>JAZDUH010000327.1:21085000-21447500 GCA_036419115.1 Scarus forsteni
TGGGTTAAGGAAAGGAAGGAAGGGTTTGGATGAAGGACAGAAGGAAGAATAGATGAGAGTAGGGAATAGATGGATAGAATGAGGGGAGAAAGTAAGAAAGGCAGATTATAATGGAAAGAAGGAAGACAGGAAAAACAGAGGGATGAAAGAATGGATAGATAGGAGGAAGTACAGATAGACAGATTTTCTTATGGATACCATGGAAACTGGAAGGCTGTTACAGCACTGTGCAATTAAAGTTTCAGTACATGAAGGTAATAGACAGCAATACAATTAGAAAAATAGCCCGTCTCAGTAAAGACCCTAAAACCTGTGTGATACCTAAAGAGGATTCTCAGAATTATCTTGTCTATTTACGCCTTTTTTATCCTCTGCAGAATTTTGACTTTTACTTCACAAACTTCCTCGTTTAACATCGAACCCTCCACAAAAGCACTTGACATGTTTCTATTCTTGATCACCATTGAGCTGATATCTGAAGGCATCCACAGAGCAGAGGCAGACACAACAGGATAAGCGTCTTTGTCTCAGACTGCTGTCTGTCAGAGCCCCCCCCCCCCCTCAGCCTCTCCTCTATTTGGGCGGCTGTTACAGAGAGGGCAGATGGCTCATTACCATAAATAGGACAGAGAGAGAGTGAGTGAGGGGGCCGTGCACACCGACCAACATGACCAGGCCGCCCAAAAAAACCAAGGAAATGGGAGGCCGTTGCTAGGAGAGAGGAAAGACAGCTTTATGGCAACAAAAAGCTGATTCCCCCCGTCCGACCTCATCGAGCTCCCGCCCCCTCGCTCACTGCTCTGGGGACTGAGCGTTGAAACTGCTGGTTCGGGGACAGATGGTCGACGGGCCCCTTCGTCTCTACAGCTGGACGCGGGATGCATGGGCACAGTGGGACCTGGCAGGAGTGAATCACACCTCCTCCTGTCCAACCTATGAGGAGCAGGAGCAGAAAGTGCTGAAGCCCGGGCCATCAGCTAAAAATACATCCACACTTGTTGCCCACAGGAAATGTGTGGCTGCACAATGGATGATAATATGTTGAGAGTTTGTCTTTGCAGATGCGTAAAGCTCTCTGTAGTATGAGAATTACTCACTGGGGATAATCAAGAGTGCTGTTTAATGCCTAAGCAATTGAGCTGCATCCAAACCCCATTTCCAGTGTCAGTAAGACAGAATACAATGACTTTGCAAATGCTTTTTAGCCTATATTCAATTTAATATGCTACAAAGACCAGATATGTAATGTCTAATTGATAAACACCTCCATAACATCACAGACACTGGCTTTTGAACTTTGGGCCAGAATAATGTGGATGGTCATTTTCATCTTTAGCTGAGAGCATTTTCAGCTGGTCTTGCTTCGAGACCCACCATCACCCCTTAATTTAAAGCTGTGACCTAAATGCAGGGTAATTGCCAACGTCTCACATTTATTTAACAAAAGATGCTGCACTTTGAACCTGATAGTCAAGAATATCACAATATGGCAACACAGTTTTTGTTAGTGAGAAACAGAAATGACCTGCATGTGTGCTAGAGAAGAAAATAAAGAAGAAGAAAATATTTTATTTTTCACCCATTCAGCTGCATTTTAATTTAAGGTCTTCAGTAGCTGGGTTTCCATTACAGTTTTTTGCAAAATAAAAGCGATATTCCTAAAATTTCGACAAAGTAAATTTGTGCTTTAAACATGTTTCCATTGAAAGTTGTTCCAGGCAGGAGCGTCGTAACTCTTGTGAAATATCATCTCACGAGATTTCGCTCAGGAAGATGGATGCCAAAGCTTGTCGAACCCTTTCTCATTTCTGTTTTTATCTCTTTATAACACTCTGCATTCCTCTGTTGTTTGCTGTCTTGTCTGGCAGTTGTGTTTTTCTCAAGAATAATGGCAAGAAAAGTCTCAGTCTCCTCCTCTGTCCAAACGCACCGCGCCATGTTTACTCCAAGAGAATATGACCAGGTATGCCACGTCCTGTGACGTATAATTGCAGAAAGTGTTTCCATTGTGCTTTTGCGATATATTTGAATATCAAAATGTCTGAAAAACCACCTCATAAAAGCATTAAAACTTTTTAGCAATATTTTAGTCCTTTTTTAAAATTAAGGTGTATACATTACCAGTTTTTTATTGCACTCTGTACATTTTGCACATATCCAAGGGTAATGGAAACGCACTTAATGATAATGTTCAATCAGTTGCCCACTGGTCTGTCACAACACACTTAAGTATCTTTTGCCTTTTTTAACAGACCCAATGCTTTAATGCACAAAATGATAAAAAAAAAAAGGTCCATCTACTGAGAAGTCATTGAACAGTATTAAAAATATGTAGCTTAAGCTGAATACCCTCTTGGTGAACATATAAAAAACACTTTTCGATTGAAATGTGTGTAATTAGCATTGCAAGGTGTCATCAACACCAGTTGTTAAGAGCCGGAAAAGATGGCACTCCACTGCAGAAAAAAAAAAAAAATCCTCTTCAAAATGAAATCACAGGACTTTTTTCCTAACATTTTTTGCCCAGGCATACGCATGGGACCCACCGAAAAAGGGTCTGTGACCCACTTTCAGGTCACGGCCCACCAGTTGATAATCACTGGTTTAGAGGAAATGTCCATGATTTCCAAAATCAGGACTCCTCAAACAGTTGCACACATTTCCAGTTTGTGTTCATCTGCTTCAGATGAGCTCAGGCCCAGAGAAGCAGGTGGTCTTTAAGGGTGTTGTTTGAGAAATGGTTTGCATAGAAGAGTTTGAACCTGCACTTGTAGATGTAGCAACACTGACAATGGTTTTCTGAAGTGTTCCTGAGCCCACTTGGTAAAATTCTTTTCAGAATTATGTCTGTTTTTAGTGCATTGTTGCCCAAGGAAACAAAAGTCACTGGCATTCAGTGTTGGTTTTTGGCCTTGCTACAAAAACCCCATTCACACTTGCAAAAAAACTTGAATAACTCAGTTTGAATTTGTATGAAAGCAAACTGTCATGGTTTTCACTTGGACTTTACTGTGTCATTTTTCATTGGCATAAAGTCTGGGCATGCTCGTGTCTGAACGCTTCAATGATCAGCAACATTCACTGAGGCGAGTGTGAAGGCCAGATCGCATCATCATGTGTGATCGGCATGAACCAGGAAGAAAGAGACTTGACGGGATGGATAAAAACAACTGCTGTTAAAATCAGGTTTGTCTGATTGTTGGGAGATTAACAGAACCTTTCCACTTAACATCATCAAACTCTGCCTTAGATCTGCTCTAAAGCGATCACCTCCGGGTCGCTCATGCATCCAAAGAGCTGTGATGCTGTTGGATATGGAGATGAAACTCTGCAACCATATTTCTTTCTTTTATGTTTATATCTTTTATCCTATATTTCTTCACATTCTGTGAATCTTTTGTTCCCCTTGTCCCAGCTTTTTGGCATGTGTTGTAGGCATCAAATTGCAGGCATCAAATTCAAAATGCATGAATAATTGCAAAAACAAAAAAAGCAATGCTAATCTTGTCTTTGTACTGTATTCAATTGAATATAGATCGATAAGAAGTCGCAAATCATTGCATTCTGTTTTAACTTATACTTGCACAATGTCCCAACTTCATTGGAACTGGGCTTTGTGTAATTTTGAACACGAGACAGATATATTATTTTTTCAATAGAATAAAAAGTTAAATATGAAACAACATGTTGCTGATCTGAACTATACAAATTCTTCCAAGTGCAGTGATGAGTCATGAAAAAGGTTTGGGGAAATCCTTCACTCACTGACCTACATAAGGTACACTTAGTACCAAGTTGGACCCTTTTGTCTTCAGGGCACCCTTAATTCTTTGTGGCATATATTAACAAGGTGCTGGGAAGATTCCTCTGAGATTTTGGTCTATGTTACATCATAGCCTCAAACAGTTTCTGCAGACTCATGGGCTGCACACCAGTGATGCAACCTCCTTTTTCCACTCCATCAACTCCATCACCAAACTCAATTTGGTTGATTTAAGCTTCATGACAAGGTGTGTTACCCTGCTGGAAGAAACCAT
Source organism: Scarus forsteni (assembly GCA_036419115.1). Classification (NCBI taxonomy): domain Eukaryota; kingdom Metazoa; phylum Chordata; class Actinopteri; order Labriformes; family Labridae; genus Scarus; species Scarus forsteni. The sequence continues at coordinate 21,089,038 of JAZDUH010000327.1, forward strand.
CGGAAGATGGGTACTGTGTTCCTCCTTATTCACATTATTGAAGTTGAGGAACAGCAGATCAGTGCTGGTCTTGATCGGTATTGATGGAAAATCCCGAGTCCCACTAGTTCGAGACCGAGACAAGACCAAGTAAAGGTGCTCTCGAGTCCGAGACAAGACCAAAACCTTCAAAATGTGTTACTCAAGACTAGACTCAAGACCAAGACCGGTCTCGAGTAACACAATACTATCCATGAGTAAGGGTGGACATTTGTGCAGATTTTAAGCAAATTCCAAGGTGCTTTTTAGGTTTTCTTGAACAAGAAAGGACTAATCATTAGGATCCATTACTGACCTCTTAGCCAGCAAAATTAATTCATCCATAAGTAGGAGTGGACATAAGTACAAAGGCTGAAGGTACCATGATTTATCAATTACTTAAATACTTAAAAGTATTTTGTCTTGCAAACATTGCAATTGCAACACATCTGATACAAAAATGCCAAAATATCCTCTTTCTTTGATAAACTTTACCGACAAACTTGGCGAAATTCTTATTAAACTGACTCTTAAACTGTTATAATCAAATATTTGGGGTCTTACTTTGTTTAACTTTGCGTATTGATCGTGTAATTCTCAAGTGTTACCACTCACTGGCAAACACAGAGCGCTGCCATCTTCTGAGCAAGGGGATGCAAAATAGCTGCGCTGTGATTGGTTGGAGACATTGCCATGTTGATAGCTGCTCTCTGATTGGTTGGGATACTAAGATTGGGAATGCTCAGGAAATCGAGTTATTGCGCAAGTGTGAAGCAAAAGGTGTTTCGACATCTGTTTGAGAGAGGAAATCATATGTATTTGTTGTGAAAATACTGAAATTTTATCGATACAAACTTGAAAAAAAGGTAATTTTTCAGTTATCCAATAGAGTAAGGTTTTGGGAAAATTTGGGTGTCTGTAATATTTGAGTAAAGTGTTTTTCTGGCAAAAATTATCAAGCATGTGTTATAATAAACAAATTACAGTAATCCAGGTGCTTAATTACCTTTAGATTTTAAATTAAATTAAATTTATATCATGTGAGTAATATCAAATGCTCCAGGAAATGATCTTTGACTTTTTGAAGTTTAGCATGAGAAAGACAAACATCATATTTTTATTGCATCAGATCACAACACTTAAACATGCTGCCTACATTTTTTTATTTAAGCAGTAAAGTTAATACTCTCATGTGTATTGACCACCAAATTTGTTAAATGAATGCATCTATATTCAGATCTGACAAGCAGTAAGTGGGGGGCTGAGGTGAGGCCCTTGGTAAGTGTTTCAGTCAAGACACCACGTCCCACACAAAAGCACATCTGCTCTCTCCAGACCTTTAGTGAAAAGGGCACGAGCTGCCAACTGTCACACTGACACAAGGGAGGAGATATCAGTAAAGAAAATAATCACTAGTCTTATTTAAACAGATTAGCAGAACTTTAAAATGAAGCCATAATTGAAATGCCATTAAGTAGATTGTCAAAAATTGATTTAATACACATCAACACATTTAAAGCCAATTTGCTAAAAGTAAGAAGGTATTAGGGAGCTGAGTTATTTCAGGATCATCATTTTTAAAGATTATTTTAATGAGCATTTTATGCCTTTATTAAAAGGTGACAGAGAGTCAGTGGATAAGCTTGTGAAAGAGGATGGGAAAGAGTAGGGGGACACAGGCTGGATTCAAACCCAGTCCAGCAGAAGCATATTCATGGTGTTGAACCTGGTTGCTAACCGCTTCGCCAAACCAACACCTACAATCATCATTTTCGACTCTATAAGCACTTCATATTCAGTTCATTTCTTTACTATGAAAGACCATTTTGGCCCTCTTTCAGTAACTCCAGGGGCCACAGCTAATTAGTGAAAATGATATTGGCTCAAAACTATAAATAAACCATTGGGTGGGTTAAGACTGATTAAGACATCCCTTAGCTAGACAGTACTAACTTGAATGTCCATTTACTACAATGAGCTGCTTTGTGTGTTTACCTGATGCAACAGAAAGGTTCAGTTTAGTGTTAGCTTGAATCAAATAGGCTTACAAGTCTTCTTGGGAACAAATTGATCCCCTCTTTGCTGTGTCTCTAGAGGAAGGGACTGAGCCATGCCAAAGGCAAGTCCACGAAAGACAGGACTACTATGAACCAGTTAGTGGTAAAGACCGGAAGGATGTGACACACAGACGTTTGGTAATGTGTTACCTATGCGGCCAACATGAGGGAAATAAGAATGGCAAGTGAACCACATTTTGTTTATTTTGGCAGAGCTGCAGCAAGCACTAACAGGATGTCTAACAGGAGAATTTTGCTTGAATCTGCAGAATCTGCACCACAAGAACAAACTCTACGGGAGGTTCATCCACCACTGTTTTGATAATGTTTCCTATTGTGTGCGTCAGTCCTTCAAGATGAAGCTCCCCTTGTGCACGTCCCACAAACACTCACCCAAATGGTTCTGCAATGTCGTGATCACTGAATTGAGTAACTTCGGGTGCCAACTTTATGCCATGACAAGACCAGGATGAAGCTCTTAAGGCACAATAAAAGCAGACTACAGCCTGTAGATTTGTGCAAATGCAGTCTGAAATAGTGTTCACTTTGTTGATTGATTATTTTCATCAAAAAGTAATACTAAATTAACTGACGTTTTTGTCACCAGATAAAACCAAGACAAACATGTTAGACTTAATCCAATCAGACCTACTTTTTTGTCATTTATAAAGTAGAGACAAGTTAGGAATATATCCAATTACAGTGACTTTGGTTGTGTGGAAAGGTTGGATGAGTCAAGAGGGACATCACAACCGCTTTAGCTTCAAGATGGTTGTGGAGCGATCCAATAAGAGCTACTCTCTTTACAAATCAATATATTCATGTAGAGCAGGTTCATTGTTTGTTGTCAGTTCTGGTATTTTAACTGAGATACTCTACCAAGTACACATGGACAAAAACTAAAGCTAAATAACTGACATCTTCATCAACAGATAACAAAATGGAAAACTAGACAAAATTGAAAGGTTGAATTAGTTAAAGGGACATCCAATTATAACTGTCTTAACTTCATGGTGGTGGGATAAGTTGGGAAGCGATCCAATCAGTGCTACTCTCAAATCAATATATTCATGTAGAGCAGGTTCACTGTTTGTTGTCATTTCTGGTATTGTAACTGAGATGCTCTGCCAGGTAGCCTAAATAAAAGTGACTGCATTTCACACAAAAGTTAAATGTGTTTCTGTTAATTTATACATTCAAACTTTAGCCTTCAATAAAGGGTTATTAGATTTTTTCGTTTTATCCAAGTGTAAAACATAGACTAGACTAAAATTAAAACAATTTAAATGACAAAATTATGACTAAAACTGAAAGATATTTTGGCCGAAAGACTTCAACTAATTCTAAATTATTAAGAGCTGTCAAAACTAACACTGGTATTAACAAATTATGCAGAAAGTGCTTCATGATAGCATAGACTTTTGTCTTGTGGTAATAGGTTATAAAATATGTCTTTTACTTTGAAATACAAGATAACCTCTTTTTTATTGTCAGTTGTCTGTCATCTGATTAAATGATCATTCTGGCACCCAACAGAACCCACTTTAAATGACTCTCAAGAACACAGCATAACATTGTCCAGTGCTCGAGTCTCTGGACCTGTTTTATGTTTCTTTTAGATAAAAATGGCCGCTGTGTAAATGTCATAAATGCATGTGTTAAGAGACCAGAGGGATAAAAGGAGGGAGGAAAAGAACAGCTACCCCGAAAAAAGCATGTCAGCAGCATGACAAGGAAGCAGCACAAAGGCGGTCCTGCTTCACCTCGCCATCCGTCGGCCCTGGTTGCATAGGAACACGAGGGCCATGCCTACCCTGCAGACACACTCCTTTCCTCTCTCCTCTGCCATGCTTCATTACCCAGTGCTCAGCCAGGCACAGAGAGGCAATGCACCACTTTCTCCACACCACAGACGTGTGCCCGCTCACAGCCTCACAGCCAGGCTCCTCTCAAAACCCAGGCGGAGGATACGAGGCCCCCCGGGCGCCGGGTCACACTCACTTTACATGCACAGTGTAGAGACAACATTGGGAGGTTTGCATAAAAGTGTGGGTTCTCACTCGTTTTTGGCCGCCATACCCCCAGAGCATGTTAGACAAACTCAAGTAGCCTGTTATTTATGCTACACGCCATGCTCCAAATGTTTTGTTTTAATTTGCCCTGTTCACAAGGGAGCTGCTTTTTCCCCCATGCCACTCACTGTGGGGAAACTCAATGTTGAGCTGGAACCACAGCATTCATTCCTTTTAATTTAGGGAATTTAGTAACCTTGTTTTCATCTCACAGACAATTAAAAGTCTTAAAACAGCATATTTCACTTTTACAAATTCAGAATAAAGTGGAATTTGGTCTGCAAGATTATCTGGCCTAATCTGGCCTGAGCACAGTGGCTGGATCTGCTTGATTCAATGTCTGTAATCAGGCAGATCCATCTGCCAACCTCCAACCTACGATGATTGTGAGCAGCCCAAAGTGGGACGGCCCAATCAGAATCCGTCAGAGCTGGTAAAGGTGGGAGCTAAGAGCAAGACAGCAGCGGGAATTGTCTGCTTCTGCAGAGATTAGCATTGATGCTAACAGTTTCAGTTGCAATCCCATCAGATCTGAACTGCATTATTAAATGAAAAGTACCACATCAAACTTCTCTAAAGTTGTGCAGCAAGTAGTGCACATACCTCACAGCACGAAGTTTGCATGTTTGCTGCCTGTTTACCCACAGTGTGTTTGTTCCCTGTGTCGGACAGGGCTTTTCTGCGTGGAGTTTGCAACTGAATTAATTTTGACAGCACTTTTTCTTTTAGCTGGACTTACAGTCTTTAGCCTGAAATATCTTTCATCTTTAGTCATAATTTAGTCGTCTAAATTGTTTACTTTTTAGTCTAGATTTACTTGATGAAATTTCAAAACATTTTAGTTGATGGAATCTACTGTAAATTTAGTTGTCTAAAATATAAAGGGTAAGGCATACTTTATGTTTAATTGAATTTCTGATGTCATGTTTTAATGTTAGTGTTAGTGAAGTTTGAATGTATAAAGGAACAGAAACTAATGACCCTTTTCCATTAGCCCTATTCTACTCTACTCGACTCTACCTGGCTCTACTCTCCTCGCATTGTGCTGTTTTTCCATTAGCCCCAGTCACCTGCCCGACGGGGTGCAGTGTCACTGTAAACAGCTGAGCGGCACCGCGATGACAATCTGTGGCTTTTTGTCACAAACCGAGAAAAAAGGGAAAGCAGCAGAAGGCTGCAGGTGGCAAGAAGAAATACCCCTTGAGAAGCACAGGAGAATTTTGGAAGCTAACAGAGTAAAGCCGAGGACGAGAGCAATCGAGCTGCAAAGAAAAGACGTATGAAGGTAAGCTAATGGTAGCTACCGCTAGCATGCTAGGTCGTCGCGCTCATGACTCATCGATGACGACATTGTCTGACCAATCAGTAGCCGGCAGTCGGTGACGTCATCTTTTAGTATGGACTCAGCTCACTTGGAACCAGAGAGGAGTAGGTAATAAAACTAGCTTGTTTTAGGACGTACCAGGCCAGTGGAAACATGCTGCAAATTGAGTAGGGCCGAGTAGAGTAGGGCCAAGGCGTGCTATCGGAAAAGGGCCAAAATTGAACTTTTGTGTGAAATGCAGTCCCCTTTATTTAGGCTGGCTGTCAGAGCATCTCAGTTGCAATACCAGAACTGACAAAACAGTGAACCTGCTCTACATGAATATATTGATTTGTAAAGAGAGTTGCTCTGATTGGATCACTTCCCAACTTGTCCCACCCCGCTAAGCTAAGGCAGCTGTGATTGGATGTTCCTCTTTACTTTTTACATGACCAAATTAGGTCTGTTTGTATTAAGTCTCTGTCAGACATTTTAGTTGAGCTTTTATTTGTTGACGAAAACATCAGTTAATTTAGTCTTAGTTTTTGTCTGTGTGCACGTGTTTTCTTTTTTAGTTACCGTCTTGTTTTCATCAGGGGAAAGAAGGTTGTTGACGAAAACTATGATGGAAATATTCAGTCAGCAAAATTAACACTGTTTTGCATGTTGTCCCTGTACATGCTTGGCTTCTCTTAGGACACTTCCTCCCACAGACTGAACATGTTCATTACGTTATTTGGTGACTCTAAATTGCCCTTTAGGTATGAGTCTTGAGCACGAATGGTTGTCTGTCTCTGTATGTGGTCTTGCAGTGGGCTGGTAACTGGTCCGGGTGTACCCCACCTCTTGGATAATGTCAACTGGGACAGGCTCTCAACCCCCATGACCCTGAAAGAGATAAGATGAGATAATGGATGGACTGACTTTAAAGTGATCAGTTCCACGTAGATAATCAAAGAGCTGAAAACCAATAGAGTCAAACCAACATCAATACTCATTTCAATACTCTCGATTTTATTTCGTATGTTTGTTCGTCAGTTCTTTACATCACTTGTGACTGACAGTGGGGCGGGATCTCAGAGTGAGAGGGAGTTGGCTGAGAGTGGAGAGCTGCAGCTGGACTGTCTTGGGACGAGACTGCTGGGCACAAGACCGCCATTGTCCCTCGAGATAAAGTGTGTTTGTGACCAAGGCGAGGTGGAGAGGACCAGAGGCAGTGACAAGATAAGGGAAGATCAGAGGACAAAGATTTTGATGTTGTGTTTACAGTAAAGCATCAGCATCATTAAAACTCCAGGTAGACGTCAGAGAGAGCTCTTTCCTTCATTCCCCTCCTGCTTCACTGTTAATAGACTACAAGTGTTAATTTACCTGTGAGGAGCCGTCATTAAGGCTGAATAACAAAATTCAGCTCAGCAACAGCACAGCCAGGATCAATGGGTTAATCCAATTGCCTCTGCATGGGGTGTATTGTAAGGCAGAGCCATTTAAAGGCCTTTATACTGGAGTCATGTGGTTTTAGGGTGTTTAAAAGTGCACTAAGATAGCACTGATACTGGTCAATAAAGAGGGGTAAAGGAGTCGTTAAGGTACCAAAACAAAGGGCAAAGTTAGGAGCTGTGTTTCCAGTGACAACAAGACATTTAGGTAAAAACAGTTGATGAGAGTAGCAGTCTTCCCTCCACCTTTGTCACTGGAAATGATATCACGGTTTACAGTAAAGTGTCTTACATTACCACTTTCTGTTCTGAATCCAACTCAGGCTGTTGCTTTTGTTTTGCTCCATTAATCTTTAGACATTAACTCAATCATACAAGAGCTGTGTTCGAAATCCTCCACTCATTCACTCACTCACTATCCCCTATGTAGTGTAAATGAAATAGTGGACTACATAGGGAATCACCAAACAACATTTCGGACACTACACTGAAATTTTCTAAACGCCATAGTGTCAGCTGAAGAGCTGGATATTCCTGTGACGGAAGTACACGTAAACAAACCGGGCACTCAGGAGGATAAGTAGAAAATTTTGAGGCTGTTCACAGCCACTAAAAGATGTTAAAGAGCTACGCTACAAACGTGCTAAATATACTTTAACATTTTTTTACATTTATGAATGCAAGCAGCGCATAACAGCCTTCCTTCTCTTCTTCTTCTATGGAAAAACACGACTGCATTGCATTGTGGTATACGGGAGTACAATATAGGGTACATCGTATGTACACTCACTTATGCTGTGCATTGTGGGTATTTTGTAGTGCACTATATAGTGAATGAAATAACTGCTGAGAATTCAAACAACACTACAAAATGGCGAACACACTATATAGTGCACTATATCCATGATAGTGAGCGATTTCAAACACAGCTAAGGTTTTCCTTCAAGGGTTTGACAAACTTGAAGATGTACTGCTAAACCAAATCTAATCAAGTGTGTTTATCAATGACAGAGCATCTCAATCTGGTAAATTCAGACTAGATAAAACCAAAATATTACAGTTGCAGGATGTTTTATTTTTATTTATTTATTTATTTTATAGGGACAGTGCACATTAATGAACATCTATTCAAAGAACAATAGATGTAAACATGCCGGATTATAGCATCAATGCTAATTTACATCAGTAGTCCCTGGGCAGGTAACACACAAACATTATGGCTAAGACACCACACACACAAAAACAGGACATAGAACAGAACAACACAACACAGTTCATTTAAAAAAAACCCTGGTTGTTAATGGTTGCAGGTCTGGTTTGCTTTCAGGCACTGCTTAACATGCGTTTTAAACGTTTGTAATGTGGGGCACTCCCTTATGGCGAGTGGCAGAATGTCCCAGACCTTACTGGCCTTTACAGAAGCAGAGTTTTGTCCAAAGGCCTTGACACCAGAGGCCCTGGTGTAAAGGCCGCTGTGAGCCCTTTTTTAAAAAAATAAAGTCAGACACAAGAGGTGGAGCAAGTCCATGGAACACCTTATACAATAAACAAGCAAATTTAAAAAGTATGAAGTTCTCGAAGCTCATGAAGTTATGCATTTTTAAAATGCTACAAACATGGAATGATACTGGTTTTCTGTAAAGGATCTTAAGTGATTTTTTGTAGAGTGATTCTATGATTTTGCACATATTTACACCTGCCAATGACCAACATGTGATACAATATTTAATGTGTGACAGTATCATCGAGTGTAAAAAATTCTAGCAGCACCCAGTGTTATGAACGATCTTATTTGTTTGAAATTGTTCCAATGAAATCTCACTGTGTTAGCTATTCTTTTAATGTGTTTTTTTGAAAGATAGTGTTAAATCAAGTGTTAATTATTATTGGAACATATCAGTATCTGCTGAGAAATTAGTTAGTTAGTTAGTTAGGTAGGTAGTTAGTTAGTTAGTTTACTTGTCTCCATGGGGAAATTGGGATGTGGCAGGAATTTGGCAACAAAATTCAAGATCAACACAGACAGGGTGTAATAAATAAATATATAAACACATCAGCATCACTGAAAAACATAGAAAAAGTCCTCACACAGAATAGAAGACAAAGGAAAATTATGATGATGGGTCTAGACCTGCTAGACCTTTTAATCTGGTTCTCATTGTTCAGTTCAGTTCTCTGTTTATAAATGCAGTTATTGTATGCCTGACAGTTTACTGGACACTGTTACAATTTTTTCTACACTTTTGCCAAACCAACTGATGATGCAAAAAGAGAGAACATTTGTCATAAGCAAAATAAAGACATTGAAGCACTTTGCTGCTGACATTTAAAAATAAAAGTTTGCTGAAAAAAGTCTTTGCTGGGACTTTGTGATATATTCCATTGATTGGCTGCAACATTGGAAGATTGATCAAAAAATATATTAAAGAATAAAGGATATTTCCAAGACTGCTCTGCAGGCCAAATGTTAAGGCATTTTTTTATTATTTAAAATAAGATCTGTGCAGCAAGTTAGCACTGATTAAGTTTTATGACTAATATAACCCAAAAAAAACAAAAAAAACAGTGAGATATACTCTCTTCATTATAAAAACAAAGTTTAGACACCTTTCATGTAAAATTAGTACCTAAGGTGGATATTTGTAACCCATTTCAAGCAATTCAGAGCTTTTTCCCCTTTTCATCAGGAAATAAGATGTCTACCTGGACTTTTTTGGTGAATACAGTTAAAGCAATTAAATTATTTAAAAGAGAAATGAGACAAAATCACTACTGAAGACTTGACTTTTTGCATTATATTCTGCTGGTAGAATTTTTCCTCATGAGAAGCCTTGCAGTCCTAGTTTTGCAAATACTATCTCAAAATTATTTGTTTTTCTTCAATCATTAGGTTGACACAGCCTTCATTATTTGGCAGGAGATATTTTTGACAAACACTATGCATAAACATACATTATGGTGACTTTTTTGTTATGAATGAAGTTGTAGCATGAATGTGGTTAATAATAAGTGTAATGGCACTTTTGTCTGGGAACTAAACAAGCACACATTCATAAAAACTCTCTTGTAATTGACAAAACCATAACTCTTGCTGAAGAAATATTAAAGCAATGTAATTACTTGAATAAAATGTATATAAAATAGGCTTGCTAGCATTTTGTTATCTGACATTTATGAGCAAATATTCTACATTTTGTCCCTTTACCCTGTGACTGTTGTCCATAAAGATCTACCCTAGATATCTCATCAATCACTCCAGAGTCATGTAATCTAAATTAAAGACACTTTCATTGTTAAATCTCACTCTTTTTACCAGGGGCAGGGTTTTTAGTCCTCTGTATGACTGCTTGCTAACTGGATCATGTGACCACATAAACACATTACCTTGCAGATAACAGATTAACCCACTGTCCCATCAGTAATCAATACCTTTATCAGGTTTTGTGGGTGGGGTGGGGTCTGTAAGTGAGTGGCTCTTTAGACAAAAGGGTTCTGAACTAATTAGGCCACTTATTAGGAAGGGCATGTTGTTGAACATTTCTTAGGTGAGGGAAAACATTTCTAACAACAGCATTACTTCGGTCTTTTTCAGAAGATGGAGACAGTAATTTTGGTGAAATTAGTGTGTACTTTGACTTATAGAAATTTTGCTTTCATTCCTTATTAAGTTCTGCTTACAAGACTGAAGTTTTCCCACTCGAACAGTTAAATACAGATCAGGGATATCAAACTAAAACTATTTTTTTCCTTTAGTATTTCAGTAAATAGATTAAATTTGAGTTTCAGTTTGCATGATAGCCCTTGTGATTAACTGCAGACTTATTTTTCTGACTGCCAGAATATTTTGTCAAATGTGGAAACATTCGAAACATGTTTTTATTCTGTTGTATGAGTTTAGTTTTTTTCTTTTTTTCAGATTACAAAAGATGGTTTTCACAATGTTTTTTCACAGTGCAGTTTCAAGATATAATATTTAAAGTTTCTTGCTTTTCTGTGGCAAATACAGAATCGTTGGGATATTTAATTACCCAGACTCTTCACTGACCTTAGAGGTAGAAACAGAGGCATCAGAGGATTAGAAATCATTCATCCCTCTGCAGTCAGATGATCCTTTTTTAGTAGGTTTGTATACTTTCTACATAGCTTTATCCTTGCTATTGCACTTTTTATTGACCTCATCATTTTAATTGTTTTTTATTCATATTTGTATCGTCTTTTAACAAGTCTGATTATGTATTAAGCACTTTTTTACATCTGATGTTTGTAATTTGCTGTGGTTTGTCTCAGTTTTAATGTAAAAGCTGCCCTGAGAGGGATTGATAACATTGTTTAATTTGAATTGAATTGATTACAGAAATAAGAACTGATCGTCTGAGCAAGTTTAATCATTAAAAATCCAAAATCTTTACTTTCTTGACTCAAATTCCAGTATATTGCACAGCCAACTGGACATAAACCCCTGAATTTTATTGGTTCTACAGTTTTTTTTACAGCCTCTTTTTTACAGCCCATAATCCTATAACCAATGTGATAGCCTTAAATGGTTTCAGTACGTTCACAACCTGACAATAAACAGGGCAAAGGCACACAGTACTGTGGGTCTTACTGAAATTACCCTGCACCACAGTCGTTTTTATTGAGACCTAAGGTTGCTTTTGAAGTTATGGTTAACTTTGGTATTGTTCTCGTATTGTTGTCCAAAAAACAGCCTATGGGAATGTTTTTACAGTGTATTGCCATCCTCTGTCATCTTATAAGATGGCGTCGCGATACTGACACAGCTGAGAAACAGAAACAGTGCAGATTTTTTTGTATCCTTCATTTTTTCGCTCCATCTTCCTACTTTCCTGTAGGAAAAGGGAGAGTTAGATAAGGCAGTTTAATTTTTCAGTGACAAGGTACCTTTATGGAAAAATAAATCACATGTAGAGCTGGGAGAAAAAATCGATTAAATCGATGAATTCAAATTATTTTCTGCAGAAGATTTAAAAAAATAAAAAATCTAGATTTTTTTTCTTGCCTTAGTCCAGTTGTAAGTAGTTGCAATTTTTGAAAGAAATTACAGTTTTCATGATGGTCGGCCTTGTAGGGTTTGCACAAGCATTTTATAGGCTTGTATTTGTTATTTAAGAAGATTAAATATTGATCAGAGCATTTCATGCTAATACTGTAAAAATACCCCAGCCTTTTAGTGTTTATGTAGACAAACCTGCCTACGTTTATACTACATAATCAACCTTTTATGACTTAGACTTTGATTTTAAGAGGGAAACATTTAGCCAACACAAAGGCAAAACTTGATTTGTTTCATTTTTATGTCACTGGGAGTTTTGTTTCTTTTTAGGGAGGGGAAAATTGATTAAAATCGTAAATTGAGTGTTGTGGAAAAAAATTGGGGATTTTATTTCTAGGCCATATCGCCCAGTCCTACCCACATGTGTGATTTACCTGGCTTGAAAAACTAAATGACAGTTTTTCTTATTACAAAAAGCTCTCTAAAAGATTGCTGAACCTGTTGTGCCTTGCTATTTCACCTTTTCATGTTTTTAAAATCTGTTTTAGGCATTTGTTGATAGTGGAAGGACAGTGGATAGACTTGGAGAGGCGTTATAGAGTAGGAGAAGACACATGACAAATGAGCTGATGACCATTTGTTTGACCCCCACTGCTCATAAAACACGAGAGCCTCAGGGGCCGTCCTGACAGACAAAGTCAGGCATATCAGCACAAGCTTTTAATCATGTAGGTGCTTTGTTTACAGGTATACGCACATTTTTTACACCCATTAGCATAATGAATTAATCTGATTATGTTGGCCTTGTGTTTCTGTTTGTACAACAAACATGAATATTTTCAGATATCTCGATGTCATGGCCCTGCCTCTCCCTCAAAATGCATGCACAAACCCAGACAACAACAGAAACAATGGAGGAATGCCGTGTCACAGTCATGCTACTGGAGCCACTGAGCTTGATTTGTTTTTGACAGCAAAATCTTCTGCTCCTCTACAATTACAGTGAGTGACAAGTGAATATGAAGAGCAGCAGATGCTAGTGTTTGTTTATATTTCACATGATGTGTGCACATGCTCCATGTCTTCTTCTGTGATTTTTGTGTATGTGTGCAGGGACATAACAGCGCCACTTACAGGCCTGGCATATGGACTGCAGCATTTTCGCAGTTAGTGTGGACGGACACTTCAATAGGGCCTTATATATGTAAAGTGTGCAGTTGTTACGCACTGGCACCTCGCTCTTTTTGCAATGCTATACCAGACTGTGAACTGGGGTTGAAATCACACTGATGCAAAATTCATAAGAAGTACCAAGGCATTTCTCGCACTGTTTGTCAAGTTATCAGCAAAAAGGTGGAAAAGGTTAACAATCCATTAAAGAATTCCTTATTCCTATCTCCACCAAAATCTAATCACGTCATTTTTTAATGAACAATAATATTTCAAATTCCAACAAAGAATTTTTTTAGTTATAAGCAAAAAATGTTGAAACTGCCCTATTCCACAATGTTGAGAAATCCTTTAAAAAATGAATCATTTAATGCATTCGGATCACCACCAAAATCTGATTTTATCTTCCTTGTGCCATGACCAACATATCCACAGAATTTTATAAAAATCTGTTCTAAGTTATCTTGCTGACAGTCAGACAAAGTCAGCAAAATCATAACCTTCTCAGGAGGTAATAAGATCTAAAGATTGATTTTGTTAGTCCGCCTTTGTGGAAACACACAATAAAATAAAAGCGATAGTGAAGGCAAAACCTCACAGAGATGTGAAATCATCCCTTAAATAGCACAGTGACTCAGTATATTAACACTGCGTCACCTGAACACGTCCAATGACAAAAAGGCAAATACAAAACGCAATAAAAGTCATTTAGCAGGCAGCTACCTGCATATTCTTGTCTCATTAAACACTTGAGTTATTTTTAATCAAGCCCTAATAAAATTTTACATACTATTTTAGTTCATGGTCGACATGTTGAATCCTCCACTGGAACAAATTGCCTCGTGTACTTATACAAGCGTTTGCCCACACTAACTGTGACAAATAGACTAAATCAATACAGAATTACAGGATATTTGTTTGACTGTTGAAAAGATCATTTCTCTGCCCTACATGTGGAGCATTTTATTGCCTGTGCATTAAAGGAAGCACTTATCAGCAGACAGATAACAGACCATCAGCACACTGCTGACACAATTCATAAGCAGAAAGGATGGTCAAACAAAGGCTTCTGTAGGCAAACACGCTCTTCGGCTCAGGATAACTGCGGGCAAGCGCCGGGAGAAGCTCCAGGGAAAACAAAACCTGGAGAACAAAGAAAGTGTTGAATCTGAAACAAGTTGACCACGCCTGGTTGATCTGCTGACAGCGAGAGGGCTTTCACTCTAACAAAAATCACACGTTTTCATCACCATTGTCTGGAATTTAGTCTCTTAGAATCTACTGAGCAACATTTATAGAACAGGGCTGGGAGATATTTAAAATTTTTTAAATATATTAATAAATCTTTAAACAAGATATAACAGGAAACAAGATGATGTCTTACTATACAAGGCATTATCATTTAACCAACAAGTAGAGTCAGACCTGAAGCTCAGTATAAAGATTGTTACAGTTAGGATCATTAACAGTGACACAGATCATAAGATAATCTAATGGAAATGTTGAGTTTGAAAAGAGACTTATGTAAATATTACTAAATTGTATTATGGCTGGTTTCCACTGAAGGAATTAAATGACTCTGATACTTGTTTGGTACTCTGACAAGATAAATAGAGCCCCCTAAATCTGCATATTGGGTAATTAATGTTGTTTTTTTTAATTATTGAAAAATACAGTGCTTTAACATCACTGGTCACACCATTCACTCACTGATGGCTCTGAGTTTCTATCTATGTAGTCCATCAGTGTTACCTAACACATCCATGGCCTTTCATACCCATTTGCATGCCAGTGACACAGCAGTCGGAGCAACATGATGTCAAGTGTCTTGCCCACGGACACATGGACTGGACTCAAACCTGCAAGCTTTTGATTACTGAAAGAACGCAATATCAGACAGACCCACCAATATCCTTTGCCTAAAAGCCTTTGAGAAAACTATGACCTTGGTGTTTTATCAGATTTTTTAGACAATACAAGAAAATAAAATTTTAGCCACCTCAAAGCTAACAGTGCCTCTGAGGCTGCATAACATGGACACTCTTGACTTAAAGACGCAAAAATTTGTCCTTTACGTTTTAGAATTCTTCTGTGTTCAGACGACGACGCTGGAGACGAGTGAATCCACTGTAGTATGCATGCCGGTTCAGTAGATGGCGGTGTAGGTCTGCAGAGAGGCAGCGCTGCTACAATACATGAACCAAGAAGAAAAACTTTTCACAAACAACAATGGCGAGTGGACATACGAACACGCAGGAGTTTGTTTTCTGGACAACAAACCAGTTCGGACAGCAAATCTGTCTGAATAGTTCTGTCTGGATAACGAACCGAGCACGGTAAGAGGCTCACACGTTACTCGGCAGATGGCCGAAGCTGTTGTTGTTCCTGGTATGCGCGCACAGCCTTCATGTGAAAGAGTACTGAGCATGCGGTGGCATCAGCATTTCACCCTGAAATGCTCAGATACGGGTTGACATGGAGCTGCATGGAGAGCGTTTAAGAAACTTTCCACTCTGGAGCCCATTTTCGAAAGTTTCTGTTTTCAGACAAAATGCAATGCATTTTCATCTAAACGCAAGGCCAAAATGCAACCAAAACTTATCGGATTTGACCGTTTTCAGTGCTGTGTAAACGCAGCCTGTGACCCTCTGTCCCCCCCACTGGGAGTCAAGGGTTAAGACAACATGCATGTGTTTGCTTCTATTTTATGACTGATTGACTTGATTCGTATGCAACTGTCTAAAAAGAAAACTAGAAGAGCTCATAGAGCACAAACCTCCACCAGAGCATTTATGATGTTATTTGCCAAGTTGTTAGTGAAATTTTTAAAACTGCCTTATCTCACGATGTTAACCCTCTGACTTTTAAACTAAGAAATAGGCCTACCTCTGCAACACATTTTTGTTGGTAAAATTGTTATCCTTATTTTACCAATTATACAATCAGGGCACAGATATGATAATCAACCAGGTGATTGGCTTGCCTGTTTATCCTGGACATGAATGGATTTCTTTCATTTCTGCAATTTAACTTTGTTTTTTTCGTATGAAAATTTCCCAGTGAGCAAATTTTGCTGACCCAGTTTTCTGCGGAATCATATTAATGTTTCATTGTTATTTGTTATTTCCTTTAACTAAATTATGATTTAGAGGATCTTAAATGTGTGAAGGATTTTTTCTTACTCTGTTTGCTCTTACTGCTAGATTTCCGAGGAGCTATGCAGTAATGATTCATTCCCATTTTTTTTCCAGTTGTCAAACAATAAAATGAATGTATAGCAGAGCTACCCAGTGGATACATAGGCTATTGGTGTTAACAAATGCTGCTGGTAGAGATAAACAAGGAAAATTGAAAAGATGGGATTTCAGAGAGTTTTAAATACAGTGACATGGGGAAAAAAAGTCAACTGTATGGTTACTAGACCTGTGCTCAAAATATCGATACAGCAAAATATCGTCATGCACTTCTTGGGGATACGTATATCGATACGGATCCTACAGAATCCAGATCCTTAATGTTTGAACTGTTGTTGTAAATACACTTTGGGTAACATTAACAATGGCACAGTTCAAAGTAGAAGCCAAGCTACATGATAAAACACATGTTCCAAATTTAAACGTAGGTCGATGATCTTTGGGGACCTGAAATAAAGCTCTTAAGTTGAGGAATTATTTCAAACTCATCCTTATTTTTTTTCTTCATGTAATAAAACAAAAGTTGTTGGGAATTCTGTTAAAAGCGGAGTCGATAATCACAATCTATGAGTATCGGGATATATATCGTATCGTGGCCTCAGTATCTGGATACATATCGTATCTTGGGGTTGCTGGAAATACCCAGCCCTAATGGTTACAATGCCAGTCAAAGGGTTATGTTAGCTTGAGGAAAACACAGGAGTCTACCTATGCATATGTTACGGTAACACAGATCAGTAAGTTAAAACAGAGAATACGGGACTTCGCACGTCACGAGAGACACATGTCCTATGTTGTATTTGTCTATTACCAGCTCAAAACACCTAAAAAACAGCAGCAATGGTTAATGAATCTGGAGGGTTGTTTTGTCTCCAGCTAAACTCCATACACTAAAACATCTAATTGTTTGCTAACATGAAAAGGTATAAATTTAATGAAGCCCCCAGTCAGTTAAAACATTGCAAAGATGTATTTACATAAAGAATATGTGACGAAATCTTCCATGAAAGTAATGTAGATAGCAATATTTCTAAGACTTAAAGGTGTCTTGACTGTCGTGTCTCTGTAAAACTCTCTTTTTGCATTACTAAATGCATTTGTAAAGACAGATCTGTAACAGGCATTAATTCTCGATTAAGTGCATTAAACTAAGAGCTGCCACTTCCATTTGAGTCTGAATTCATTGAGGGTGAGTAAAACAAACTTATCACTGACACACGGATTTGTTGCTGTTTTCAGTTGTGAGAAACTGCAGCCATATGTTGAGAACATCCTACAAATGACAACAATGTGATCGTCTAGCAATAAGGACAAAGTAAGCCCTCAACTCTTATTAACAGAAACTGTTCCTCCTTGGTCTTTTTCTCAACCCCCTATTTACACAGAGACACCATCACCTGAAACACAAAGGTTTTTCCTCGATCAAACTCGATCCGCATTCAGAGATACTAGAAATAAATGAAAATGGACTTGAGCTTATATAGCACTTCTCTAGTCTTTGACTACTCAAAGCTGCTTTACACTGTTGGTCACACTTACCCATTCGCTCTCACATTCACTCACTGATGGTTCTGAGTTTCTGTGTTAGTTATCCATTAGTATCTCTAACACATTCACTCCCTTTCATGCCCATTTACACGCCACTGATGCAGCAGTGGGAGCTTAGTGGGGTTAAGTGTCTTGCCCAAGGACACATCACGGTGTGTCGCCCAGAGCTGGGCTTGAACCTGCAACCTCCCGATCACTGACCAAGTGCACGATCCAACTGCGCCACCGACGCCCCAATGTTGTAGTTTGCATGCCAGTCCAGTAGATGGCGATGTAGGTTTGCAGAGAAACAGTACTGCTACAACATACGTATAAAGAAGAGAAACATTTCACAAACAACATGGCGAGTGGACGTACGAAGTGCAGGAGATTCTTTTCTGAACAAATCAGTTCGGACAACAAATCTGTCTGGATAGTTTTGTCTGGATAACAAACTGAGCACGGTAAGCAGCACACACAGTAGATGGCCGAAGCTGTTGATGTTCCTGGTTTGTATGCATAACATTTATGTGCAAGAGTGCTGTGCACATGGCGAATCTCATGTACATGGAGCAACAACAAATCCATATTTAGAAATTTCAAATTTGGACCTTGTTCCTTGTTGTCCTGGTTTCAAAAGTTTGCGGATTTAGGCACTCTAGTCACTGTTCTAATGTAAAACATGAAACAGCACTGCTTCAACATGCGTATGAAGAATAAAAACTTTTCACAAACAACAGTGGCGAGTGGAGGTACAAAGACTCAGGAATTTCTTGTCTGGACAAAAAATTTGCTCGGACCCCAAATCTTTCAGCATAGTTTTGTCTGGACAACAAACCAAGCACGGTTAGCAGCACACATGTTACTCAGTACGGACAAAGCTGTTGTTGTTCCTGATATCCGCACACAGCCTTCGTGTAAAAGACTACTGCACATGCAGTGACATCAGTGTTTCTTCCTGGAATGCTCAGCATCTCGTCTACATCGAGCCGAAACAAATCATTTTTCAAAACTTGCCACTCTAGACCCTGGTTTCAAAAGTTAGTGGATTCAGGCACTCCAGGCGCCGTTCTCATGTAAACGCCAGGCGAAAACGCAATGAAAACTGTCAGTTTTAGGCTGAATATGGAGCCGTGTAAACACCACCTAAAACTTTTTGTTGATAGATGAGCAAAGCATCAAGTATTCTGAAATCTTTGGATTGGAGGAATAGCACATTTTGTAATTACCCTACACAGAGCAGGGAGTTAACATTGTCAGTCATTTAAAATGGACAGGTAACACCTGCACGCTGCCTTGTTTGCAAACATTTCAAAGACCTATAGTAGTTTTCTCCTTCTATGAATTTATTCTCTGTTTGTGCACAGCCGGTCGCCTCTGGCAGCTTCCCAGACAGTTGGTGTGGCTTCTTTTTCCTGGGAGAGAATGCAAATACAACCTGTTTAACCAGTAACCACTCTGGCCAGACTTATCAACGAAAACGACACAAAACAGACCCTCAGTTCACATGTGCACATGCTTGTTCCTGCATGCATTTCTCTGCACGTGTGTTAGCGCTCTTTAATCTGCGTCACAATCCTCTGGATGACTCTCCTACTTCACATTTCAAAGGAGGTTCAGGCTAATTAGCTCAGGGTGTCGGCTGTCTGTCAGTCTCACTCCTGAAACAACTGCAGGAGTTTGTTTTAACATGTGAACCCTCTGCAAGGACGAGGGCACCAACATTTATAAGCTCTTAGTCTCCTTACCTGTCAAAGATGCATGAAGTGCAACCAAGCAGAGACAGTGAATGAAGCTAATTGAATTTATTTTATGAGTTACAGACATTACCATATCAGCCACTTACCTACTGTACAACAGCATTTGTTAATTGTAAACCTCTTGTTCATCTGACTTTTACAGGTACAAAGTCATTAAATATTCTGCATACAGGGTAACATACAGATATGAAGAGATAATTAAACACATATGCTTGCATTTTAATCCAACACTTAACCTCAGTTTTTCTTGCATTAACTAAATTTTTCCAGAATACGTAGTTTCTGCTATGCCCAGCACTGCCTTTGAGTAAATATTTTTGGTGTCATCACATTCCCTTATGCCCTGAAGTCACCCCATGTGCTTTCTGTTTTCAGCACTGAACAACACTGTCCTGGCTGTTTGAGATGGAGCAGGAAGTTTGAGTCAGGCTATGAAATTGACCTGTTTCTCACTTATTTGTTAAGCAGATATTTGCATTTGATTAAAGGTGTAGTCAGCGATGTGGGAGAAAAGGAGTGGAGAGGTTGTTGATAAACGAATTTAGACCCACCTCTACCTTCATACCTCACCTCTGGCTCCACCCCCAAAAGCTGATGGACGTGCATCGTCATGGAAATGGCCGTAGAAACTGCGTAGCTGACCAACGTAGCTAAGGTAACCCCGACTCATCAGACAACTCGACTGACAATATTGATAACATCACGACTACAGTACATTCTGGCAGATTAGACAATAAGATGGATGCCTGACGGCTGTTACTGTTATGTGAAGCACCACAAAGCTAATGTTGCTTACCTATCCAGCAGAAAGACGGCGACATCCGCGTCCGTTTTCAGGTCTTTCAATTGGCGGAGTTCCCTCCACCGTCGGAAAGCAACACCAGTGTTGACCCGGGTCTTCGCTCTTTCATGGGCCTTCTTTTTCACTTTTCACTCCACTGACCTTTTTCTTTTGGGCTGTTTTTCAGCCATTGCTACTGCACATATTGTATCTCTCTCTTATGCTAACTGCACACGTTACGCAACATACGACTCCCCCTCCCCCCTCTGTCTGATCTGCACATGAGTATGATTGCCCCCCGAGCCACAGTATTTACCTGCTGGAATTCATAGCCAAGGCTGTGTATTGAAACGGGACTTTTTTTTTCAACATGCTGTCGGTGGGGACATCTTGTGGATGGAGAGGAGAAATACGGAGATTTTGCCAAATACTGCTTTAGATTAGAAGATTAGAAGATCGCTGACTACACCTTTAAAGAGTATTTACACAGGCTTTAAGGAGAAGAGTATTCAGTTTCCAAAGCAGACCCTGCAGTAGCATTTAAGCCTTGTCCTCGCAAGGACAAAAAACGTTCTCTGTTCGTATCAAGCAATGTGTCAGTCCACAGGAAACACTGGAACGCTGTAGTACATATGCCAGAGCTGTAAGTGGCACTGTAACATTCACGTAAACAAAAGAAGAAGACTTGCAGGATGAGCATACGTCATGAGAAATGTATACAAACCCAGGTGTATGATGTCCTCCGTGCCCACTTGTTGCTCATAGTGGTCGTGAAGTAAACCCAAAACATGTTCAGTTGCTTCTGAGCTGCGACATCGTATTTCAACATTGTTTCTGTTGTTGTCTGGCTTGGGAATGGGTCTATGACATCATGGTTTCTGAAATTATCCATATTTATTGTCCATGCAAAAATATCTGTGGACAGTCACGTGCAATTTTTGAAATGTAGTCATCGTTTTTGAATGGATGGTGTAGACATAATGAGGGGGAAAAGCTGTCTCAAAGTGGTGCAACCAGCTTGATTCTCATCACTTTTTATCCCACTTTAGAGCAGTAAATCAGATCAAAAGATGCAAAATTATCAGCAGCAAATTTTCCTCAATGTTTGCACTCTTTCTATAAACACTCTTGGAAATCATGGGCTAAAATTCGACAAATATGTTTTTTTTATATTATTTAAAACATACTTTCTTCTGTATTTACATCATTTTTCTGCTATTATGTCTTTTGGTCCCCTGCTTGGATGACAGACTGCAAAAACTTGAGAGTCAGTGTGTATATACATGATGTAGTAGTCATCAAAAAACATAATGTTTGCATGCTGGTTTGACAAAGTGGTAACCAACCAGGCACGACCCATATACATACGTCTGTAGGCCTGGGTTCAACTCCAGCAGCCTGTGGCAGAGTGTCCTCCCCCACTCTCCTTCATCCCCTCTCCTGGCTCTCTCCTTTCCATCAATTAGGGCACAAAATGCCCCAAAACAGTCTTTAAAATAAAAAATTAAAAAGATACATAATGTAATATATAACATAAATATAAAATGTAAATATATTGAGCTGCCTGCAGAAGTAATAAGTCAAATTCTTCAAGTTGGACCAACACCCCAACATAACGCAGATGGAGTACTCAGCTCATTCTGACCCAAACTGGATTATGTCCTACATCCCTCATTGAACTTTGACCTGAAGTCAAGCAGCATAAATTATGTTACCTAATTTGTAACAAAATGTACGCACAGAGCAGTCAGAAATGTACACAGCTGTTAAACTGTATGTGTGTTCATCCTTCAGTGCACAGACATTTTGCCCTTTGCTAACTTGTGTTTAGTATTTGACGCAATAGGTCAACTGGAAAAAGGTCAAATGGTAACAGGCTGAAAGGGAGTTTTTTCTTACCCACGGCTGTAGTGTCTGACACACTTCTGTCAATACATTGATTCTCCCCTCTGTGCTTGTATAGTAGGACAAGGGCATTGGTCCAATGAAAGAACTGATCCAGCTTTAGCTTTGGCTTCATTCAACCGTGCATGTAGATAATCTGAATCAAGAGAAACGTTCCCAGATTAATCAGTATCAAAGCCTGACTCGGAGCTTTCAAAGAGGTTGTGTCATGCTTTTTAAATGTTTATATGCTCTGTGTTTAATATGTTTCATCCACATAATTGAGCACCTCAGTGAACAAAACAAAAAGTCTGTAGCATTAAGACTTCTCCTCCTCTTTGTGATGCCAGTAGATGCCTAAAACTTCTTGTTCCCTGACCTACCAGTGTGACATCCTGCCATTGTTAAATCTTCAGTTAAGCCCATTGGCTCACAGTAGCAAGTCCATTGCAGAGTCTTTAGAGTCATTAGAGTCATTAGAATGAATGCAGAGTTGTTGACAACATGGCAGCAAGCAGTGTTAACTGACCAATTACCATAACACAGAATGGGCCCACGAGGAGAAGGGAGTTCTAGAGAGGCTGGACCACCAACAGAGCATCTCAGACAGAGTGAGAATACAGCACTATCAGGGGCACTCAGTATATGAATAACATGTTTCAATGAACTTTAGACATTGTGAACACACTCTTACTGCCATTAAATATGAATGTAAGCTGAAATACAAAGTCCCTTTCCCTGTGGGATGTTGATAACGTGAAAGAGTGACATATGGCCGAGAAAGGTCGCAATAATTGCAAACGCCACAGCAAATGCAAACATCACAACACATCTGTATAAACCTACAACACAGCAGCATAAAGCCTCAACGTGGCGGCATTAAGTTGCAACATGGTGGCATTAAGTGACGACGGAAGTGAAATACCAACTTTTTTTCAAGTCTTGCCTCATTATCAAGTCCATGACAAGCAGATAGACTCTTGTCTTTTAGCTGTCCATCAGTAACAAGGAAGAGACTGACAAGGCTCACCTAACTAGCTTAGCTCAAACTCTGAGCTAAGCTAGCTCTAGTTCTTTCTTCTGTTTAAGGACACAAATCAAACTTTGGGAAAAAAACACACTCTACGGCTAAAAATAATGCAATAAATTGCAATTTCAATTATGCAGCATCAATAACACACTGGGGCATTTGGAGCATTATTAAGCATTAATCATATTTTTATCAATCATTTGCAATCAATGTGTAACAAGTTCTGATCAAACTCTGATCCTTTTACAATCAAAGTTTCTACAGAATATACATTTATCTCACTCCAAAGCCTGTTATTCTCGAGATCAAAACAGTTAATCATGCTGCATAGATACTCAGATTTATATATAAACGAAATCATAATTAAAATGTACACCTTAAAAGAGCCTCTTTATTGTGTAAATGTTATTCTGTGGGAGTTTAACAATGTAAAAGATGCCTGGATGTTCCTTTTATTGCCATAGAAAACCAGAAAAGCTCACTTTTGCAAGTGAAGAGTAAACAAGTGTTTTAATGCTTTGGCCAGTTTTGCTGATACTGTAATGGAGTCTCCAAGCAGTTATGGGTCTCTAGAACCTCACTGACGTTTCTTCCCATTACAGCCTCCTGTATGTTATGAAAATGTCTCCCTACCCTTCACACCATGTTCACACGTAGGCAGGTTTTCTGAAAGGTGAAAGTCTTTGCATATGGCACTTAAACAAGCAGATTTTGGAAACTCCTGCCTGAGTAGAGGTTCCAAAAACTCTTTTTTGTGGGTGTTCCAGTATAGACAGAAAGTGTTTTGATGTTGAAATGTCACACTATTCAATGCTTTGTCCTCTGTGTGATGTCATACTGTGCAAATGTATCACTTTTTTGCACAAGAGCTGTGCTCTGACAGATGTAAAACTTTGCTTGTTTCAGCAGTAACAGGATCATTTACATGACTACAATCACAGTGTCTCTCCCACTGTGATAAACAATTTGAGTTGAAGCCCTCCAAAGACTGGACAGGACCCATGTTACTGTTTAAGAGGTGTAACCATGGCTGCCTGTGTCTGTGGTTGTTGTACAATTACAGCAGATGCTGAAACCTACAGGAAGAGCCATGAATGTTGTTTTTTGTAGTATCAGATCAAACTAATCCGATTTATCTCAGATTGAAAACTAACAAAGGCACATTCACAAGCATGGCCTGAAAACACAAATTAACTTGGTCAGAGGTTAAACTGTAACATCATCAGATGTCAGACCTTTTGGAGTGAATTTTTAAAAGAAACAGCGTTTTCATTAAAAGGTGGCAAACATTTTGGATGTTGTGTAAGCTGTTTCATGCATTTTACATCATTCAACATGTGGTTACGTGTTTTCATGTTGACGAAGATGTTTGGATGTTTTGTGTGGACGTTAGGGCTGGGCAGTAAATCTAAATTAAGCATCATGTAATTATTAAACAAGGATGTTCAAGATTAAAGGAAGCAGGTGACTTTTCTCTTAAATAATCAATTTTACATACTATTGTTGATTCAAATGTTTGTTGTTTTATCCTCACTGTCCAAGTGTTCCAACTTCTAACATACCTTAAGTGATCCAGGGATGTAAAAAGTTAATAATTGTGCACTATAATCAAAATCTCAACACCAGTCAAATCAAAATGACATAATCTAGCAGCACTGGTGGCAAGGTGGTGCAGCAGGTAGTGCACCACAGAAAGACGGTTGCTGGTTCAGTCAATCCCTGTGTCTGTAAGGGCCTCTCTGTGTGGGGTTTGTATGCTCTCCCTGTTCATGCATGGGTTCTCTCAAAGCATTCTGGCTTCCTCCCACAGACCAAACACATGCTTAATTTAATGTATGCTTTTATATGTGTTCTATGCTTTTTTATAATAATACATCTTATTTAAAAGTGCCTTTCTTAGCACCCAAGGACACTTTACAAAATACATAACAAAAACACATTGCATTAAAATCACAATTACAATAAATAAAAACAACACACAAGAGTGACATTGTTAAATGAGGGTGGAAAATTAAAGAGAATATGAAGTTTGGAACAGATGGGTTTTGAGTTTTGATTTGAAGTGGGGAAGGGAGTCAATGTTTCCGAGGTCCGGGGGGAGAGAGTTCCAGAGTTTGGGAGCAGAGCGGCTGAAAGCTCTGCTACCCATGGTGCTGAGCCGGGCGAAGGGCACAGAGATAGGGAGGGAGGAGGACGACCTGAGGGAACGAGAGGGGGTGGCGATGTGGAGGAGATCAGACATGCTTTTATGCTTGTATTACAGATGTGTTATATGATATCTTTAACCTCTGTACAGCACCTTTGAGTGTTTAGAAATGTGCTTTACAAATTAAATATATATTTCTTATTATTAATAGGTCAATCAGTCACACTAAACAGCCCTTAGGTATGAGTGTCATCATAAATGGTTGTCTCTGTCTCTCTATGTGGCCCCGTGATCCGCTGGCGTCCAGTTCAGGGTGTACCCCGCCTCTTACCCTGTCAGCTGGGATAGGCTCCAGCCCCGCATGACCCCAAAGATTAAAATCGGTATAGATAATGGATGGACAGATAACAGCCCTTGTGGACTAGATTATCTTTTAAAGTGGAGGAGGAAAATCTCAGTTTTGAAAGAAACCTACAAACTACTAAACATGACCATAGGCTACAGCCTGTAAATATTATTTAATGACCCTTCACCAAATCAGTATCCTGAAGCATTTTTAAAATGTGGTCATATGAATAACTCTTTCGAAGACTTAAGTCCTTTCAGGATAGATTTCTTTAATAGAGATCAAAGTTGTTATATTTGGAGTCTCTTTTTGACAAATACTCGTAAATCTAAGGCATCGGTGTTCAGACTCTGCTTAGACCATTTTTACTGCCCCCAGCAAGCTCAAAAAGTTTCACATAAATTTGACTCTCATTTGAACATGAAATCTGTGCTTGATTGATGAATAAAAACGAATGGATTTCTTAGGAAATAATGTCAATAAATAGTGTGAATGTCCTCTATCAGAACAGTCCATGGTACAAAGCTGCTCACCTTCACGCAACAATATTCATTCAAAGTTTCCTTTGTTAGGGTCCTTTTTTGTATCTGACCTTAAGGTACTGTTAGCATCTCCTCTCTTCATTATACAGAGTATTTTCCTCTTTCTTTTTATGACCAGGGGCAGAGAGGGTCAACCGGCGCTACCTGAAACCTGATTGTCCAACTTTAAATCCCTTACTGTCATTAAAGGGTTACCATCACCATCACTGCAAAGACTCCTACTGTAGCATATTTTCAGCCAAGTGTTTTTTTGAATAGTTTATCAAGGGATGCACAATATTATTGGTTTGATATCAATATCGATCGATAGTGTAAAAAGTTTAGTATTGGTGTCACCTGATATTGAAATTATTTAAGATATTTAAAGCCAATATATCGGCCAAACATATCGGCCATATATCGGCTAGATTATCAGCAAATTATACAAACGTTCACGGGTACATTTAAATATTGAGGGTTTCATTTTTGCAAGAGTTAAAAGCTTTTTTTTTGTTGTTTTACATCTGTTCATGGAATAATATGCTGTATCACTGAAAGAAACAAGTCCATTTTTATGAAGCACAGAGCTTGTGCTGTTGACCTGAAATATCTTAATGGTATCTGCGATAATGAATAAAAGAAAAAATCAGCATAAAAATCCAGTATTGTGCATCTCTAGTTTTAAACGTTAAGAGGGGCAATTAGCAGGCTTTTGGTGGCACCATGTACTACTACCATTTGCCCCGGGACAAAGCTTGTAAATTTCTTTATGGTAGTCATATTTACAAGTGCTATGGTCCTCTAGCAATGCCACTTAAAAAACAGAACTAACCGTTTAGAGGTAGGGTTGGTAATCTTATTAAGATACACTTTTTGTAATACTGGTTAAAATTACCTTTATTACCCAATGGCAATCAATTCATAATGTGTTCTTAAAATAGACTGAAAAATTTCCGCTGTCTACAGCAGGAGTAAAACAGGGAAAACACCAACCAATCACATCTTTGTAGCCCACATTTTAAACCAATCAAATCCCGTCGCCATTCTGCCCACCTCCTGCATGTACATTTTGCCGGCGTGCACAGACTCTGATTCAGTGCGTGTAGCCGAGCTGAGAGGGATCCAAGTCTGCTGGAGAATGCTTACCTGTCAAGTTTAAGCTTTGAAAATAAGGGAAGCCCGCCACAAGCTGTCCCACAACCCCAACCAAGCTCCAGTATCCCTCACACTTTGAGACAGGTCCAAGATATCTAAATTAAACACTTTGTTTTTCTTGTTTTGTTCCGCTGTTGGCTCTAATCTCGCGACAGCTGCCACCCAGGCTACTGCAGGTGGACGTTCTCGCGAGGCTTTTTCTTCTTCTTTCGGTTTTACGGTGGTTTGCATCCATCATTTTAGAGCATTACCGCCCCATTCAGGCTAGTGACAGAGTTCAGTTTGGAGAGGCAGAGGAATGTTTTTATTATTATATCATCACACGGGAGAATTACGGGAGAATACTAATACGGGAGGATGTCGGGAAAGAGGATAAAATACGTAACATATGGTAGTTTCATGGCCAAAACGTGAGACTTGACAGCTATGTGGAGAATAGCAGAGGAACTACTGGTACCCTGATCAACATCAGGTTGTGAGTACTAACTAACTTTCCATGTTTGTTTGTTTGTTTTTTTTTACTTTACAATGATAATGTTTTGTTTTTTTTACTTTGTGTAGTGTAAAACAAAAATGTGCTGTGGGCCGGTTTGGAGTTGAATCAGTCTTCTAGTTGTGAATCAGCAGCGCTCGTGCATGTGAGCGGGGGGGTCATCTTGGAGGAGGGGTGGGAGGGGCTAGACGGAGCCCTGAGGAGATGTTACATTCAAATTCATGCTAGTTTTCCAAAATTACCAACCCTAGCTTTAAGGTGAGGCTAATAGAGACTCCCCTGTCATTCTTGTATTTTCACTGTGTGGACCCTAAAGAAATAAACTCAGACATCCCCAATCTTAAACATGTAGCATCACAAAATCTTCTGAAATGTGAATTATGTACGTAGTTTGTCTCTTTTTTCCATCTGTATCCTAAAGTGTCAACATCAGAGTTTCCACTTGAGAAACCAAAGCTGGTGTAACAGAAAAAAAGGAAAGAAAAACAGAGAGGGAACAACAAAGGCTGGAGGACTGATTGAATGAAGGGGAGCACACAAACAAGGGTTGTCACTAATAGAGAGTTTTATGAGCTCCAGACCTGCTGAAATGGAGTGGCGTGCGTGTGCAGCAGCTCTTATCGGCTCGCTGGCAGCAGGGGAGGGTGAGAGCTTCCACACTTGTGCTCCGTAAAAATGGTCTGATTCATTTTCCGCATGAGAGGGTCTCACTGGGGCGGCATCAGACCAGCCAGTCCACACAGATTTATGGACCATTAAAGCAGCAGGCCTCCTGACCGCCGTGCCACCATGGGCTTGGCAGAGAAGACACACTGCACCCTCATTCATGCTCGGTCACTTCTCTCCATCACGGGCCAGCTTCCTCATTGTTCATCCCTTCATCAGGACCGCTTTTACTGCCTCACATGAACTCCTCTCATAGTCTGTAATCAGGCTATTCTTCACCTAGTGGAAAGTGAGCTGTTTAGTGCCAGTTTCACGCCCATTTTTTTGTTAATGCTTCCTCATATTACACTTTTTGTCATTCTTTCATGGCACAAAACATTATTCCTGATTTCCCAAATTAGCAATCATGCAGGATAACGTGTCATATGGTGCAGGTAATGCTCCAATGCTGCTATGGACATATCTGATGGTGGTCAGTGGGGCATGTTGTTTTAGTCTAACAGTTATACAATTGGATTAGCACCATCCCAGGCACACAGTCTAATGCGCCTGTCTGTTCAAGGCATCCTCAATCACCTGTTCCTCATGATTGATGCATCTTCTTCCTTCCCTCTCTCTCTCATTTGCTAGCTCTGCAACTTCATCATCCTGAGGAGTCATACAGGAAAAGGAAAAATGGGGCAGAGTCGATGCAGCACGCAGGCCCTAATAATAGCTCAGTGTTGCAGGAAAATGATGCCACAGCAACCTGAGCAACGCCTGGGAAACATGAATGAATGAATGAATAGAGTGGTGCTCTGCAAGTGCGGATAACACCACCACTCATGCTTATTTAGTTAGTGAAAATGACTTTTTTTACTCACATTGTACTCATAAAGTGGTCATATTATTGATCAGGATTCTTAATCATTTATATTTAAGTACATTTGCACATGTAAGAAATTGGACTCAGTAAACTGGTGCAAAAATCAACTACATATAGTTAGAATGAGAATTAAATAAACGTCAGGAGGAAGAAAATAAAGTATAGAAAGGCAGAATAGAGCAAACTTGACTTGGGTATTTATCAAAATGTACAAAATACACAGAAGGGGCAAAACAAAGCAAAACACAGCCCAACAATATATACATAGGGTGCGATGAAAGAGCTGTTAGAGCATTTAACTTATTAATAGTACAAATATGATGGAAATATAGATAAAGTTCGCATATGCATAAGATAAAGATTGGGCTGGATGACAGTTCTGAACATAGCAGCCATAAATGCAACCCAGTGGTAATGTGGCCTGTAATGTGTACAATTGCTGATAGTAGATGTATAAAGTAGGGTCAAAAATAAGGGCTTGGGTGTTTTTTCTTAAGGTTTGATCAATAGAAATCTTATTTTTTTAATGATTCAGTTCATGTTTTATAATATACTTTGAATAAAATCACCAGTTAAGTATGTAGGAGTCAGATGATGCATTTGAGAAAGTTAGCAAAAATTTCCTTAACTAACACTAAAGCACTTGGAGAGCGCCAACCTTGGCCAAGGTAGCTCACACATTGCTATAACATCTATAAGCAACAGTTCCATGATAAAGTTGCCATCATAATATGATTCCTCAGCCCTGAAAACACACCTAGCACTCTCAGTCATGTTGGTATCATTACCTCTGCCAAGGAGGTTATGTTTTCGGGAGAGTTTGTTTGTCCGTCTGTCCGTCTGTCCGTCTGTCTGTGAACAAAATAACTCAAAAAGTTATAGATGGATTTTGATGAAATTTTCAGGAAATTTTCAGCATGGGAAAAGGAAGAACTGATTCAATTTTGGTGTTGATCCGGATCAGCGTCTGGCCGCCAAGATGAAAATTTAGATTTTTGTGAATAACTACTGAACAGGTCTGCGCTCTCCAAGTGCTTTTCTAGTTACTATTTTGACAGTTATTTAGCAAAAATGATTGTTTGTGAATGTTGGTAATCTGGTTCACCACCAAAATCTATTTTGGGGGCATTTTGTGCCTTTATTGATAGGAGAGAGACAGTGGATAGGCTTGTGAAAGGTGGTGAGAGAGTAGGGGAAGACACCCTGCAAACTGCTCACAGGTGTGATTCGAACCCAGACCGGCAGAAGAAAGTACATGGGACGTGCATGGTTGCTAACCACTCCACCAAACCAGCACCCCCTAATCATTTTTAAGCTGGCGCATTACCAACATCTCCTGAAAAATTTTAGCAAAATCCATTTAGTAGTTTTTGCGTCATCTTGCTAACAAGCAGAGAAACAAACAGGCTAACAAACAAATGCGTCCTTGGCGGAGGTAACAAGTTCACCGTGGCCTCCAAACAGTGGTGCAGGAATTAGTCAAAAGATGCAGGAGTGCATTAACATTTCCGGTGCCAACTGATCACAGGAGTCAGACTGTCTGAACTTTAAACTAATTACATCAGTGGGAATGGCCTCTTTGGTCAGAATTTTCAAGTGTGAGGTCAGATTATCTCCATGTTCCTCAACTTTACAGGCCTGCAACTGGAACGTGTGTAACTGGGATGTGACGCAATTCTCGTGTCCCATGCCAGGGCTCAAAGGTAACTAGATGACACCATTACCAGGGGTTTAGAGTATGGATGCCTGAATAAGATTTGTGATGATCACATGTATATGCCAGATGACAGTTCCATGTATCCGCCACAAAATATTTCTCTAATCCATCTGGCAAGGAGCCGTTCGAAAATGTTTTCAGAGGCAGAGCTTTCAAAAACAACTGCAGGTTGTGATTGGACGATCATTTTGCTCACTATACTCATCACAGACCAATCCACATCAAGCAACGCAGCTAGCCGCAGTTGTTAGCCATTAGCTTAAACTATCTTAGACTATCATCTTACATTCAATTATACCAAACAGATGTATCATTTAATATTTAGGTGTGACATGA
Organism: Scarus forsteni; assembly: GCA_036419115.1. Classification (NCBI taxonomy): domain Eukaryota; kingdom Metazoa; phylum Chordata; class Actinopteri; order Labriformes; family Labridae; genus Scarus; species Scarus forsteni. The sequence continues at coordinate 21,120,532 of JAZDUH010000327.1, forward strand.
ACCTTGTCAAAGACAATCCCTACCAAGTTTTTCCGGTAGCCTTCTAAGGAGAGCAGATTTGCTGAGTATCACCAAGTAAGCATGACGACCACAGACTTGTCCATGTCTGCATGTCCATGAAGGATTTCCATGTTCTTACCCAGTTTCCCAGCAGTGATCCAGTCAGGAGAAGAGCAAAACATGATTTCTCATAAGACAAGCTTTAAGGGATGTTCTTTGCTCTCCTTTAAAGAATACATCAATGTCTGATAATAAAAAAAGTATCCTAAAAAATTATTTTAGAATGATTGTGTGCATTAGAAGGGGTAAATATAAGGCTTCATTTGACCTCCAAATAAGAATCGGTTTATCCTTGAGTTAGAGTGGAATCTTTGCACAAAGTTTGAAGAAAATTCCTCAATTACTTCTTGAGATATTGCATTTACTGGCAAGGAAGTCCTGGCTGTTGACCTTTAAAGTGTGAGCAATGGACTAGGGTGGACAAGTTCGCAAAAGTTAAAAACCTTGTCACAAACGACATTTCCAATTAAGCTGGGACCTGCATTAAAATACAAATAAAAACAGAGTGCAATGATATGCCGATCTTTTTTTGGCCTATAGCCAGTTGAACACATGAGAAAGAAAAGATATTTAATTTTCAAACTGGTAAACTTATTGGGGTTTTTTTTGGCATAATTTACCCATTTTGAAACGATGCTGACATATGCCTTCCACTTTGCATGTTAGAGTTTTACATGCACATATAGATGTAGCATTGAACTGTAACCCGACAATGGTTTTCTGAAGTGTTCCTGAGCTCATATGGAAATATCCTTCACAGAATTATGTTGGTATTGAATGGATCACCCCCTGAGGGATTGACAGTCACAGGCATTCAATGTTGGTTTTCAGCTTTGCTGCTTACGTGCCAATATTGCTCCAGATTCTCTGAATCTTGTTATGGCATTATGGACTTAAGATGATGAAATCCCCAAGTTTCTTGCAATTGTACTTTGAAAAATATGGTTAATATATGATTAAGCTACTTGGTGATGCTGTTCACAAGGCCGGAAACCTCGCCCCATCCTTGCTTCTGAATGAGTTAGCCTTTTGTGGATGCCTTTTTTTTTTTAACCAATCATGACACTCAGTGTTTCTGAATAACCTGTTCACCTGTGACATGTTCCCAACAGGTGTTTTTGAGCATTCCTCAACTTTCCCAGCCTCGTGTTGCCCCTGTCTCAGCTCTTTTGGAGCACATTGCAAGTATCAAAGTCAAAATAGGTGAATATTAAAAAAAAAACAAAAAAACAATGAAGTTCATCAGTTCAAGTATTAAATTTCTTGTCTTTGTAGCATATTCAGTTAAATGTAGGTCGATGTTTTATTTATGTTTTACACAGCGTCAAAACTTCATTTGAATTGGGTTTATTTGTCAGTCTAGGTCAGAAGGACATTAGTTTTGGACACCCTTATGAAACATTAGCAAATAAATACCTCTGTAGAAACACCAACTTTAACACCTCGTCATATAATTGTTTTTATGTCATACGGTATTTTCCATATACTATAATAACTGGTTTAATGTGTCACATCAAATAAATACAACTTAACACTTTATTATGATCACACACAACACTCCAGTTTTAAAAAAAACACTGAATCGTCTTAGTTCCGGTAATTGTTTTCAGTGTTGTCCTTCCAAAGAATCAGTCAGGTATTCCCCGTGACATCACGCTGCTGCAGAGCCTGTTAGTCCAGTTAAAGGCAGGTGAACAACAGGGTGTGCATCAACACTGCTGCACGGAGTATTAACTGCACTGCTGTGTGGCAGGTATTCAGGTTTATACGGCGTTAAAGCAAATAGAGAGAATACAAGATTGGTCCACAGAGAGCTACTTGTGTACGCTTATGAAATGAAGTGCCTGAAATGAGTAAGGTATCACCGCCATGTGAAAGTTACAGTTTGGTGTGAAGTCGGTTGGCTGGGAAAGCGTCACTCTTCAGATAGCCTGGAAACGACACAAAACAGACTCGTAGGATCACTCTGCTCTCAATAAAGCACATTTGGAGAATAAAAAGTGTTACCAGTTTTAGTACAAGAGAGTTTTGTATGAGCCACAGATAACTTCTATGGTTTTCCTTTTTAGAGAAGCACCCAAAATCAGCCTGAACATTTCTGATACTGTATGTCTAAAGCCCAGGTTGATATGGTGGCCTTGTAGGGCAACTTTGTAATGGTATATTTAAATTAAATTGTTTATTCTCAAAATTCTGGGTTTGCAATACAATTGTAATTAATTAATTTAGCTGAAACTGTTTTGTTTCTGTTTTCACAACTCCATTGTGTGTCATTATTTGTAGGCATTACGCAGATTGCATTTATAAAAAAAATCATTGAACAAGATTGCTGTTGTAGATCACAATGTGTTTTTACTTTTTTGAGCTCAATTTCCTCTGAACATAATTTTTTTTTGTGTGTGTGAGAGGATTTATAACATAACATTGTGGGTGGTGGTTTCACCAGGTGTGTTGTACGTCAAGAAATGATTATGCATTCTACTAAATATGTATATATTTTTTTATTATTTTTTATTTGAAAATTGATCTGTAATCTACAACATAGTGTTTTTTTAAACCAACAGCATTTGATGACACATTGTTGCAATTTACAATACGTATTTGCAACTCACGGAATTTTCACTTTTTTTTTTTTTTTTTTTTTTTGCACCACAATAAATTTTTTGGAGCATTTATGAATTGATTTGGATTTAAAAAAAGGTTATGTCATTTTTTGATGGGAATGTTTTTTCACCTTAAAACAAATTGAATTACATGAATTTTTATTTTAAACTTTTACACATACTAAACAGTTTTACCCTTTTTAAAAAGTGACATAAACAGTTTTCATACATTCAAAAATTAAATTTCACAAATTATTTAGGAAATATATATTAAATTCTATAAAAAGGTTTTACATCGCCATTAAATTTTTTGCATTTTAAATGTAAATTGTCAATGTTTTTATATTTATTATTCATATTTGTATTTTTATTCTGTATGTTCATTCTGTGTATATATCTTAAGTACTGAAAATCCAACTACTGTGACATTTTTTATAACAATTTTTGGATTCATTGATTTTTATATTTTATTTATACATACAATCATCTTTTATTGTTCCTGCTAATATTTGTACAATATGTATGCATTTAAAAACTTAAAGCTCAACTAGTTAATTTTATAACTGGCACTGAAAGATTTGTATATATGACTATTACTCGGGTGATATTATTTCCTAATGAGAGTTTATATCATCTATTTTTGTTAAATCATAAGCAGTTGTAATACCTCAATGCTTTGTAGTTGGTGACAGTTTGAACAGTATTAATGTGGCCCTCTTCATAAAAAAAGTTGTTAATCCCCGCTTTGGAAAAATATTTTGAATTGAAGATTTTTGTTTATGTTTTATCAGACACCTAGCATTTGGTTAGCTGTTAAGCATTTTATTTAATGATTTCTATAGGAGGAAATATTTGGGTTTTATTTAATTAGTTTTTTAAATTGGATGCAATATTAATGCCCTTTAAATAATTTTATCACATTTTGTCCTTTAACAACATGTCCCCTTCATGTAGTAACGCGTTTTTAGTGTTGACTTTAGGGCCTCCGTACTTTATCCCCTGGTGTTCAGGTTGACTCTGGGAGGGGCCCTGTTTGGGGGTCCGTATCGTCACGAGGCTGGGTGTGGTGACACATCCCTCCTCTCCGCCCCGGGCTGTTTGTGTAGCCTAAATAACACTGGAGTGTTTCTGTGGGACTGATAACTCACTCACCCTGCCCATAACTAATATTCACCAACATTTTTCCACTTTAAATTTTAAATAAAACACATTTAAAGCCCCCCTCAGTCTCTCTCGGTGTTACGTTCACAGCAGCTGCCGTTAACAGTGAAAGCACACCCGCACGAGGCGAAATGGGATGAAGCGTGCGCGCTCGCGGAGCTCCGGCGCTGCGGCAGTTGCCAGGGGAGATAGGAGGGGAGGGGTTTTGATTGGCTGAAAGCGAGGGCCTGTTGCCATGACGACGGCTGGGGGGTTTGGTAGCGTTGCCGTGCGCTCGTGCGATCGGCGCGCTGCGTGTGTGGAGGAAGCAGCTGCTGGTCTGATCTGTGACACTGAGGGACAGACGTCTGAATAAACCTGCTCCGAGGGACGAAGCTCCGAAAACACTGGACCGAGGCACGCCGTGGATGATTGTGAGTGTTCGGTTTCGTGTTCCGTCCGTGTTTCGGCGCTTGTGTCGCGGGTGAATTCGGGTTTGTGTCTCGAACAAGCTAAAAGTAAATGTGGTCAAGTGACTTTGCTGAGAGCAGACAGCATGGCAGATCAAGCGTCAGCATGTGGCAAGCTAGTCCGTGTTACTGTTAACGTCTTTCGTCTAAGCTAGACGAGTGTGAACAGATATTAAAGACACGGGAAGAAGCTCTCAGTCGGGTCCTGAAACTAGAATCACAAAAGGAGTCCTCGGGAGTTAATGTGTTATGCTAACGCTAGCTCCACATTTACCTTCACTGACCCAGCGAGCTCCTGCTAACGCTGCCCCCTCTCTCCCTCTCTCTCTCTCGGTTGTTCTGGGTGGTTTGAAGTTGGTCGCATTTCAGCTCGTATATTATTGAAACTGAACAAGTATTCACGAACTCTCGGTGTATAAATAACTTCACAACGAGTCCCGTGTGTCGGAGTGTGTTGTGCAATGGTCCACGTCATTACGTGTAACTTTGTGTTCCTCATTGTGTGACTGCTGGCAGCGCAGAGTCGACTCCGTGCTGATTAATGTCTCTGTGTGCGCTGCATTAGCCAAAGAAGCTGTTTGTTTACCCCGCTAATAACACTTTCATCATCTTGTACCACTTTTTTCCACAGTTAACACTTCATATTTTGTCTGTATTTCATTATAATGGCTCTGCTTGTAGTAGAAGTCGTTGCCAGATAGGGGAGACTGGGGACAGATGTAACACTATTTGGATTTCTTATCGCTTTCTGAAATATCTCAAAAAGGGATTGGATTTGATGCCCAATTTGTGTGTAGTTGTAACTACTTTAACATTTTGAAGATGTATTTCAATTTTAGTTTTATTGTTAGGAACTAGGACTGGGCAATATGACCTAAAAACAAAATCCCAGATTTTTTCCTGCATAACTCAACAATTTTATTTTTTTTCTCAGTCCCAACAAAAAAAAAAAGACTCCTAGTGACACAAAAATAGATTAATCAAGTTTTGCCTTTGTTATCAAACTATGTTTCTAAACTAAACAGTTTCCCTCTTATAGTTAAAATGCAAACTGTAATTTTGTTAAAAAGTTTTGATCATGGAGTTCAAACTAGGGATGCAAGGGTTGCTGGTTTGTCAGAGTGGTTAGCAACCAGGCATGCCCCATATACATGCTACTGCCAGTGTGGGTTCAAATCCAGCCTGTGGCCAGTTTGCAGTGCCCCCCCCCCCCCCCATACTACTGTATGTGAAATAATTTCACAATTGTTTATTTTGGCCTGTTAAAAATATTATTGGCTGGTGTTTTTTTAGATCTACCTGCCACATTAGCCATTATAGGACAGTTAAGTAATTTTGACCCTGGATGTTATAATAATAATAGATTTTGAAACCAAAAATCAAAAAACATTGATAACTGATTGATTCCAAAATTATAAGTCCTTTAGGTACCAGTATGGAGTTACTGTGGAGTTGCTTTGCTGTCAAAACATAGCCATTGTGTTATACAGCCATAAGTATTAAGCACAGTATAAAGATAAATGCTTTTGAATAAAAGATATTTCCTTGGGTTGCTAAGTAACATTCAAAATAGTAGAAACTACTTTTAATTACACGTGCATGTATTCAGTAGGCTGACAAAACCTCAATACAGCAACACATGCTTGTCATGCACACTGACTAAACATGTAATTACATTGTTGCTCTATAATCCACACACATGGTTAGACACTGGTCATAGTCAGAATATCAGAAATTGCTCATAAAACTTCTGATGGCCTTTTTTTATTGGAATAGCAGTGGTTAATGCATTGTTTTTTGTAAAAGAGAGTTGTTTAATCTCTAATGTGAGCTTTGTCTCTACAGCTTGTTTCTGATTGGACTAGAGTTGTCTGGATACCAGGATATAAAACTTTGGTTTTAAACTATAAATAAAATTATATTGACATCTGGCTTATGACCATGGCAACAAAACCAAAATCTTTAATGACCAGCATTAGCAAATTTCTTGTTTTCATTGCTGGACTGGACCTGTGCCTCTCTAAAGCAGTGAATCGCCACATTCAAGTCACACAGGTGAGAGTTAACCTGAAAGGAGCGTCAAAGACTGGCATGCTAGTAGGGCTGGACCATTATGATAAAAATAAGAATCCCGATTATTTTAAGTGATATTGAAATAGCAATTAATATACACAATTATTCATTTATTTAAAAACTTCAGTATTGATTTAAGCACAACTTTAAAGAACCAGCGTGTGGCACATACAGTATTATTGATCCACATAAGTCACACACACTCGCTGTGGCTGCACGTGGAACACAGAAGCGCTATGAACGCAGGAACTTGCATACACGGTACTCCACACTGTGTGGCATATTAATCGTTTTTCTTTGATTATAATGTTTTTATGATTGTCAGATGGCAAAATTGAAATCACAATCAAAATCCAATTAATTGTCCAGCCCTACATGCTAGCACCGCTAACGTGAGCCACACTCTTAAAAGCAACTCGGTAGTATTTTCTTGGTGAAACTTAAATTCAGTCCTCTCGTACACAACTTTCTCATGAGTGTTTCGTCAAGGTTTCAGCACTTTGTAGAATTTGCCTCATGCATTCTGAAGAGTTTACTTTCACTTTCTGATTTTCAGCGTAGATTTTCCACATGCAACTATTCTCATCTATACATTAATGAATCTAAATAATAAATATCAAATTAAATTTAATATAAAATGGCTACTGGCTGGCTACTACCACTGCTCCTTCCCGTCCCCAGTCTTTCTGTTACTCCTCTACCCTCCGAGTGAGGAGTTGTACAGTCTGAGGGTCAAAACAGTTCCTCAATCTGCTGCTCCTGAACTTGTGAAGGAGCAGTCTTGGGTTGAACAGACTCCTCTGGCTGCTGATGACAGTGTGCAGAGGGTGACAGGCTTGTCCAAAATGTCCAGCTGTTTGTCAAGCATCCTTCTCTCTGCCACCATCACCAGAGGGTCCAGCTTAGTTCCTGGAAATACTCAGCTGCAGTGACAAGTGGGTTAAAAAACCTACTAACACTTTATTTTAAATGTGTTAGTTGTGCTAAGTTGCTGCTGCTGAGAACAACTTCCTGATGTGGCTGTTTCAATATCAAAACACATTAATAACATGCAAAGTGGGTTGTGTGTCAGGAATATAACATGGATATGTTAACTTTAAAGTAAGTTAAGCTAAAATCAGTCCATATTATTGTCTGTTTTTGTAAACTTGTCTGACGACACAACCATTAACCTGGGATTCAATTCAAAATGTTAGTTCACAAAAGACTTTTATTTTTATATACCTGCCAGTGTACCTGCCCAGTGTACACTTGGCTTGTCCGTACATTGTTTAAATCTCATAAGTGATGCCATGATTCATGGTATAAATGGTGTATAAATTGCACCAGAGGTTGTAGGCTAACGGGGTAGCTAAGCTCATGATGTAATGGATTATCACGAGATTGTCCTAGATATGTGGGGCTTTACAAACAATGCCAGAGTGCATGAAAATATATCTCCTTTACTGTGCTTTACACACTTCATATTTGCTTTTTGAACAGAACTTGATGTACTCTCTGTTGTTTCATGCTTCTCGCCCCACTGCATCTTTTTTCGTGCAACCTGTCAGTTTTGTATTTACCCATGTGGAGAACCCTCATCTAAAATTCATCATGAGCACCGAGGTTTACGTGAATATTTGGAAAAAAGGTTGTGACATTAATGTAGGCTGACGCGTCTTTTCTTCTCGCCTGTCAGTTTTTAAAGCTCCAGTGCTACGTCGAAGTCAACAGGAGCTCCAGAGACAGAAAACGACAAAAAAACAAAGAGAAGCAGATGTTGTCAGGCTGCCATTATTTTGTAGACACAATGTCCTCGGTCGTGTTGTAGGTCAAACCATCTGTTGTTTGTAGTTGTAGCATGTTAGCATGTATCCTCTCCTGTACATGTGGGAGCCTCTGAAGGGTAACTACTTCTGCTTCCCAAAATAGACGAGGGTCTGCTAAGTTTACGGACATTCATTTCTATTAATAATGCTTGTGGAAACCCAGTGATGTGGTTATCATTACTGGTGTGAAGGGCTTTAAGATGTGCATTGATTAGAATCCTGTCAGTCAAGTTGAGTTTAGTTACTTGTCATTTAGGAGCATTATATTGTTATTTAAACAATCTGGTCATTGGAAGAACTAGGGCTGGACATTGATTGAGTTTTTGGAATATGTTTATGTTTTCAACAGAGATGTAGAGGGTGAAATATTATGATTTGATTTACAAAGTAGCATTCATATGGATATAATTCATGTTGATGTATAAGAGGGCTGAAAGTTTTCAGATCAAAATCACCTTTTGTTTCTGACATCACAGTCATGTGATCACCAAGGCTGCAACCGATCCAGGATCTGTTTTGCCAATTAATTAAAAAATTTGCAGCCAATTTGCATTTATAGCAGTGCTGGTAAGCAGGTTAACAATACAGAGCATCTGTTAAGGAGTGGAAGATTGAGTATCATTTCAATAATAACAGATTATTCATCATCATATTAGATGATCAATAATGTTTTGTGTGAGTTTGATAAATGATTTCCTTACTGTTTTCTATACTGTAAATGTGAATACTAGGGATGGGACGATACACTTAAACTCACGATAGGCTGCACCTCAATATGCCCAAGTCACGATACAATACGTGACGATACAATAGAGCTGAACGATTTTAGGAAAAGATTGAATTGCGATTTTTCTGGCAGATATTGCGATTTCGATTCGATTCACGATTTTTTTCAAATCAAGCTTTGGGATATTCATATGTAGTGCTGAACATTTTAGGCAAAGATCTAATTTTGATTTTTCTGGCAGATAATGCGATTCACGATTTTTTTTCAAATCAAACTTCAGTGCAAAATTCACTTTGTTTACAGTACAGACAACAGTAAGGAAATAAATGATGAAAAACTCTTAACACATTATTCACCTTCAATAGTGATGATAAATAATCTGTTTTCATTAACTTCTACTCCTAAACAGAGGCTTTGTGTTGTTGACCTGCTTACCAGCACTTTTAACATATAGATTGTCTACAAATTTATAATATATATATAATAATACTTGATGCAACAGATCCTGAGTCAGTCAGGAGCGCTGCAAAAAATTTCTGCTTTGGCGATCACAAAATTGCATTGTCTAAAATTCAATCTGAAAACGATAAATCGTTCAGCCCTACAATACAGTATCAAAAAAGTAAAAAAGAAAAAATGTTGCTGTGTAATTACAACTTATTTGTTTTTGTTTGAGTTGCACACAGGAAAACACAAGGCCTAACAGGCCAAACACAAACAATAACACTCTCTCTAACCCTAGAGAGGTTAGAGAGAGTGTATGCTACCGAGTGGTAGGCTTGTTTTCGCCGTCTTCGTCTTTTTTAATGAGAAAGCCAAAATACTGCCAGACAGATGACTGATATCCAGGTGGAGCATCCTCAATTTTGACCTCATTCGACTCCATCATTCGGCTTTTTGAAGGCAAGGTAGTTGGTGCTAATGTTTGTTGTAGTCACTTCTGGTCACATGCGCTATTACTGTACGTAGCGTCTTTATTTCGCGATCCATTTTTTTCAAAGTCGATGCGTTTCGTCACGTACTGTATCTCGATATATTGCCAAACGATATTTCATCCTATCCCTAGTGAATACTGCACTGAAGCTTGATTTGAAGAAAATCATTAATGGAATTGAAGTCGCAATATCTACCATAAAGTCACAATTACTGTAAATTCTCAAATATAATACGCACTCACTTATAATACACTGCCCATTTTGCATGCTTTTTCCAGGAAAATGTTGTGTTCACAAATAATACGCACCCAAACTTCACCCAGACCTTACTCTCTCAGACAAACGGCCAAAAGTTTTTGATGTTGGCTTGTACTTCATTATCTCTGCTTTTTTTTGAAGCAGTGACATCACGTCGGATAATTTTTTACACATCCCTGCGTGCTCAGTCGTAGTGTGCCGACCAATCAGAGCACGGCTATTAACATGGCGATGTCTTTGACCAGTCAGAGCGCGGCTATTTCGGTCCCCTCGCTTCCAGGATGGTAGCTTCCTATGTGTTTACACGTGAGCGGTACTGTAACAGGAAGAAAAGTAACATGATCATTACACACAGGTAAACAAATTAAGACCTAAAACACTTGATTAGAACAGTTTAACAGCCAGTTTTGTAAGAATTACAGAAGTTTGGCAGCAATGTTTTGCAGAGAAAGAGGATATTTCGGACCAGAGTGGACCAGAGTTTGTTTCACAGTCGATGTGAAAAATCACAACATAAACATCATCATCATCATCACTATTACATCAACCAAACCGAACAAGTGGACCAAAAAGCCTCCGGTCCTCTTAACAGATTAACGTCTACAAATAGAAGCTGAATATTGTTTCACATCACTCCAGTCAATATGCCAGTGCCACTTACCACATCATGTCGGCAACTTACCTTTATTTTATGCTGCAGAATATTGCACTGCTTCAAACCAAAGGATGTTATTGCTTGAAGCTAGTTGTGTATTTCTGGGTCATAGTGCAACAATGTGCTGGATGGCAGGAAGACTGCAGCTACAGAACATTTTTATTCTTTGATAAAGTTTTTACCAAGTTGATAGCACAGAAATAAAAATAACAAAGCTTTGATAACTACATTGGCAGCATCCCCATTTATTAATAGATATCAATTAAATAGAGAGGCACACATTACCCTTTGAGCCTTTTCCTGTTTTTGCTTAAGTCTGTAAATGAGGCGGGGGAATTTGAACCAAAAGTCCGGTCTTGAAATTTTTTTAGTAAAAGGCATAACTTGATAAATATTTAATTATATATTTTCTTTTATTTTTCTAACAACAATAGAATCATTAAAGAGGGAGTGTTATGTTCTTTTTAGTTTTATATGTCCTTCAGTGTTTTGCATTTCTTCTCAGCATGTAAAGTACTTCTACACACAAGATAGATACAGACAGACCTGTCTGTAACTTTGTGATGCAATCTCAGTAGTTATAGCTCACTGACTCAATGTGGCGAGAAAGAATGCAGAGTCATTGAAAACATTTCCCTGAAGCATGTTGGACTGACTCCCACACAGGGAGGCTAAAAATAACTGAAGCTGTAACAAAGCGACTCAGACGGAGTGAGATTAGAGGTGGATCAGGGGCACTGAGTATGTAATACTAGTTTTTTAACATTAGCAATTGTTTGCATATTTAACAGAAATAAAACCTGTTAATCTGAGTTCTGCCAAAATATGACCCGGTAGCTTTGACTCAATTCTTGTAAAATCCAACTATTTTAATGTTTTTTTTCTTTCCATGGCAACAAAATATAAGCTTTGGATGTACAATTTGTCATAAATTTTAGACAAATGCATACATGCTAAATTGCACAAAAACACTACCAATATTCTCACCTGTTTAAAATGTCAAAATCTTCACTTTTAATGAATGGTAGCATGAAGAATAACAAACAATTCATTATTTTATTGGTCGCGTTTTAAACAATAGATAGACAACACTAATGATGTTGGAAACGTTTGAAAAAGTAGGAGAAAAATCAATGCAATTAGACAGTAAAATTGATTTTTATTTTAATTATTTGCAATAAAATACACTGAATGTGGTGGTAGATGGTGCTCCTTGCTCTATACTAGATCAAGCCACTTTGCTGAATGTTATCAGTCTATACATGTCCTCTATTTTTGTCAAAATATGACTTGTGACAACCAGCTGTCCTTACATTTCATAAATAAATAAATATACCATGTTATGCCATCTGGCTAAAAATATCAGGAAAGGACTTTCCGCCCAAATCTCCCATCCCCAGCTCTAAACATGGATTGTATTACCCTGCGGTTTCAGGTTCAGTCCTGTGTCAATAAGAGGTGAAATGTAGGTGAAATCTGAGGCACGCCGTCCAGTCTGTGTGATTATTCTGGTCTGTCCTTCCACAGTGTGTTTACAGAGCCTAAGAACTGAAAAGTTGAAACTAAAACTTACACCTTGTCTGACGGGACACTTGATTGCATGAGTCACAGTTTGTTGAAGGTTGTAAAAATCAAAAGGCGCTGGTATTTGTTGTGATACTATGGCAACATAAATAGATGCCCAGGATACCAGATAGGGGTTGTTTCTCATAAATACTCCTCAAAAAGAAGTAAATAAACATTTCAATTTAGAGCAAACATTTCGGATAGACAGTCCTGAGGTCAGAGAAGCACTTTGCTGTGAATAGGTTTTCTGCATCAAGCCTGACTTCTATTTTTCTGATCAGTTAATTTAATACTACACTCACCAAGGGCCAAATGAAGTCAACATATAACAATATTTAACAGTTTACTGTACTGACATCAGTGATATTTTTACCCTGTCTCATTCATAAGATATAGACGCATCATAAAAGTGATCTTTGTTTCCGAGCTATAAAACCGAACAAAGTTTTGTTTTCGCTGATATCAGATATCAGTTCTTCTGAGCTCATTTAGCTGAAAGTGAAATAAACATGTTCTTCTTTTGTTCTATAGTTTGTTATAATCATGTGACGGACAAACTTTTAATCATGTCATACATCACAAAAACTTGCTTTCCAAACATAGGCACTCAGTCTTAGTGCCTTTTCTTTGAATAACATTTAATTTAATAAGAGTGAATTTTATTTATCAGTAAGACAATGTGTCTTCTCAGCTGTGACAACAAGCACTCTAAAGACCAGTTTGTCATCAGTTTGTGAATGTATATGTTTTCCTCGGTAGATTTTACAAACAAGTGTTTTATCTGTTAAGCATTTACAACAACAAAAAATCAGGATTTATTTCAAACATTTTCAAATCGAATAAATTCAGCAATGCAAACTTAGGTTTTCAAGTCAAAGTCAAAGTCAGCTTTATTGTCAAATATGCTATACATGCTTGACATACAGCACAGATGAAATTTCAGTCATCTCAGACCCACGTGCAAACAGGCAATATTATAAACAAGAGTAAAGAAACTAAACTACAGTTTAAAAAAATATAATACCCTAATGATATCTTAAGTAATAAATAGGATAAATTTACTATGAACATAATAAAAGAATCGTAAATGTATGTATATAGAATTCAAGGATGCAATTTTAAAAAATGTCGTGGACTGATGAATGGTAGAGACAGAAGTGATTATTCCTCTGTTAGTTAACTCTCTTTGCAACAAAACACAGCAATCCTTTGATGAAACAGCTCTTAAAGTTCTTATTAAGTGATATTAATGATCATTCGTTGTTGTATAGTTGTAATATTAACTCCTTTAAGTTCATGAGATTCAGAATTTCTAATTGTATTAACGTTTAAATAGATGTATGTATGTGTTGATAAAAGTCAATTTTTATGTCAACTATAAAATATTTGTGTTTTAGTACCTTCAAAGTGCAAATTTGACTACTTGACAATAAGGATAATTTTGATGGGACCCCCTTGGTAACCAAAGTTGCCCGTCTCTGTTGTAGGACAGTAGTTTGGGGCACACAAGTTTAGGGATTTGTAATTATTTTTCTTCACATCACATCAGTAAGTTTCTAATTTCCTCTATCAGTGAGTAAGGTTCATTTTATTTCCATATTCAGCCGACTCTTCTGTAACTTAATTAAGGGATGCAAGGAAGTGATAGTTTGGTGTCCCTACCATGTATTTTCTCACCTAATTTGAAGACAGAGACCTGTCAAGTTGAAATGAGTTTGCTGAATACATCAAAATTAGAAATTCCAGTGAAGTCTTTAATGATTTTGTTAGTCTTCAGAGCAATAAAGCTTTTGGACGATTTTTGATCAGGTTTTTTTGGGGCATTTTTGCGGTAAAAAGTGTACTTTACAATCTAATAAATGAATCCAACATTTTATTCATAGATAAAATGTGGTGTGTCTCTAGATTTGTAGCTTTATTGTAGGTGTTCCTTTGGCACAAAATAATTGGACGACCACTGATCTAAAGGATGCAAATTCAAGGTTGACTCTGTGTTGCCACATCTTGTGAGATAAATAAGCAACTGGCTCTTTGGAAACAACCAACAAACAAGTGGCCTTACCTACCACAATGTGCACTAGAAGTCACTAAATCACTGTGAACATGTTTTTAATTTCCATGAGCCAACTTCAGGATTATATTTTATATTGTATTTAGACATTCACACAGAAAAAAAATCAACTTGCCACACATTTTAGGTAATTAAATGTGACAAAACTGCTTGGATATACAAGACTAAAGATCTTTTTCTCCAAATAAGGAAGATTTTAACAAGATTATGCCGACAGGGATCCTCATTATTTCTGCCAGACCCATGGACAACAGCACAATGGGCTAACTAAAGTGATTATCTATCAGAGAGAGCTTGAAGGGAACCAGGAAGTTTTCATATGGGGAGAAAGATTAGCCTAAACTATGGAGAAAAAACCCAGAACTGAGAATATTTATCAGTGACTTTACAGGAAAACAAGCCCATTGTTGCTCTTAATAAACAGACTTGGAAACTCTGAGTAGATGACTGTAGCTTTAGTTTGAAAGAAACACCTGATAAATTTATGAGCAGCCTTACCAAAACAACAGTTAAGGATGACAAACAAGAAGTCAACACGTGTATAAGCTCTGCAGTTGAGAGCTCCCACCTCTGTTTGATTAGCAGAGTGTCACAGACTCGAGACAAGAGAAGACAACACACTCCCACACTCCTGGGGATCTCCTCCCTCACAAACACACAGGGGGGCGAGCAGGTGATAAAACATGTGCAGCTTCAACCATTAGCACCGTAAAACACAACGCATATAGGTCAACGAGAAGTTAGAGATGATAAACAGGACTTTTTTCAATGTTACGTACATTTTATTTGGGGGCAAGGGTTGTATTATCTTAAATATTGCTTTGTTAATATTAAAATCAAATACAAAAAGAAGTAAAGATGATGATGTTCTGCTTTAATTGCCTTAAAAACATGCTGTGAATTTACCTAAAATCACTTTGCATGTGTGAAAACAGCAAGAAGCACAAAACAGCATAATTATGGCAGCACACTCTCTTCAAGTGAATCAAAACTGCCAACTTCCTCATTCTGCCAATCATCGAATTACTCAACCTCCTCCATTACACGGATAATGTCTACCTCTGCTTTATAACAGCCTGTAAAATCAAAGTCTCAAACACCTAGGTGATTACAGGCTTTCCACTGAACAGCAGGTTATAAAAACTTTGAGCCTTTTTCTGCTCAGACAATCTGTGAGAAAACAGGTGAAAACTGCGTGGAGCTGTTTAAAAGTTTCTGCCGCAGGACTTTGGTAATGTTTTTGAAACCACACTGAGGTTGGTGTGGCTCCGAAACACAGCGATGGATTTTCGAGGACGCAACCTTTGATTTACACGGGGTCAGAGTACACACTGTGTGATAAGGCTGATTACGCTGTGATACCTCCATTTTGAAGGGCAAATCCTGTGACTCCCTGCTGTAGGCACCCGCAGGTAAAAGCTTTAGACCAGTTGTGGCCCGGGGACCACATGCGGCCCTTCCCCTCACTTTGTGTGGCCTGCTAGTCAATGTTAAATTTCCAAACAATTGCAGCAGGAAAGATAAAAAAAATCTGTTGTGTTGTGTTTAAGTCAGATTTGTCCTTACAACAACACAAAATGCATTAAAAAGTCATTCAGTCATTCATTTTGTACATCGTTTATCCCTTTCCGGGTCATGGGAAGGCTTTAGCCGATCTCAGCTATCATTTGGCGAGAGGTAGGGTACACCCTGAAGTTGTCACCAGCCAATCACAGGGCTGCATAGAGAGACAGACATCCATTCACTCTCACACTCATACCTAAGGGCAATTTAGAGTCACCAATCAACCTAATGATCATGTTACTGGTCTGTGGGAGGAAGCCAGAGAACCCACGCATGCACAGGAAGAACAGGCTAACTCCACACAGAAAGGCCCTGTCAAACCCAGGGATCAAACTGGCAACCTTATTGCTGTGAGGCATGTGCACTACCTGCTGTGCCACCATGCCGCCCGCATTATGATGTAGAGAATAGAAACCATAACCATAAAAGTTTTTGATAAGTGTTGTTTTTTTATTTTAATTTTTTTTTTTACAAGGAACTACAGTATAACATGTGCAAGCAAAAAAGTCATTATATTTTGTCACTAAAAAAATCTCGATTGCAACACATCTGATACAAAAAGCTGAAATATTCTCTTTGGCTGTGTCCGAAATGGCATACTAACGTACTACATACTACAAACTCATGTGTATATACTGTATAATACATACTATAAATATGATTAGAATGCCAACCATTCACACTGTAGTATACTACTAAGTTTCCCATGATACATTTCAAACCTCCGACGACAAAAATCAGAAGCACACCAGGCTATCAAATATCTCTGTTGATTCGTCACATTTGAAAGTACAAAGAGCATTTTAGGCGAGAAAGTCACCATGTAGAATACCAAAATGTGGTCATTTGAGTGATAAAACGCACGGATACAAATTTCATTTCGGCATTTCGGACATTCCGCTATGCGCCCCATTATGCTATTGAAGAAACTTCCGGTCGGCTCCAAAACAAGAGCCCATTTACAAAAGCGTTAAAGAACTAAAAGGAGATAATAAAAGACTTGTTTATTTTGAAAACAGGAAGTTTCCAAGACAGTCTAGCTGCAGACCTCCACTCTCAGCCGACTAGCTTGCAGACTCTACAACTCCATCGTCAGAAGGAAGTGACGTCATGATCACCTCCAATGTGAGAAGGAAATGGTGTCAGCGTTACCATGGTAACTTGATTTGTCAGTCGTGTTTCATTAAAAAACACAGTTAAAAGGCAGCATCAATTCAAGGTTTTATCAGTTCACCCCCCTTCACACCGCTGCGCGACAACATCTCCAAAAACAGCCTCCCTGCTGGATGAGTCCATTAAATATAAAGTATTTTTAAAGCGTCTGCTGCGACCCGGAACGAGCATGGAGTCCGAGGCCGCAGGGACGGAGAGGTGATTCGGTGAACGTCACAGCAGAGCCCAAAAGTCCTTCATAACACTCCCTCCTCAAACATTCTGAAGTGAAATGCTGTCTCATGCCAAGTTTTTCTCCCGATTATCTTTATATGAAGGTGGAGCAGTTTGGTAGAGCTCATTTAATGTTTGCTTTGACCCGTGAAGTCTGCTATTTCCGGATTCTCTCCCTTCTTCGATGTGATTGGCTGCGGCCAGGTGCTGCCAGTTTCGGTGCCGCAAGTCAAAGTGTATAGGCAGTATATACGTATATCATAAGTATATAATACTCTATTGGATTGGGTGGGTTGTTTATGTTGGAGAGAAATGTGTTATTGTTTTATGAGTTATGTACATGAGTTATGTGAGTTATATGAGTTATATACACGAGTTGTTGTATAGTTCAAAATTACGAGGTTCAGTGAATGCACCACCAAGAAAGGCAGCGGAGGTGTGTGTGCTTCTGTCCCGGAGAGGACGCATGTTGAGAGATGTATTTGGCGTGGTTAAATAAATAATAATAATAAATAAATTGTTGGCATCATGAGGACTCTTCACTTTCTCCTTTCCTGACGCTATTATACCTATTTTATACGTATATGTTATATTACACGTATATGATTTTTATGACAAAATCTGTGCGCGCTCACGTGGGCGGCAACCGCTTCTCTGTCCTACCGCCACGGTTAAATGTTTCCCGTCTGCCGCCCGTCACCCAAATGGGGCGGGTGAAGGGGGGCTATATAGTTATTTATATTTACGTCATGTCCGTCTCACGTTGGAGGTGGTTTCCGATTCACACTGGAGCAGCCGTAGGCCGGCTGAGAGTGGAGGTCTGCAGCTGGACCCCTCTCGGAAGTTTGCTAGTGGCCGATTTTAGCTGAATGCCGGTTGGTCTTGCATGGCGCAATGCATTATGGGGCTTGTAATCGATTATAGGCCGTTTGAGTGTGACTAGTATGCCCACCTTGCATACTTAATTTTTTTTCCGATATAGTATACATCCGGGTATTTCTTGCACACTCAATCTTTTCATACTATCTAATGTGAACGCACTACACACTCATTTTGACATCACACTTAGTATGAGTAGTATGTTAGTATGCCATTTCGGACACAGCCTTTCTCTGCAAAAACACAGGGAGCTGCCATCTTGTGAGCTGCACTGTGATTGGTTGATTAGATCGGCATGTTGATAGCTGCTCTCTGATTGGTCAGTACACTACGACTGAGCATGCTCGAGCAGAAATTGAGTAATTGTGCATGCGTGTTTCCACATCCATTTGAGAGAGCGAATCCTGTATCCGTTTTGAAAATACTGAAATTAAAGTGATTAAAACTTTAAATAAAGGCATTTTTTTGATTTGTCCGAGAGAGTAAGATTTGGGCAAAATTTGGGTGCATGTTGTATTCGAGTACAGTGTTTTTCCAGGCAAAAGTTGTGAAATTAGAGGTTGCGTGTTATAATATAGGGCCTGTTATAATCAAGAAGTTACGGTAAATAATGAAGTAAAAGCTAAACACTAGATCTGCATTGATAAAGTGTCTTTAATTTTCTTTCGCACTGTGTAAGCTCATTGATTTAGCTTTAGGATGCAGACGTTTAAAAACATTAATTTACCCCAGCACACCATTTGGGAGCCACTGGTGTAGATTAGGGCTGGGCGATATTAACTAATCTCAATATCATGATTAATTGAACCTCTTACCTTGATAACTATTAATGAAGGATTATTTTATGCTATGCTGGAACAAATCAGTGGTGATAGCGACGGTCGTGGACACAGTTTTCCTGCAGTATTTACACTTAACTTCTTTCAGCTTGATGTCCTCTGCACAGAATCCAAAATGTGCCCAAACAATGGAGACAGTATTTTTCTTGGCTACTAGGTCCTCTGATAGATTGACTCTTGTCTGCTCCATGTTGGTGGTGTGTCCTTTGCTCTTGGCGAAAATGAACACAGACTGTTTGGAGGGGTCGCGGTCCCGTGACTTACAGGGAGAAAATAATCAAAATAATTGTCATGAGTAAAATTACTTTTGATTATTTTTGATTAATTGCCCAGTGTAGACTGTACTGGACTGGATTGAATACATCGCAGTACTGTGGTGGTCTCTTCTGTCACTTGTGTAATTGTTTTCTTCCACACACACAGAAATGTCTCCCTTTTGTGTCATCGGTACAAAGGAGCGTCTCCTCAGAAGAGTGACACCAGAGTGTTGACAGTTGTGGAAGCGATGTGGCGTTGGTACGAGTTACAGTGAGGCTGCAGCTTTAGATCAGTGTCATAGCACTGCTGTGTGGTTGTGTTGTTCATGAAGTCATTCAGCTAAGTGTGTGTCTGTAAAAGAGAACAGCTTCACCGACATGTCCAGACTTTGAGCTCAGATGATAAAATGACTGAAACATGGAGGCCAGGACTGCAGAGTTTAGAGATGCTGTCCATCTGGGTTACAACAAAACACTTAGACCACTGTTTGGTGCATATTTTTTATTTATTTATGTATTTATTTTTTGAGTTTTTGGATTTGATAGCCTTGTTATTTTTAGGGATATTCTCCGAGATGACTTATTGAGAGGAAAAGCAGTTTTTAATTCCTTTGCATTCCTTTCTTTAGTTTCAAGTTAAAAAACTTTCTTGATGGAGTTCCTGATACGAAATGGAAAAATAAACCCATCATCTATTAGATTGCTTTTTCTAATACCAGAAAATAAGCAAATATTATTAATTTATTGACCAATTGACTTCAAAAGAATCATTAGAGCTCGTTTTGATAGAAATTCTTCATTTATTTCAATATTTTGGGGGGGGGGGGCTGGGTTATATGTATTGTCTTCAGGCAAATGTGATTGATGATTGTTTTGTATAAGATTTATTTATTGATTCTTATCAGTCAGAAAACAAAATAATTGACTTTTGAAACCTGACGGAGTAGGGTCGGGGTTAAATAAAATTTTCTTCATCTCACTTCTTTCTGAGCTTTTAAATTCAATTAATATGTGATGTCTTCTTTTCAGGTAATCCTTGTTTGCTTAACTTTTGAATTTTTACTTTGTTACATTAGTTTCTATGTACATAATATACAATATTTGTTTCTTAAATGCTTGAAATCCATGACTACATTACTACAAATGTAGCCTCTTGACGACCTTAATTATTTAAGATTTTTACAAAAACACACATTTTTTAATTGTATTTGAACAAACCGTGATGCAACTGTTATCGTCTGCTTGCTCAGGTTCATTAAGACCTTTTTAAATGTATTTTTTGGGGCATTTTGTGCCTTTATTGATAAAAGAGAATGACAGTTAATAGACTTGTGAAAGTGGGTGAGAGAGTAGGGGAAGACAGTCTGCAAACTGGTCACAGGCTGGATTCGAACCCAGGCTGGCAGAAGTATGTTAATGGTACGTGCCTGGATGCTAACCACTCCGCCAATCCAGCACCCTTATTAAGACTTTTAAAGTTTGTTCTTATGGTCAGTCTCTTTGACCAATCACAGCTCTTTTGAGCAGAGTAGGAGGATATTTCCTACTTCAAAAAACCAGTATAATAGATATACATTACATATCCCTTTGCAACAAGGAACAAATGCTTGTGCGCCGGTGATTAGATAAAATGACACTCCCATGAGGCTCAGTAGCCATATTGACAAACCTCTATGTTATTGATTTTTCAGCTTTTGCAAATGCTGAGCTATCTTCATCCTTAGTTGCACAACAGGTTACCTGCATACTGCAGCGTCTCACCTCACAGCAGGAGTGGGATATCTTGGCCAAACTTCAGCGGCCTTCTACTTTCTGCAATGTGGCAGCAGTAAATGACAGCTATTGTTCTCAAAATAAAATACTGCAAATCAAACAAAGTATTGAACCATGGATGGCTGTTATGCTAAACATTTCAATATTTCATTGAGCGTTTTTGCATCCCTAGTGTCCATAAGCCGTGCTTTTTCAGTTCAGAACTGCTTTCCAGTGTTTTCAGTGGTCAGTATGCAGAGTGTCAGCCCTTTTAATGTTGCTTCATCACAGTCCTTTTAGCAGAATTAAGTTCAGCATTTTCAGCAGAGATGTCTCATCAGTGTCACTTCTTGCACACTGACCAGTCAGAATCAAGAGGGGGTGGGGCTTATGATATCAGCTTTGTCAACAACCATAGTGGAAAAGGAACTAACCTAATTTTGCCCCACTGAGGAGACATTTCCAGCTCAAGATCTGCAGAAAACTATTGTTTTACTCTGCCCTCATGTTTCCTTGATTAGATCTCATTGAAGAGAGAAGGAAAGGTTAGGAAAACACAGAAGTTAAAAGCAGATACAACCAGGAAAAACAAACTCCTATGACCCAAATATGTTTGACCCTCATAGTCTATCTTTTTGTCAGGTGCGAGGGCTCCATGCCCAAGCCCAGTTCACTCATTTGGCCCCCTTTAACAAGTCTTTCTTGGTCTTTCTCTGTCACAAGCACCGCCCGCCTCCCTTTAACCCCCTAACTGTCCCTGTGTCCGTCTCGTTTGTGTCAAGTCTGGCTCAAGACACTGCTCGGTCAGTCCCGCCTCCCTGATGTAACAGCTTCCTCGATGAAGAGAAAGGACGAGGGAAGCACGCCCGTGTTCTGTGTCACAATGGCTCTTTGTCTTGTCACCCTCTGTCTGAATTAATGAGACTTATTTAATCAATAGTAGTTTGACAACAAGGGCTCTGGCTGACCAGTCTGTGTGCAAATGATCAGAATTGATTAATATAATGTGGGCTGAACTGTCAGTTATAACAGGGGTGGGCAACTTGGGTCATAAAGAAAGCCTCAGCAGTTTTGTCCTTATTGCCAGAGAGGCAAGTGGCCCAAATTTGAACAGAATTCTGCACTGACCAAGTTGACTGCAAATTTCATAATAAGAACAAATAAAGCACTGTCACGAGGAGTTATGGTTAGATAAGATAGAACTTTATTGATCCCTTTAAAGGACTCCCTCAAGGAAATTGATTCCAATAGCAATTGAGTATAACAGATAAAAAGACATATTAAACATAGATAAACAAACATTTTAATATAAATAAGCCCACAGGCTCGTGAATGCTTCTTCCCATCCTCTGTCTTCCTGTTACTCCCCCTCCCCCCCATGAGGAGTTGTACAGTCTGACGGGACAAAACTGGTTCTCATGGCAATATTTAGAAATTTGACCTTAAATTCAAGAACTTATACTACGTGATAAAATTAGGCAGCCACTATAATACTAATATAAGCAAGTTCCCTGCTACTTCTGAAGGTAAATTATTGGTCATATGGTGATAAAGTATATATTTTTCAAACTGTATTTTAAAATTTTTATGTTTTTTTTCAATATCAACAGGAGAAGGCTAGAACAAACATGATATAAAAATAGTCTGTTCACAGGAAGTACGGGAGTCAGGGAAAAAAAGAGTCCATGTCTGATCTAACAATGCAGTGTCAAGAGGTTAGAAATCCGGGATATGAGTCCTAAAGGCCGGCACCAGATGATGTCAAAGACATCATGACTGATGCCACATTCAACAATACAAAACAAAAGTCAATAGTTTGCTCCTTGAAAGCACTGAAAAGAAAAAGAAAAAAATGAAATATTGGCCAATTCTTCCTTGTTACCAATGAAGTTCTGTCAGTCCTAGAGTAACCAGTAACTGATTCCCAGACCTGAAGACACTTTGGATGTGCACAGGACATAGTGTGATAAAGTATATTTTACTTTCATGTCCATCTTTACCTACTATTCTACCCAAAAGAGACTTTAACAACAACATCAACAGCAAACTAACCGTTTTCTGAAAATTATTATTTTCTGTATCTATCATATATTTTGTAAGAATTTATTCATGTTTACACATTTTTTGATATTTTAACCTACTGGCAGGCCACATAAAGGGACAAAGGTAGTAAGAGGGGAGCACATGGAGTCAGCGGGGGTAGCAGAGCTGTGAGTGTGTCTTCCTTATGGTATATGTGAAGCACGTGCAGTGTCACACCCTCTTGTTCCTCCCAAAGCTTTTCAGCACTGTGAATTAATAATAATATTACTTAAAGTGTAATGATGATAGACCTTCATTGTGGCATTTTTGTGTAATTTCTGCTTCTGTCCGAGATGCTGGCTGGCTCCCTTCCCATAATTCTAAAGGGCTTCCAGATTCTTTAGTATTTTTTATACATTGATTAGGCATAACATGACCGCTGTAAGGTGAAGTGAAGAACACTGATTATCTCCATCATGGCTCCTATTAGTGGGCGGGATTCATCAGGCAGCATGTGAACTATTTGTCCACAAAGTTGTTGTTAGAAGCAGGAAAACTAACAAAAGTGAGGTTGTGGCCGAGTTTGTCAAGGCCCAGGTTTTAATGGCTAGATGACTGGATCAGAGTATCTCCAAAACTGCTGCTCTTGTGGGATTTTCTTAGGGGCCGTTTACATGGAAACTCCTGACTTAAAGACGCAAAGACTTTGCGTTTTCAAATTCTTCTGCGTTCAGATGACAACGCTGGAGACAAGTTAATCCCCTGTAAATTCGCTGTGGTGTGCATGCCGGTTCAGTAGATGGCAGTGTAGGTCTGCAGAGAGGCAGCTCTGCTACAACACACGTACGAAGAAGAAAAACATTTCACAAACAGTAATGGCAAATAGACGCACAGAGACGCAGGAGTTTCTCTGGACAACAAATCAGTTTGGACAACAAATCTGTCTGGATAGTTTTGTCTGGATAACAAACCGAGCATGGGAAGAGGCTCACATGTTACTCGGCAGATGGCCGAAGCCGCTGTTGTTCCTGGTATGCGCGCAGTCTTCATGTGAATGAGCACTGCGCATGCGGTGACCTAAGCGTTTCACCCTGAAACGCTCTGATATGGGTTTACATGGAGCTGCATGGAGAGCGGATTAAAACCTTTCAACTCTGGAGTACGTTTTCCAAAGTTTCTGTTTTCAGTAAAAACGCAACGCCCTCCATCTAAACGCAAGGCCAAAACGCAGTGAAAACGTATCGGATTTGAGCGGTTTTGGTGCCATGTAAACGGCCCCTTAGTCTGCAGTGATCAGTATCTATCACAGGTGATCCAAGGAAGGAACAGTGGTGAACTGGCATCATGGGCAGCCAAAACTCATTGGCGGACGTGGAGAACGAAGGCTGGCTCATGTGGTGTGATCCATCAGTCAAGCTACTGTTGATCACATCGGTGGAGAATTTTTTCTGGTTCTGACTGAAAGGTGTCAGAATACACAGAGTATTGCACTTAGGTGAATATCAGGCTGTATATCTGCAGATTAGTCAGGGTGGCAAGTAGTTATGATGTTGTGCCCCATCAGTGTTTATAAGTATTGGCAGATAAAGGCCTAAAAGCTTGATTATTGATACCTGCAGATATGAAAAATGTCCCATATATGTCCTATATATTGGCTGTAAAATCAGCAAAGTCTATTAACAAACTCCAAGGTCCTTTACCTTTTTTCAAACATCATTCAGAGCTATAATGAAGTTAGACAAATCCAAATATTTATGTCTGTTGAGTAACTTTGGTGCCAGAGTTTTTGTTTTGCCAGGAAAACTTAAACTCATTCATGTCAGACTGATGTTCTCTCATTGTCTTCTTGGCATTGTTGATTATTGTTTTACACCTTCAGACTCTCAAGTAAACATTTGCAGCCCTTTCCATGCCAAGTGCTTCAGTCTGTCTTCCAGCTTCGTTTATATGTTGATATTGCGAGCCTTGTTTTCCTACTTTATTACACACACACCTTTTATAGATTTCATGATCTATAAATAGAAAATGAAGCCTTTTGTCCCGTTGGTTTTTCCTGCAGGGCCTGCCTGCTGATGATGCATTTCCTCGTGCACCAAATTTCATCTGCAAACACTTGTTGTATTTACACAGAACGTAATCTCATCCAGAGCACATTCCTGGAAAGGCTTATGTTGAAACTTCAGCTGAACTGTTAGAGGGACATTTATTGTGCCTGTAAAAATAATGAAACTTCATAAAATCACTCATTTGACTGTTAGAGTGATTTTGTGTGGGTCTGTTTTTATTAAGCTGCTGAAAGTGTACAAAGCAGTTGTGTATGTTGTTTGTACACTGAACTCAGAGCCACATGACTAAAGAGATAAGGTTTCACTGTTGGCTGAGAGCTGGCATGTACTTTACCGACCTCCCCCGAAAGTTCACTCATGTGAGTTTCAGATAGGGCCGGGAAACTTGGAACAAACATTAGATCTCAGGTTTTTTTCTTGCTTAAGCATATACATAATATTTCAGTCTCTATTTACTTTCCTGACTAGAGATAACTGTCAAATTACCTGAGCTATCTGCTTCAATATTTTAGAGAAAGTCAAATGATATTGATAACTAGTTGCAGTTATTGGTAATAATCTGACGAAAAAATGCGAGCAGAGCAGTAAATTACACATTTCTTAACTTTTTTTTAATGTATTTTTTGGACATTTTGTGCCTTTATTGATAGGAGAGAGACAGTAGACACTCTGCAGACTGGTCACAGGTGGGATTCGAACCTGGACCGGCAGAAGCAAGTATATGGGGTGCCCAGCTGCTAAGTACTCCGTCAAACCAGCACCCCTACTTAAGTTAATATTGCGTTACCAAGTAGTTTTAGATGTAATATGTATAAAATGTGATCCCTGTAGCATTGATGAAGTAGAATTTTGTAGAAATTATCAAACAAAGTAAAGATATCACACTGTAAATATCAATACAGTATCCTGCAACAAACGTTGATTATAGGTGTTTTTATATTTTCTTAATATCCTTTTGATGGCTGCTGAAACTTAGAGAACCAGCATGGGAAGTCCCCTACACCTAACCTTTTATAATTCATAACCACAAACTCCCACACAGTGTAACCCTTTTTTCAAAACAGATGTTTCATTTCATAAATGTAAGTTTGTCAGAATTTTCTTAACTCTTAAAAACCATGTGTTTGAAACTGATAAATTATCTGTAAGTGGAAGTAGAAGAGTTTGCCCAAAAGTTTTAGTGATAGTCAAAAAAAGATATCCAAATGCTGGCAGTTATAGCCAATAAATTGGAACAATTCAGACAGTGTCTAGAGGTTTGCTTGTGTTTTTTTTATGATTAAAAAATGTAAATTACTTTGTGATAGCACATGTTGATATTTGTTTTATTTGGAAATTGTCAGGCAGTTTACTTGCAATTCCTGATGATCCAAAACAGTAAATCAGCCTATAGGAAATGTTACTAACATAGAGTATATTTATTATTCAGAAAATGTCAAGAAGTTTGCCTGCATTTTTTTATAGTTTAAAAAATGTAAGCCAAAACTGATATATATTGCCAACTATTTTGTGCAACATTGAATATCTGCAGTTTTGCTATTATTGTTGTTTTATTGAAAATTAATGCCTGAAACTGGCGAACGTTGCCACAACTTTTAGAAAATTCACCCTCTGTGGAGTTTATCTGCAAGGTAAAAAAAAAAATCCAGATATTGTCAAATTTTATCAACATGTTTGTGCTTTTTAGATTGTAGAATCTTAATTTTTGGCTGACATATTTTACACATTTCTGCAATTAGCCAGCCATTTTTGTAATTAAAATCAGTTTCAATTACAAAAAGTAGATAATTAGATAACTTTCTCAGTACTGGTTGGAAAAGACTCATTTGGGATGCACAAAATTTTCTTCTACCCTGCGACTGCGGATAAGATAGACAGTATAAATCAGAAGTCCCCAACTAGAGGGCAACAGCCTGGTACCAAACAAAACAATTTTTGAACCAGAAAACACTCAGAGAGCACAAACCTCCATCAAGGTTGCTCACATATTGCTGTGACATCTAAAAGCAACAGTTACATGATAAAGTCACCATCATAATATGATTATTTGAGCCTGAAAACCCACACCTAGCACTCAGAAACATGTCGCTTTTTTGTTAGTTAGACAGTTATTGAGCAAAAACAATTGTTGGTAATGGCAGTTATCTAGATCACCAACAAAATTGAATTAATTCTAAGTTCCTCCTGAAAATTTCAGCAAAATCTGTCCAGTAGTTTTTGCGTAATCTTGCCAACAAACATATTCTGGCAAAAACATGATCTTGACATAAGTAATCACAGAAAACTGAGTGTGTTTTTATTTTAAAGATTGACTGGATCCACACAAATCCAACCATGTACCTTAATTGCGCAAACTATGCACTCAGACTCTATGACTTGGTCAGTGCTGTGGTGAATGAAAAAGTACTCCTTGAGATGAATTTGTGGTTAAACCTGTGCTATGGAAGTAGTTGTAAGTATATTTGACTGCATGATTTGTGTTGCTGGAGGACAGCATGTGAGACTTCCTGTTGTGTAAGGATTCAGTTCAGAGGTAGAACTAAAAATTACCCCACCATTAATCAATAGAAACATCAGATTAGCTCAGACAGATGGGTAAGACACAATGCCAGTAGCATATGTCCGAGTTTTCACAGCATTTTCCTCTACTCTCAAAAGGTTTGGTGGTTTAGTTAGTTAACAAAGTCAACAGTGACTTTCAGTTTGGGGTATTTGGGGTTTAGAAACAAGGACAAAGTGACCACTTGTATAGATGGTTGGATCTTTTTTGAAAACATGTCTGATTTAAAAAGCTGGATTTACCCCCCCCAGCTCTAGTTTGAGTTAAAAACTCTGTGAACTTAATGCCTGTGATGAACAAACACGATCATTATCATCAGTCGTCCTGTTTGCTCATTTCGTCCCCTGACTGTTTGGTGATTGCATCAGTCAATTCATTAGATTCTGCCCCGTGTTTGTCAGCAGTCTGTAAAGCTACGCGCTGCTGGAATTCATAGATTGCCAAAGTAAACCTTGCTGCTTCAATAATCGCTACCTCTCCCCCCCTGGCCTCTCGCTGCTCGGAGTCCACCGCGCTGGCATGGTGCGGGCCCAAACTGTCTCTGTGTGAAGTCTGAAATTGTTTTCTGAAAATGAACTTCCTCATCAGGCAGGAGGTGTTTCCTTCCCTCCCAGTCCGCTGTCTGAAAAACTGTGAGGTGAATACTGAGCGCTGCAGAAACATGACTAGAGCAAAAACAACTGCTCCTTTGTGCGAGCCGAGCGTGGGGCCAAACGTAACGCTTTGTGTGAGCTTTCATTCGCTTGTTTACCGAAGTAGGTTGATTTAGCCCATTCAGACTGGATCATTTTATCGATAGCCTGATTGGCCTCGGATGCTTTATTTATTGTGACATAATTTCACTCTCACATGAATTAAAAGACTTGGCTCACTCGCTCGTCGCCCCCCTCCCCTCTCTAGCTCACTCCCCCTTTGTCTCATTCACATTTTCAGAGCTCCAGCCAGACTGTGAACTCACCTAAATATCAGTTAGGGTTTCAAATAACAGGCTCTGCCGTGGGGCTTAGCGACACACCTTTGTGTATCTGTTACAGAGGTGTAACAGGTTCGTGTCAACTGGTTCGTGTCGTGTGAAAAGGGAGTGGCGACTGATGGCAGTTATCGATGACGCGTCCCTGTTCACACTGAAATAATTAACTGCTTATTTACAAAAAGATGCCAAGTTTTATTAGCTTTGTGTTCATGGAAGTTTATTTTTGGGTTGTTGTACAGGCAGCCTTCATGTCACTCAGTAATTTGTGCCATGGCATCAGGGGTGGGAAATGTAGACCAATAATAGTTGAGTTTTTTCTGCTGAATGGAGACAATATTTATAGAATGAAACATGGCTGACACATTGAGGATGTGAAATTATTAGCTTTGATTTTGATTTGTTTAAATCAAATAATGTTAAAACCTATTTGAAATATGACAACAAATCCCAGACACTCAAAAAATGTTTTTTATTTTCAGCAGGGGTGTCACGATCCGTTATTGATATCAGATATTGGTCCAATATCAGCAAAAAAAAACTAATATCAATATGCATCTAAACTATCCGATATAAGCACTTTGATAAAAGTAGTCCATTCTAATTTATTTTTCTTTTATTTAATGCAGTTGTAAAATATGGTTATAAATTTAAGTTAAACACAGTGGTTATTTTGCAATTTAAAAATATATGTTTTTGCTTGTAGTGGATTTACTGAGGTAACTTTTCAAGGTCTTCTAATTTGTTTTTCATTTATTTTATTTAATTGTACTATACTCTTCAGTTTAAGGTGAAAATTTATTGAACCCATTGATTAATAACAAATGGGTCAGTTTTTCTCATGCCTACTGTTGATGACTACTGTTCTGTTTGAGAAATGTCACTTGATCAAGCCTTTTCTTACAGTTCATACTACAAAATAAGGAATATAAGTATCTTTGATTCCTGCTGATATCGTATCGGATTGATATGGGTGTCTGCCAATACTCAAGACTGCAATATTGGTATTGTATCGGAGGTGAAAAAGTTCTATCGGAACATCCCTAATTTTCAGTCATCAAATATGACTTAAATACCTCTTCATGTTGTGGACCATTACAAACATTGGCAACATTACAATATAGTGAGGAGGTGGAATTTTCCAAGCTTCTAAATGTTAACGTGTTTAAAGCTGATAAATTAATTAGTTGAATGATAATCTGTGATAACAAAAAGCATAGGAACTTAATGAATTTCCATCATTTCTTAGCTTTAATAGGTCATAAATCAGGGTTATGCATTCATTTTTCATGACTGATGGAAATGTGAATTTTAATGTTGATAAATCCAGTCTGCTCTGATTGGTTCATAGGTAGGACTGTGTGGTGATTGGTCAGTTAAGTGTTACTCCGCTGCATGTTGTCAGTAACTCTGCATTCATTCAACTATTGTTGCTCTGCATATGGGCTTGTAACTGTGAGCCAATGGGACTTAACTGGTGAAATGATGGCGGTCAAACTGGTAGCTCTTCTAAAGGGTCCTAAGAAAACAAGACATTGTAGGTCTCAGAGATGCTAAGTCACGCAGGGAAGGAATGTTACAGACATTTAGAGGCATATAAAATACAAAAAGCAGAATAGGCTCTTAAAAGAATTTAAAGAGAGGGAGAGTACTGTCTCAATCACTAATAATATCTTAAAACCTAACTACCTCTACCCATAATTCCAAATATATATAATAAAAATCTATAATATATAAATATTCCTAGGGTATGTATGCAATTTAACAGTTTGCAAGAGTTTTCCCTTTATGTTTTACTAAAATTTAGGCCCATTTTATTCTTAATAACTTAACTATGACCATCAAACAGTATTGTCTTGCTATTTGTCATAGTTATAGTGATAAATCTGAAAAACTGGTTGAGCTGGCCAAACCTAGACTGACTTAAAAATCACAGAGAGAAGCTTTGTTTTCTAATATTGGGTTTTATTTTAAGCCAAAGCACCTGAGAGCACTTTAGAGGATATTGTTTAATATCAGACCAAATTTTAAGAATTCATTGATTTATTTACCCATCCTCACCAAACATATTGTTATTTTGTCCCTGCAGTGATCTTTGTGCTGCATTAAATGTCTGTTATTTAGAAAGTGTTGCCTTTCCTGTTCGGGCTGCACAATTTGTTTATTATTTAAATTTCAAGTTGTTAAGATCAATTTTTGCATACAGTATAGGTCAAGGCCATGTGGTTTTTTAGAATATGGTGTATTTGGCATTGAAATTAAATCACACATCTCCATATGACAGTCTCATTACATGGAAATTTTGCTAATGTGTTATTATAATTTTTTACTGTGTAGGAGTTTGGCTGTTATTTTTTGATGATTGCACAAAAAGAAATGTCCAATATGGCTGCCAAGTATATATATACCTGTTGTTGGATTGTCAGGCATGTATGAATATTTTTGATTTTCCAAGAATGATTTCAAACCCTACAATCCTGATGCTGCTGGTCCATATTCTCCTGCCTCAGTAGATATGAGTGTTCCTCCTGTGTCTCCTGAAACAGTCACCCAGAAAGACCCAGATATATGTAATTTCCTTGCTGGAGAAAAGATCTTTGTGCTTCATTGAATGTCTGTCATAAAGGAAGCCTTAATGTCGCTCAGTAATTCATGTCCTGACGTCCAGGTCGACTGTTTCCTCTCCCTCTGCTCTTTGTCAGACAGGTTTGTGGAGAGCGGCAGCAGACTGCTGGCCTCAGCATTTTCCGCCTGTATTGATCTCCCACATTAGCTCTCTCTTCATGCACAAACATGAGCACAATTGCTTCCCTTACAACGTTGGCTGCCTTGGCAACAGAGTCCCGATCGTGAGACTCGCTCCCGGAGAACATCTCCAACCTCTTCATTTTTTATTTTTTTTTTTTTTTTTGATGCTATCTTCTCCTTTTTGCATTCCCCCGAACATATTTGACACATCAACGGCTTGATTTGCCACTCACAGCCATCTCCATATGTCTTTGTGTATTTTTGAATGGGCTAAGTGCTTAACAGGATAAAAGAGCAGTTTGAAAAGGGGAGGGGGATGTGGCCTGGCACCTGCTGTTGGTGCCTGCCTGTTTGCACATGAATATGATGAGACTGGCGGTGTGCGAGGCTGTTTTAACTTGCAGATGAGCCATCAGGTCAGCACCGTCGCAGCTTTGGTGTATTTTCAAGGATGAGCTGAAGTCAACAGGCCAGCGCAGCTCATTAGCTCCCTCTCCCCTCGCCCCTCTTTGCACACTAGTGTCCCATTATTTACGGCATTCCCGGCCACCTCTCTTTGATGCCTTTTCATAAGAGCAATGATAACTGCGATCATGGCTACTGCGGCGGTAATTGACCAGCTGCAGTCATGGTAAAACACTTCCTGTGTTTGGCTCTCCCGGTCGTCCGCCCTGCCTGCGTTGATATTCAAATTGATGGCCTTCTGGAGGAGCTACTCAGAGGAGGATAAGTGCTCTCTGGCACCTAAGGGCCCGGCTGAGAGGTCAGGGCTGTAAAGATGGACTGAGGTGGAGCTCTCCACGGCTTTGAGGTTAATCAGTGACCTGACACCCAGACTGGGACTGTATTCAAAGCCTCATAGCATACTAGAGCTGTCCAAAAAATCTAACTTTGGAGCAAACAAGTTGATGAACAGAGATATTTGAGCCCTCCATGGGCACCTGCAGCAGACATATAAGGCATTTCTGTTTTGTCATTTTGCTATTTAGCACCTAGCACCATTTACTGATTTCGCAAGAATGCAGTATAGAAAAAACAGGGCCCTATAAAATTGTTGTTTTATTCCCAAATTCCATTTACTTTTTCCAATGTATTTTTTTGGTTCAAATTTTTTGAGCATTCAGTTTGTGGTATTTTGTGAAATTTTTAAGGTAACTTCTGATATACTAATCCATACTACCAAGCTGCAGGACCTAAGAAAGATTTCACATGAAGTTTAGTGGATTTAGTTTGGTTTGAGTGTGAAGTTGCAACGAGAGATGTTCCAATACCATTTCTGCCCTCTAATACCAATACCCATACTTTTGCTGTTGTATCGGCCAGTACGAAGTACCGATCTGACACCAGTATGTTACAATAATAATATCATGCATGACTGTGATATGATTATCATTGTGGTAAGGCCTGGCTCAGGTTAAACCCTTTGTAAAACATGAATAATTACAGCAATATTGCAGCATGACCGTGCTAGTTAGCTTAGCTCCAAACCTCATGTCGACTGGCTCTGACACAAATGTGTCTGTTGTGTCTGTGTCATGTGATCGATTCCTTCAGGTCTCTGCAAGTTGCGGCACAGCACTACTGTTTTAAGAGCAGTAAAGAAGAACTGTGCCAGAGTTTAAGGGTGCTAACAGTAAATAGATTACTAACTTTAATAAATAGCGTGGTATTGGATGGTTTCTACCGATGCCAACATTATCAACAGTATCTGAGCATTTTCTGATACTGGTATTGGAATCGGAACAACCCTAGTTGCAACATTAGTGCAAAGTTCCCTCGATTTGGTTTACTTTGACGTAGCTCTTGGACAAGTGGGCCACAGCCTGCATATCTATTGCCCTACCAAATGTGTGTTTTTTTTGCTCCACATTAAGTTTTATTTTTCCCCATATTCCATTTTTTTGTTTTAATTTTTTGAGAATTTGGTTTTTAGTATTTTACACAAGTTTAACCCCAAGACAAAGCATCAAGTAATGAAATATAAATGTTCCTCACACGCATCTTCACAGGTCCAGTCAACAGTTTGTTCACAGAATTTGCAGACCATTTGATCACCTGACGCATAATAATCGTTGGGAAACTGCTCTGCTCTGAACTTTGGAGTCAGCTGGGAGTTTTATAGCTTCTTTGACAACTTTGTCGTTGTTTACATGGCAATGTTGTCCCCAGCAACAGAAAGTTTTTTCCTTTGTTATGTTGGTGTTATAACATGTGTAAGCTTTCCAGTGAAGACAAACTTTTCACAAACAATAATGGTGACTGGATGCATGAAGACGCAGGAGTTTCTTGTCTGGACAATAAATTTGTCTGGATATATTTGTCTGGATAACAAACTGAGCAGAGTAAGCAGCACACATGTTGCTTGGTAGATATCTGATACTGTTGTTGATATTGTTGTTGCTGAATGAGTACTGCGCATAAGACATGTGTCATAGTTTCCCCTGACAACACTGATTCCTCTTTACACGAAGATCAATACAAAATGTTTTTAAAACTTTTCCCTTTGGACCCTGGTTTCTAAAGTTTGCGGATTCAGGCGCTCAAGACACTGTTCTCATGTAAACAGAAGGTGCAAACACAAAGAAAACTCTCTGAGGGACATGTTAATTTTTATTTGGCGAAAAAAAAAACGGAAAATGTTGGCCATTCTATCAAAATTTTACATTTATATTGAATTTGGCTTTTATTGTCCCATTTTTCTAAGTTATGTAAAAAAAAATCCCTGTCTAATCATTGTCTCCTCAGTCCTTCCACAGAGCTTCCTGTGTCCTGCTGCTTTCCAAACTAACTCAATTAGCCTGCAAATGCAACGTGCAGGGGTGAATCTAAACTTTTGGATGGAATGGCCAAGACCCTGCCTATAGAAAGAGAGATTCACCCTGAAAGACCAAGACTTCTCATAGAAAAAGGGGAAGAAAAATGTGTGTGGAAAAACAGCTGTCAGATCTAGCATACTGCAAAACAGTAACTGACTGATGGCTTTACTACGTAATTTTCTGAGTTTGTCAGTAGTCTGCATTGTGTGGTTTTAAATAGAAAGGATATTCATGCCAACCTTTAGCCGTGAATAAAGTTTACAGACAAGTCAGTCAAGGCCTGCAGAAGAAGAAAGGAGAACCTTATGGAGTGTTTTCAGTTGACCCTGAGTCCATAAAACACTTCGGCCACACCTTATGATCAAACAAAGACCAAATTCAGGCACAAGGCCTTCATGCCACACCTGTGTTGGCTTGTGGTTTAGTGTGACCTAAAATGTGTCATCCCCATGTATTAGCTAACAAGGCTATTGATTTAGACTTGACTTAAAGACTTAAAAAACAGCTGAGCAGACGGCTTCAAAGAAAAGCAGGGATCCTCCTTTAAATCACTGACCCACCGCTCTGTGCTTTCTTGTTTGCTCCTGTTTCTTGTTACCAATCAAGAATGCATTAATGTATTGAAGATCTTACCTTAGCTGCAGATCTGTGAACCTATCAGTCTATAGAAGCACAGTGAGTATGATATAAGGATTCTTCTCCTTAAAAAGACAGATTCATGTATCATAGCATGAGACTACACTAAACGCTAGGCAAGGCAAGTTTATTTGTAGAGCGCGGTTCATACACAAGGCAATTCAAAGTGCTTCACAGAACAAGAAAAATGCATTAAATGCACAATACAAAATAAAATCAACAATCATTATGAAATATATTAAAAAGAAGAGTGAAGATCAGATCCTTTCAGTCATATGCACAGTTAAACAGAGTTGTTTTAAGCCTAGATTTGAACAATGCCAGGGTCGAGGCCTGTCTCACATCTTCAGAAAGACTGTTCCAGATTTTAGCTGCATAAAAAAGGCTAAAGGGATACACCAACTTTTTTTTCTTTTCGTGTCTTTCCTCACTCCCAAGTCCATGACATGCAGAAAAACACCATTCTTTCAACTGTGCTTGCAGTAACAAGGAAGGGACAAGCAGAGCTAGCTATATGCAAGTTAGCTTAGCTCAAACACTGGGAGCCAATGGGTAGTGTTAGCCTGCCTCTGCCTACAGTCATCAGATAAAATCTTCAGGGACTCTTAAAGATTCTGTGGGGTGTGTGTGACCCTTTTTAGCCACATTATGTTAAGTTCTCTATTTTTAGACTTGGCAAAACTAGAATGCAAGGCCCATGTGCAAACCACAGTGGAAGTGCTTGTGAACTAAATGTGCTAGTCTTTTTTCACTTCACTTGTTTAACCTCTTTCACATGTGCCTTGTTTATACCATTATTCTGCTCTCATTGTATGTCTATTCTGTAAATTGATTTTTCTTATGAAGCACATCACTTTCAATGTAGAATTCTTCACTTCACTTCTACACAAATTTGTCCTGGAAGATGTAAGGTGTAATTTTTTTTAACTGTTTTGAAAATGTTCCCTCTTTCTTGAAGGACCTCTCTTGTGTCAAAGTTTCACTAAGAGAATAGACTACAGCCATTTGATGATGTTTAAAGATGTTTGAGTAACAAGACTAACAAGTCACAAGAAGCACACAGGGCGGTTTAGAGTTGCTGAGGATTTTATCCGATGATTGTAGGCAGAGGCAGGCTAACACTACCCATTGACTCCCAGTGTTTGAGCTAAGCTAATTACATTGTTTTTGCACGCACAGTAAAGAATGGTCTATCTGCTTGTCATGGACTCAGGAGTTAGGCAAGACTTGAAAACAGAAAAAGTTGGCGTATCCCTTTGAGTTGAGAACAGGAGCTTAGACTTGGATTTGATCATGCTGTACCTGTGTTCAAATCCAGTTCAGACTCACCATGTCACCACCATGTCTCTCATACAGGTGCAACTTATATCAAAGATTTACAGTATCTTCATAATCACTGGATTTTTTTGCCCGTCCTTCCAGCGAGTCAAATAAAGAATAATTTTTGGAAGTGAAAATGGGATCGTCTCCCAGACCAGTAGACCAGTCTGTCTACATGCTCCCTCCTCTATTTGTGAATTCATATAGAGTAGGAACCTGTCATGTTGAGGGATATCTTTTTGTGTTTTGGTCTCTTGAGCAGAGATTTTCTTTTAACACAAATGGGCAGTTCTCTCGCCGGCTGACACATCCGATTGCTCTACTTTGCTGAGAGCCGTGATTCATCCTAGACTGAGGATAACTTACAGAGCCCACCTCACTGACTCTCTCTCTCGTTGACTCTCTGCTGTCGTGCTCTGTCCTTCCATAAAAGGATTTCCCCATTGTTATGTCCCTTCCTCTGAACACTCATCCTGTCCCTTTGCCTTTGGCCTGGAAAGCTCCGACTTCCTATTTTTGGTGTTAAAATCGCAGAAGTATACGCAGCAGACGAATATAAATACAATGACGGTGATGTATAAAAAGAGCATCTGAATTCAGGACAAAATGTTGCTCACATGACGTCTCTTAAAGAGCAGACAGGAAAGGCTTTAAGACTGAATAAATCATGATGTTAGATTTAAGTCACGCCGCAGAAAACAGGCCTGGTCTTTCATATGTTTATCCCCTCATTGAGACTTGAGTGGTCATTTAGTAAATGCACTAATGCCTCCTTCTTCCCTCTCCTGTCCTCATTGACAAACTGATTTGTGTGTTTTTGCGTGTTTGAGTGTGCACACTCCCTCTCCTGTCTCACCCACTGTGTAAACACTCTCGAGGTTGACCCAATTCTTATCTTATCGCAGAAATAAAAAGATATCTGCCTCTCCGTGTGCCTTTTGCCTCCCGTACCCTCCAACCTGCGTCCAGCCTCCAGAACAGTGGTGGCCTTTAACGGGCAGAGGCAGCCGGCATGGATTACTTACTCTCTTGTTTGTTCTTTAAGTCTTGTTTGTGGGATTTTTGCTCTTAATTGAGAGGACGGCTTGTTTGTCATGGTGACACTGAGGACATAAAGCTTGTTGTGAGCTGAGCCAAAAAAGGATCTCTTTGTGCGCTTAGTCGAACACGCTGAAGTTTAAAGAGAGCAAAGCTTGTTTTTGGATTTGAGAAGTTTCTGGTTTTAAGTTTTTACCACATAGTTTATTGTTCAGACTATCACAGTGTTTTCTTTGAGCTTATTCTTCATTAATCTAAGGTTAAAACAATATATCAAGAACATTCAGAGAAGATTTTCCCCCATTATACAAGGTGCAGTTTGTTTTATGGATCTCCCAGAGAGAAAGATGTTTTGTTTTCTCCAACTTTGAGTAGGTGTCAATGAGGCATTTGTAATCTTATGTGATACTAGGGTTGCAACAATTCTCAATGAAACGTGAATCACAGTAAAACACACTCCTGTCAGTTGGAGGTGGGTTAAAATTTGGATTAATGAATTGCAATATTTACCTCCCAAGTCGACATCTATTTAGCAACCCTCTGAATCGATTTACCTCCTGGCCAGTGGGGGGGCGCTCAACATATAGACCAGCTGCTTTTCTTAAGCAAAAATCAAAATTTGCACACTTCAGCTGTGTTCGAAACCATTCACTCTGTCACTATTGAAGAATAAATGAGAAAAGATGGATGATGATCTCCAATCGGCAGAGAGTTAAATCCACTGCGACTGGTCAACTTTACAGACTTATTTCTTGGACTGCTTGATTTATCCACAAGCGGGACATGCATTGTGCTACAGTTGATACCAAGGAGATATACTGCTGCAGAGAAACGCAAGCAGAATGAAAAGACCACCTGATGTGTTGAAAAAAAAATACCACTTTAGTGCAAACTGATGGCAGAGGTGTTTGTTTTCGTTGGCTAATAATGCTCTCAGAGCATAATAATTTGACATCACATCACTAGTCACTGCATTTTTACTTTGAGAAACCCTTCAATATGTTACAGTCTAGCAAATAGCTCTCACTGATGTGCACAGAGCTGCTAAGTAGCAGATCTTGTGAAATGAAACTCAAAATGTTTACACATTTTGGAGTCTGGCTCAGGTTGTACAAATGATTAAATCTATCATGTGACTGGCCGATCAGCTATTTTGTGTCATCAGTTGAAAGACCTAATAAAGTGGCCAGCAGGTGTTTGTGGTCCCCTGAAGTAAAAACAAACACAATGGACTGATTTTTTCTTTTCTGATGAGCTATTTCTTTTAACCTTTCCTAGCACCACTTGGTGTAATTCTAATAACCAAATGAGACTTTTTTTCCCTTAATGTAATTATATTACAAGAACAGAGTGCAACAAACAACAACACAAAACATAAATGGGGAGTAAGGGGAATGGTAAACCTAAAACAAGCAAGACCAACAGTAAATGATAAATAAGCAATTATACAGAATGGAGGAGAAAGAAGAAAAAAATATTTTTTTACAGCAAAGATGATAATAAGCCAGTTCACACATAGCAAACAAAGCAACATCCACCTCATATGTTAATAGTTAGACTTCTAACATAAGAGATATTTGCTCCATCAGGTCATTGAGAATAAACTTTTTTCACGGATTCATACTTCCGATATTTGCCAATAAGTAAATACTTAAACGTAATATCCGGAACAATATCCTTACTGTCAAACTTTGCCTTTCGGACAAGCAGCACTGTCATATTTATATTTATTTAGTAAATATTGTTAATGTTTATAGTGTGAATTACTTGCCCTTGGCTATAGTCTCACTTCTACTTTATTTACATATTTTTCTTTCAAAATGAAGATGTTGCTCAAAGGTTCTACGTTTTGCAGCCTGCCTACTAAATTTTTCATTTCATTTTATTTAAATCCTATGCTTTTATCTATTTTAATGTCTTTATCTGATTTTCATACTGCTATACTGTGTATATGAGTAACTGAAACAACCAAATTTCTCCTTGGGGATTAATAAAGTATTTCTGATTCTGAGATAAAGACTGCCAAACTGCATTCAACTTTCAGGTGGTCTTTTGTAGCACATACCTTATGTTTTCTATTTTCAGAAAGGACTTGACCTCACAAATCCTCCTGCTGAAAGTATGATTTGGTTTCCCTGTAACAACAATTTTGAATCTTACAAGTAAAAAAATATATATTTTTGTTATTAAATTCTACACAAACATGTGTAACAAAATTAGCAAGGACATAAGATGATACACTTTGATAACTAAGGCTGAAAATCACTTTAAAATGAAGGATCTTCTCAGTGATTCTAACTTTTTGTTTGATGCCTGTAATCAGAGTGATATCTTAATGCATTAAATTCATCCAACGCTGCTGTTTAACAAGATGACATACCAACCATTCCCCCTCTGCAGGAGTATCATTGTCTCATTAATGATGGTACTTAGCTAATGATAGGAGTCTGAAGGCTGGATTAAATTTCCTGGTGCTGTTTAATGACTGAAAACTCCCAGCTCTGGAGCCTCTTTACACTTCTTAATCTGGCATGTGACAAATTAAGTCCTGGTCTTGTCTGAATGCAGATCAGTGTGCGAGAGCCGTCCACTCTGTCAGATGGAGACCCCACTCTCGTTCCTGTGGCCGCCTCTTGCTTTCATTCTCATTTGCACATAACGAGTGGTTCAATCTCGACTCAAATGAGGTGGGCGTCTGGGAGTGGAGCCTGGAGTCCGTGCAGTTTCTCGAGAGGTCCTCCTTGAAGGTCCTCCTCAGCTGAAGTCAAGAGGAGTGGTGGATGAGAGCCTCTTGAGCGTCCTCGCCAGGCGTGGAGGAGAGGGACAGTGACAGGGCCACAGAGAGGGGGGCAGAGGCAGACAGGCACTGCCGCAGGGGGTGTGGCCCGTGGGAAGACTTAAGAAAACAGGGTCAACGCTTGAGAGAGCACATCATACCAAAATGTCAGATACATTCATTCACACTGCTAACAGTTCTGAGGTCAGTTTTCTGTGATTTTATTCTTGGCCATAAGCCATCAGAAATTAAAACTGCAGAAAACCTGGTTTGATGATCTTCTGACCTAAGGATCCATAATATCAAGCTGCAGGACCGGAGAAAGCTTCCACATAAACTTTAGTGGACTTAGTTCGAGGGGAAGTTGCAGCATCAGAGCAATTATCCTCCAGTTTGTTTGTTTTTCCACATTGCTCTTGTACAAGTGGATCAATGCCTGCATATCAAGGGCCCTATAAAATCAGTATTATGTTTTCCCCAAAATGTTTTAACTTTAAGAGATTTTGTTTTTTTAGTATTTTATAAAAAATTAACCTCAAGGAACAGTATAATCAATCACGATTTGCAGAACATTTGATTGCCGGACACATAATGATCGTTGGGAAACTGC
Source organism: Scarus forsteni (assembly GCA_036419115.1). Classification (NCBI taxonomy): domain Eukaryota; kingdom Metazoa; phylum Chordata; class Actinopteri; order Labriformes; family Labridae; genus Scarus; species Scarus forsteni. The sequence goes on from JAZDUH010000327.1 coordinate 21,161,136, forward strand.
TCTGCCCTGTACTTGGAGTTAGCTGGGTGTTTTGAAGCTTCTTTGCCAACTTCGCCAGTATCTCAGGCAGCTGCTTCAACATGTTTGCATAGTTACTGAGCAGATGAGGGGTGGGGGAAGTGGAGCGTGCATTGTCCCCAACCTTAGTAACCCCTCAGAGCATTTTCCAGATAGATCCGTACCTTTGTTTTCTGGGGAAAAAAAAGCTTTTACGTAAAATGTTGGCCATTGCCATGATATTCCACATTTCCATCCACAATTCGATGACCATAGATTTTATAGAGTCCTACATATCTTTTGTAATTTAGCCACCAGCTGCTAGTTTTGGCCCAAACTGCTGTGTTTGTTCCTGCTATCAAGACAGTTGTTAGTATGACCTGATATGCACATCCTGGCACAGAGTGGTACAGTGATTGTGTATTTTTGTTAGCCAACTCAGAAGTTAACATTGCACTGGTTCTCTCAACAAAAAGTCTGTGGGAAAATCTTCTGTGCTCTTAGGTTTTTTCTTGAGAGCTATTCTGACATTTTCAATTTTTGAAACTTCAGCGTGATCATCAAGAGTAAAAGCTATTACCAAGCTGTTATGGAACTACAATGTGATAGTTCAACTTAGAGGGAACTACCACACTTCCTGTGTGTAACACCACGTTTTAACCACTTGTTTGGCTATTAATCTTAATTGATTGATCTGATCAAGTGGGAGCCCACGATTATATTTTTTATTGTGTAATAAAAAATGATAGGTAATGATTGCATTACAGCCTTTTTTGTAGTCCATGTTAGCAGTTTGTCAGCATACATCCTTTTAAAAACACAATAAGGCAGGAGTGTCCAAACTTTTACATCTAGGGCTGAATAAAGAAGAATACATTGACAACTGAGTCACTGCACCCCACTCTTAGTGTATTTAGGTAAAAAATTTAGGGTTTAGGGGTGGGTTATTGCCTATTAGGGGGCCCTTTTAACCCTGGGCTATTACTGGATTCACACTTAGTGAAGACAGGAATGAATAGCCTATGACTTATTTTCACTGTTAGGCACAAAACAAGAGTAAACTGCAAGAATGTTGGTGCTCGAAGATGAATATAATATAGTTTGTAAATGAGACCTTGAGACAAAGGAAGTGTGTCAGGAAAAAGTGCATGATCGATGTTATTTGCTGCTGTAGTTGAAATGTCTTTATTCATGCAACTGTTTCAGGGATCAATTCAAAATGGGAAGCAGGCCACATTTGGCCCCTTAGCCATAGTTTGGACATCCATGCAATAAGGCTTCAAAATTCAAAAGCTAGGCAATGCCAGATGCAATTTATGTTGCAAAATGAAATGTTCAAATATTCAAAGTATGAGTTAATTATTGGCCTTTTTTCTGTTTTTAGCTTGAAGGCTTTGTAAAATCCCATATGCTTGGCCTTGTGACCCAGAGGTGCTAAAATACTGACTCACTTCTGCATTTTTGGTCTGATTTTTGCACTCTTCTACTGAGAAACAACAGTGCCCTGCCGAAAGCTGTTGAGCAATATTTTAAGCAATATTATAAAGAAAAAAAATGCATCAAGGCTGTTACAGGTGACACTGGCATATTACTCAGAATGATATGTAATTAAGTTTTTTTTTATAGACATTAATCTCTAAAAAAAGTTGAGGATGACAGCTGGTAATACAAACATTAGCCACTTTCTGCTGCAATTTATGGGATGTTGGCTTGATTACTGTTGTGATGTTCATCCAAATTTCAGCCACAATGCCCTGCTTTTGGTTTGTGTCCCCTGCCTGGTCCTTGTTTTCTTCAGACGGCTTTCACAGCCGCATGAACCCAGCTCTGGTTTGCTTAGAAGCAAAATGAAACCCTCTGTTTTGACCAGAGTTCAGTTCCTTAGACCACCAAATCAGACAAACATTACCAAGAAGTGAACCAGACCTCGTTAGGTCAGGACCCAAGGTTGTTCATTTGATTTGATTTGAACATCTTTTCTCAGATTTTTGAAGTAGTTATGTAAGACTACTCTTACTATAATATGCAGCTTTATTCCTCTGACCCACATGTCTCCGTTAACACCTGTTTCTCTCCGCTCTCTTCCACAGACCTCTTTGATTTAATGGGTCCAATCATTGGGATGTCACCAGATAAGAAAACGGAAATACCGGGTATGCAAGAGGAGCGGACGGGGCTCAGAGGTGTTTGTGGTGTTGGAACGCTGCCCGAGGCCGAGTGCGCTTCCAGCCCGCTGGCGACCAACGTGGATCGTACGGGAGGCACGGAGGATGAGGAGCTCACCAACCTCAACTGGCTGCACGAGAACCTTCTTCAGAACTTTACCCTGGGCGGCCCGGAGGCTCAGCCCAGCGGCAGCCCCCTTTTTGACATAGAGGGAGACTACGGGTCAAACCAGGGCCCGTCCTCCTCTTCATCGTCCTCATCACATGGCAGAGGCAGGGAGCGGGACTCCATAAAATCGAAGCCTCCTTTCTCCTTTTCGCTGCTTATCTACATGGCTATCGAGCAGTCTCCCAGTAAATCTCTGCCTGTGAAAGAAATCTACGGCTGGATTCTAGAGCACTTCCCTTATTTCTCCAACGCCCCCACCGGCTGGAAGAACTCAGTCCGTCACAACTTGTCCCTGAACAAATGCTTCCGCAAGGTTGAACGAGGTTTGGGAAAGGTAAGTTATCTGTCCCAAGATTCTCTTACACTTCACTGTGTGGCTGATTATATAGAAAAGGTGACATTAATGGTTGTCCTGATACCAGAGTTTTAGACTTTAACATAATTATAGTAAAAATCAAACACTATGAAATCATGTTTAATAAAATGGGAGCAACAACAAAAGTCCTAGACATAGAATATTGGAGATTTTTTTCTCTACTGTGCCTAAAATTGTGGACAAACTCCTACAGACTGACTAAATTGAATTTAAAAAATGCAAAATTATCTACAGTTTATTGAAGGTGTTCAGTTAATCAATATCTAAATGCTACTTGATGTATTTGAAAATAGTAGAATTTCTATGACTTTAATGAACTGTGGTATTAAAAAGTTTTGAAATGTTTAGATTTAAGGCATATTATAACAAAATTAGGAGCACTTTATAAGCTCTTTGACTTTCAAGGCAACATATGAAAAAGTGGGTGGAACAGGCAATGGTTACTCGCTGGTTGGTCCCACAAATCAGAAGTCTTTTTCCACGTGTCGAGTTTTGTATAATTTTTTGTTCTTGATTGTTTAGGTTGCAGAAAAACTCCTGCGCAGTAAATATTAGACAAAATGTGTCAGAGTAGATAAATTTGATGATCTTCAGTTTGAGTGGGAATCAGAAACCAATTTAAGTTGCTGATATTGACGTCAAATATTTCAGTGGGAAAGCACCAAAAGTTTCACATATAAATCAGAAACATTTGGAAAATGGCTGAAACTTTTTGACACAAGGGGTTTATGCAAGTTCTACTCTTAAAGATAAACCTCTCAAACCCAAAACAGTCATAGTTTGTATTTTTTAAAGATCAGTTATTACATGTAAACTGTAAAAGCCACATAAATGTTCAAAACACTGGCAACGTGCATTCACTAAATGATCTTCAGTAGAGCTGCTGTAATTATGGCGAAAATCTTTATTGGATTGTTTGTGTAGATATTGAGATTACAATTATGAAACATGAAGACTCACTGATTTTATAACACGCACAACATGCTATCATGAGGCATTTATGTTTATGACACCATCGTTTTTAACATTAAAGAACAGGCAAAAGTTAGAAATATGCTTCTAAAATAAAAATACCTCAATATAACACTTATAACAATAATGGAAAAAAGAAAAGTTCACATTGTCCTGTGGTAAAATAATCTTTTATTAAATGCCAAGCTTTAATATTCAGTCATATTTTCAACCAAAAGAAAGAAAACATGTAAATTGAATAAAAAAGGCAGAAACATTTGGATAAGTCTCTTGATCTTTCTGGGAGAAAAGTTTTTGTATTGGGCTGAACCCTCTGTTGACGCCATTTCACTCTTTTTTCAAAGTGTTGTTGACATATTTGTGCTCAGGGTTTTTTCTGTAATTATTGGGAAAATAAGAAATAAGAAATTGTGCTTTTCTTGCTGTGATAGCAAACAGGAATCAATATTATTGGTATAACTGCTGATTTGAATGGGTGTGAAAATTCTCCACTGAGAATTACAGTAAGCAATTCCCATTTAGTTATTGGCCTGCCATCTCTATTTCCATTTTTGAACCAACAAAAACTATTTTAGTATTTTCCAAAATGTCTTATTCTGTGTTATTTGACATTACATCTTAAAAACTCAACTCGGAAACCTCACTTGTACCAGATCATAGCTCATAAAGGCTGATGTGCTCTAAGAACCTTAAAGTGTGTCTCCATTGTTAAAGCACTCACTGTTGTGAGCGTTTTTTTGCAGTGTGAATCTGCAGTGAGTCTCATGTGACGCTGCCTGTAACTCAGTCGCAGGGACCTCTGACTCTGCTGAGATAAAGCTGGAATCCAGTCAAGGTCACTGATACTCCTTCAGAAGACATGCAAACACAGCACACTAACATAGCAGCACTTGATCTCCCAGAGCACCAGAAGGTAGAGAAAAGTGTAAAAACCAGAGCAGAGAAAGCAGCCCACTTCAAAACCTCAACACTACGACAGAAGGAAGGCAAACGTGCGCTAACGTTCAGTTTGTGGAAGAATCTGTGTCACTCGTGCAGATCAGTCATGGTTCCTCTGTAGAGGGGAAATACAGACGTTGACCCTTCGTAATCACATGGCTGTTACAAAAGGATTAACATTCTGAATGAACTGGAAATTAGTAAGCTTTTATTGGGCAATTGTTGTTTACTTACAAATTGTTGCAATGTCCATTCATCTCTTAAACCACAGTGTTGTGTGTTGAGCAGCAGTTATGGTAGGAAATTAAAGCCAGAGGTCGTGCTTGTTGCTGACTCTAAAGATTTTCACACTTTTAAATATTTTTGATTTTTCATGTCTTATATTGGCATGATACTGCTTATTTCTTACTTTTATGGACGAAAAATAAACAGTTGTTTAAGAAAATCAAATTACAGAGAATTCTCCAACCCAAAGCTGACACAAATGCTGCAGTGTCACGATGATAGAAAGTGTCTCATAAATTGTTTTTATCTTTTTCATATTCTGTCTGCAACTTTGTGTTTTTTGCTGCTGCCTGTCTTGGCCAGGTCCCCCTTGAAAAAGAGGTTTTTAAATCTCAGTGGGTCCAACCTGGTTTAGTAAAGGTTAAATAAATAAATAAAATAAGCGCAGGCTGAGGGGCAATTCAGTGAATACATAGAAACCAGGTAATATTTTAGCTTGATAATGAATGACTTTTTAAAAACTCATATTAATGTTGCCTTTTATCATGGCGGTGTGTTAAGTGACTCTTTTTATGATTTAAGTTGGACATTAAAGAAATAAGTTTACATGTTTTGGACTTTGTTTTCTGTAACTGTAGTATTAAAACAAATGTTAATGTTCGATTTTTTTTTTACAAGTTTCACTGGAAAATTAACAATTGTTTTGTCATCCTATCCACTTTACCAACTACATGACTACTAGGGGTGGGAGAAAAAATCGATTCACAGAAGTATCAGGATTTTTTGTTTGATGATTTTTAAATCGATTTTTTTTTGTTGTTGTTCAAAAATCAATCTTTTTCCAAATTGAAATGCTTCATTTTAGTCTGTGTTAATACACCACTTTTAAATGCAATCCAGGCTTTTGAAGAGAGAATAAACAACGGACTCACATGTGATGTGTATTTTTCCTGATATAGTCTGTAGGCATCATCATTGTTCATCTTTTTCACTGGTGTTAAAAAAGCTAAATAAAGATTGCAAAAATCTGCAATATTGTAGAATCGCAATTTAAATCGAATCGGCACCTGAACAATTGTAAAAAATCGAATCTGAAGAAAAGCGTATCGCCCCAGCCCTAATGACTACTAATCAAAAACAATTAATGAAATACAATAAAATCATAAAAGTATGTGTATATATAAGAGCACATACAACACATGTATTTGTTAAAGTAAAAGCCAACTTAGAAAAAAATAAAACACTAAAACAGAGATGACATAACTATTGCACTGAAGTAATCAGCAATATGTAAAAACATGTTTTATAATGCACACATGTTTTTCATCGACGGTAAAATCATCAACATTATTCTATAATTTAGGGGGCACAACACAAAAAGCTTGGTCACCTGGAGTTTTTGTCCTGTCCTTTGGGACGACAAGAAGAAGCTGCTTCAAAGACCTCAAACATCTCACCAGGCTGTAGACTTTAAAAGACCTGGGATGTAACAAGGTTCAAATTCATCCAAAGTCTCAGAAATAGATGGTTAAATCATAAAATGCATCCTAAAAAGAACAATTCAGATTTTTGACCAACTGCAGACATGTAATGGAAGTCTGATTTATGCTAACTTAAACTGCACTGCATTAATCCAAATATATCGAGGTACTGTGGAGGCTTACTAGAAATCATAACACAAACGTGCTCCTAATGCTGTGTTTATTCTGTGTATTTAATATTCATGGTGTCTGCTGATTTGATTTAAAAGCATAGACTTATAAGAAAGAAGACTTCCCATGATGCTAAATGTATTTTGATTTATTTAGAAACACAGAAGTGACACAAAGTGTAGAGGGTGTCCAGGTCCTTTGCTTCTGTACTTCTAGGCAAAATCTGAACATTGTTTTCACAAAATAAAACGAGATCAGTAAAAGCCAAGTTCAAGACAAGTCATCCACATTTGTAAATCCTTTCCAGGTAAATTACAGGCTCTAAAAAAAATCACCAAGCCATGTGCTGTTACAAAAGCCGAAATACTCACCAGACGTCTTCACCAAGCGTGTTGGCGTTGTGTTTGTGTCATATTTGATTAGCACTGGCATGGCAACATCAGCAGACACACCTAAAACTGTCAGCACACACTGCTCAGCAGTTACTGCTCTGTTATGTGAGGAAGAATCCAGAAAATCCAGCAAATTACATAATGATATCTGTCTGAACGTCAGTGGAAATGTTGGGTTTTGGCAGATTGTATCAGTCACAAACACCTTTTTAAAACACACTTTGAGGGATTTGTTATGGAGGGATGCCAAAGGTAGAGCTGAATGTTGAATTTTCCTTTTATTTCTTACATATTTATTAAAATCAAATGGTGTTGATCTCTGGCTGTGTTTTGCAGGGTTTTTTTAAATGTTGTAAGGTATCAAATTGCAGGTAACCACTTTTGGAAGAGTGGATGTATCGGGCATGGAGCAAGGGAAACACTTTTATCCTCTGTATTTTTGTTTTAAAGCCTGACCAGTCATCAAGTTTTAACCTTTTTAGTAGCTCTGATAATTACAATAATTAAGATTTTGTCATTTTTGGGAATCATAGTAAATAAGATAATTGTAACAAATAAAACTAGAAAAGCACTCGGAGAGCGCAGACCTCCGCCAGCACCACAGTTGTCAGTCTTATTGTGATTTTCATCATAAATATTAGTCCTACCTTTATCTCACTGCAGTATTTAGATTCCTTGACCATGAAAACATGCCATTAGCAACTAGATTCATCATGATATCTATTTTAGTTCAGTAGTTATTCACGAAAATCGCATTTTTCGTCATGGCGGATCCAGACGGTGATCCGGATCAACACCAAAATCGAATTCAGTTCGAAATCAGTTCTTCCTTTTCCCATGCTGAACATTTCCTGAAAATTTCATCAGAATCCATCCATAACTTTTTGAGTTATTTTTTTCACAGACAGACAGACAAACTCTCCCGAAAACATAACCTCCTTGGCGGAGGTTAATATTGTGTGATTTAGGGCCTGTTTACAGGACAACATTGTCACCAGAAACTGAAGGTTTTTTCCTTTGCATCTTGAAAAGTGCTTCGCGTTCACATTTATCCACAAAAAAATGACTGAAATCGCAGTAGCATACTTGCTAGGCCAGAAGTTTACAATCTACAGTATGTCTGTAGCGTCCTTGGCAAATATGACAAATGCGTCTTCGCTGGACAGAGTTTTGAGCAAATCCACATTTCCTTAGAGGAGCGATAACAAACTGAGCACAGTTAGCAGCACACATGTTCCTCGGTAGTCGGCGATAGCTGTTTTTGTTGTTGTTCCTTGATCTGTTATCCTTTATCTGAATGAGAACTGCACATGTGCACCTGACAACAGACATCCCTGATTACATGGAGACAACAAGAATGTTTTCTAAACTTTTCACTCTGGACCCTGGTTTCAATAGATTGTGGATTCAGGCACTCGAGGCACCGTCTTGTGTAAACAGAAAGCGCTAGCAAAATGAAAATTCTCAGTTTTCATCCTTTTTCATTGTTGCGTAAACAAGCCCTGAGATAGTGTTGAGGGTTTTTTGTTTGCAATTTTGTTCTGTTTGCCCCAACATCAAGTTTTTAAATTGACAATCCTTTAAAGCAAACATTCATTCGTCCAACAGCCTGTACAGCCAGTCACTGTTGAAGTACAAACCACTGCAGACGTGCTTGTAAGAAGGTCAACGAGCGCAAGTTGCATAGTCCTATGAAAATCAGTCATCATGGTCATCTCATGTTCATCCCGTTTTTGTGAATATAGTGCCTCAAATATGTCTGAAGGATTTTCTTCATACTTTGCCCATAATTCGACTTTGACTTGTTGATAAACTGTTTGGATTTGCTGTTTCTCATACAATATTGAAATAAATCATGTAATGTCACTTTTTTAAGCAAAGCATCTCAAAGAATTTTCACCATTTTCACGCTTGGTGTGGTTAACACTAAGCTAGCAGAGAGGTGATATCTATAGCCCTATTCACACTGCTGTTTCAAGCTAAAGTTTGTACACCTCAGTTATAATCTGCCTCCATTGTGGAGCACAAAAAAAGCCCCAAAAGAAAGAAAATATATATGTATATATAGTTTATGGTTTGTTTTACATCACCCTGCCCTATTTGGGACTTTAGTAAAGATCAGTTGTTGTGCTGTCAGTAAGGTTTCTTTTAAGGTTTCTTTTAGTCTTTTACTTTAACTGGTATCGTAACAAACCTCAGGCAAGATATTTCTTAGCAAAGTTATTTATGCAAATGTGTTAAACTACCCTATCTCGAAATGTTAACAAGTCCTGAAAAAATATCCTTGATCCAGATTTGGACCATAAAAATCTAGTAACTTCTTCCTTGTTCTATTGCCAACATTCCCTGAAAATATGATCAAAATCTGTTACAAACTTTTGGAGTAATCTTGAAGACAGATGGAGTAAACCGCATCCTACAAGGTGGAAGTAAAAATGCTGATATCAACAACATTTTAACAAAAAACTGGGGAGAATGAAAGGTTGTTAAAACCTGAGGAGAAAGCGAGAGGGAGCCGTGCTGAAGCATCAAACTGACCTAAAATAGCTCCTAATCTGATTTCAGAGCATCAGTAATGATCAGCAGCAGCCATATTGAGCTCCAGTGTGAGTTCACGCTTGTGACCGGCAGAGTCTGCGATGCCAGCGCTGTGCCTGGCTGAGCCCTCGTGTTTCCCCACCGTGGGAGGGGATGGCGGTTCGCACTCGGCGAGCCGCGACGTGGTGAGGCGCAGGCCGCTCAGCATGCAGGTGCTCAGCGTGAGCCCTTCGTCTGCTGAGACACCAGCGCCAGTCTCACATGACGCTGGCTGGTGGTTTCCATTGCCATGGAGACATTTCCTTCTTCCTGCATCAGGGCCGGCTGGTAATCTGAGTCAAGGTTATTCTCCTCCCTCCTCTGCTCTCTCTCTCGCTCTCTCTCCTCCTCCCAGACTGGGCAAAGCGCCGCCATCAGATAAAGTGACAGTTAACACACTCCCGCACACATCACCAACAGACAAATATCCTCTCACAGAGCTGTGGACCTGTTTCCTCCCTTTGTGAAGAATTCTTACTGATGCATTTTCTAGTCCTCACTCTGTTGTTCCCTCTGATAACTTTCACTTTAAAGTTTTGTCTGTTTAAAAAAAGATTCAGTCGATGGAAGCCTCTGGACAAATGCTTTTGTGCTTCTTTTTTTGTCTTAAAAAGAGTATCACCAGAAATACTTCACATTTTTACCTTTGCCAAGGAGGTTATGTTATTGCTCGCGTCTGTTTGTTTCTCTGGTAGCAACATAACTCAAGAAGCTATGGATGGATTGCAATGAAATTTTCAGGAAATGTCCGGATTGGGACAAGGAACAAATGATTAGATTTTGGTAGTGATCCGGATCATCGTCTGAATCCGCCATGACGAAAATTGTGATTTTTCGAGAATAACTACTGAACTGAAATAGATATTATGAATCCAATCGCTAATGGTATGTTTTCATGGTCACGGAATCTAAATATTTAGATGAAATAAAGGTAGGACTAATATTTATGGTGAAAATCACTATACGGGTGAGGACTGTGGCGCTGTGTTTTTCTAGTTTGCTTTTTTAAAATGTTTTTATTCCCTTGGAAGCACTTTGAGATTGGATTCTGTGTAGAATAGCTGCTGTGACCATTTTTTGTTATAAAAAGTGATTACCTTGTACCTATGTCTAAAGCAGGGGTGGGCAACGTTGATAACCAAGAGGGCAACAGATATTTTTTTTCAGTGTCTGAGGGCCACACTGTTACATATTGTTGAGCACTCTCAAGGAGGAAAAAATTGGATAATAAAAAAAGCAAATATAAAGCTTCAAAAAGAGGTTTTACTAACATATATAAATATATTAACTCAAACCAATAAAAATACAAAATTGAATGAGCATAACACAACTTAAGCCGATTAATCTTCTTTTTAATCCAATAAAAGACTGAATGTTTGATATTTTGTAAGCACAAATATACTACTAGGTTTGTCAAGAGTATTGATACTCAAACGCCATATCCAGATACAGCACTAATTTGCCATGGTATCGATACTCCCTCAGACAAGTGTTTGAATGTTTTTGCTATTGTTAATTTTAGGTTTTTAAAATGAAAGATATCTGAGAAAACCTTCAAATATTGTCAAATTGTGTTATATTTGGGTTATTTATTTTACATTTATTTTGCACTAAATTAAAACTATGTGAATGTCCTGTTTTTAGTTATTTATTTTTTCATTTTCTGATTATTTAACTAGCATCTGTGGTTCTGTTGAGAAAGCATGTTCCACGTTGACATTGAAAAGGTGTTTTTGAGATTTTCATGTTGATACAAACATTGTTATTCCTTTTTGTTTGTCATTGTAGTAGTATCGAAAATTGTATCAAGTGTTGCAATTTTTGGTCTGGGTTTCGATATTAAGTTTGACATTTTATTATTATGATAACCCTGTATATTAACATTCTCATTGTTTCCAAAAATAGTTTTTACAAATGCTGTATCATAATGCCTCATAAACTATTTTAAGAGATAAAATTGTTGCTAATAAATTCTTACATGACTTTTTGATTGTGCCAGCCAGTCAGATAATATAGTAGGCGGGCTCTGCTGCAGATGGTAAAGTACAAAACTTGAGCCACTTCACAGACCCAACTGTCGCCAGACATGTCTGAATTAAGCAAAAATATCCTTTCTGTTGAGATGTGCTTCCAGTGTTATTATTTGTTCTTCATTTAACAAAGAAGTACAGTCCAGATAGCCCGCCTCCTCATGCTTCAGACAATGCTGGTTGGCCTGTGCCACTACACTGAGCAGATTTGTTGTTGATTGGAGCTTGGCAAGCTTGATCAGACTGATTACAGACTATCAGTCTGATCCAGCTGCACTGAAAGTTTAACTCTTGTGTTCATGCTTCAGTATGGCCAGCTCTTTCCTCTATCTTCTGTTCTTTAAGCTGGAAGTTTATGGGTATAAATGAGTATCGTAGTAGAGGTCCTTTTGATGTGTACCACAACAAAATACAAGGATGACCTTTAGTGCTATAACATCATCACTGAAGTATTAATTTGTACAAACTATACAGTGCATCAAAGTGGGTCTATGTATTTACCATTCAATAAACAGCTTGTTTGGTAGTTGACGTGATATGTCAGTTTGTGGAAAGTTCAATCATTACTCATAAGTACAATATAAATATGCAAACATAATACCCAGTGAAATATTCTTACTGTCAAACTGTACCTCACTGTCAAAAATTACTTTTTGGACAAACGGTGCTGTCATAATTATATTCATATAGTGTGGTTAATGTTAATAGTGTAAATTCTTGGCCTTATTTATAGTCTTATTACTTAAATATCTTTTTTTATAAGGAAGTTGCTTAGAGATTCTTCATGTTGCAACCTACCTACCTAAGTTTCCCTTTTTCTTTTCAGTATTTAATTTAATGTAATTTATTTAAATATTACGCTCTCATATATTTTAAAGTCTTCATTTGATTCTTCCTACTGCTATACTGAGTATCAGAGGAACCGAGCAAATTTCCCTTCGCAGATTATATTTTTCTGTTTCTGATTACTAAAGTGCAGACCCACCTGCTTCAGCAGATGCAGACATACTTCCTTCAATAGGTAGACTCTCCCATGCTGCTTGTGTACAAACTAGGTCAGAAATGGTCACATTGACTTGTAAACTTAGTTTGCATACACCGTGCAAACATGCAGTGTTTCTCTTAAAGTGTTGCCCAACTGCACTTCTGCTGTGCAGAGACGCTCCAGTCTAACTTGAATTTAGGAGCCTTTTCAAACAAAAACTACTCTGTTTCGGGTGTTTTGCCATAATAGCTGGACAAATAACTACTTGTTTCATTTAATGGATAATTTTACTACATTAATGAGGAAAATGCATTGAAAGGGACAATGTCTCACTGCCCTTTGCTGTAGGTGTGTCCATCATGCTTTATGAGGGGCTTGCAGCAAGGGGTCAGAGCAACATAGTAGTAGAAGCAATATTCTCCTTTAAAAGCAAGATAAATTTACAAAACCAACACAAATGGAAAGCAGTCGGAGAGCACAAAGGTAGCTCACGTGTTGCTGTTACATCTATAAGCAACAGTTAAGATAAAGTTACCATCATAATATGATCCCTAAACCCTGAAAACCCACACTTAGCACTTAAAATCATGTTGATATTATTAGTTGGATAGTTATTGAGCAAAAATGATCATCCGCTAATAGTGGTTATCTGATCACTACCAAAATCAAACCAGTTTTAATACGGGCCATTAACAACATCTCCTGAAAATATCAGCAAAATCCATTCAGTTGTTTTTGCGTAATCTTGCTAACGAACAGACAAACATACGGTGGCGCAAACATGACATAACATAACCATATGTCACCGTCGCTGTGCACATGTTTTGTATTTGAAGACCTCAACTCAAATGTGATTTGTCCCAGCACTAACAGTGCAAATGTAGTGGGGTTTCACCCTTTATTTGCCACCCTGTTTCCAGTCTGTGTTTCCTGAGTTTTGAAGTTTTCTTGTGCTTTATTTCTTGCAGGCCAATGGAAAAGGTTCTCTGTGGTGCGTTGACCCCGAGTACCGTCCCAACCTGATCCAAGCTCTGAAGAAGCAGCACTTCCCTGCCGCACATGCCTTCTGCACACCACCGGCCTCCCCACCCAGGTACACACTTATCCCAGCTCTCCCAGGGAGTTGTGTTTGCTTTCAGCGTTAGTTTATAATGTGCTGGACTTATTTTTTATGTACCTCTGACTCTTTCCTTCGCCTCCTGCAGTGCCTCCTCACCCCCTCGTCATCTCTTTCTTCAAGGCTGCTCATTCAAAGGTGAGACGACATCATGTGAATGGTTTAAGTTCTGAATGTTCATGATTAAAGCTGCCTTCACCACAAAGATCTGCAAAAGTCAATCTGTGCAGTTTTTCAGTTTGTGTTTGTGAAGTATTTTGATTCTGTTGCCTTTGCACATTTCAGCCCCAGAACATTCAGCATCACTGTGCTTTTTGCTCTCAACTCTTGGTTTTAAATGTGTTGCTTTTCAAGTCATTGATGTCTCATGTAGACCATTATGTGGAGATCTCCTCGTCGATGTCTCGGCTTCCTCTTCCCCCCCTCTGTCTCTTGGATTTGTAACCTTGACGACAGGCAGAGGTTCTGCTGGTGCAGAGTGTCGAGCACTCAGACTCACTGTAATCATTAATAATTTAGAGCCCCAGAAGTGAGCTCTGAGGCTTTTAGACACTTTGTCAGGTCTGAAAAGATCAGATGCACTCTCATTATCAGCAGCTTGAATTTATCCTCCGCATTTCTTTGTTTTGTTGAACCTTTTATGTATCCGATCCATTCAGTAAACACAAGCCCTTCTTACTCCTGCTCTGCACTTTCTAAAATCCCCCCAAATTGTCTGGGTAAGCTCTGTGTGTGAACTCAATCTGCTGAATGTACTGACCGGCCATTATCCAGAACTTTTATCGCCAGTACCCTGATAAGATTTGTGCAGTAGATTTTGCTTACTGGACAGAACAGGTAATACCCAACATAATGTCTGGAAAGTGGTAGGAAATGGTGGCTGGTAAACCAATATGTTGTACTGTCTAAGTTATTTCCTCGTCACACAACAGATTTTTACACCTTTTACCAGTTTGAACACTTTTGCTCAACTAACCAGCTAGTCTGGGAGGTAACGAAGAAATGTGTGAATCAGTTCTCAGATGTGGCCTCAGTTCTCTCCTTGTTTTATTCAACCTGGCAAACCCAAATTTAACTCAACTAAGTGGCACCACCTACCCCTAATGTCAGGGTTAACAATCAGAGTGAATTTTAATATGATAGTCGGATGAACTTGAGTTTATTTGAAGTCCACAAATGACCGCAACATTACGCGAGTGTGCTTGCTGCGCAGAACTTTGCTGTGTTAGCATCTTGAGGCTTTTGCTAGATTCCAGTTGTACTGGGAAGTCGGGATTTTCAAGTTCTGATTGGGAAATTTCAACTGGAACGCCCCCGCCGTCGGAATTTACTATTGGGATGTCGGGGGATCCTCACCACCTCTGAGTTGACAGTCTAAGATGGCTGCCTCGGGTGTAAACAGTAATGACGCTCCTGTAATATTTGATGTATTAGCACTTCTGACTGGTGTTTGTTGCACTAAATCAGCTGTTAGTATTGTTTTTGACGTATATGACCAAAATGAGGTATTTATGGACGCATGCCGATACGTCAGTGGTAGCTGGGTGGCTAGCAGTGTGAACACAGCTTAATACTAAAAACTAATGAGGTGGAGAGAGAGCAGTCAGACCTGGTTTATCTTGCAGAGCAGCTGGATTCTCCAGATTTGTCATGAATAAGCAGAAAGGTCGACCTGTGTGTCAGATAAAGGATGAAGCATCTAGTCTTAAGGATCTACTCGAATCATCTAAAAGATCTACACGTAGATCAAAATCTACGGGTTGGTGACCCCTGGTTTAGATGGAGGGATGTGATGGACATAGAAAATCTTCTGCTTTCAGGCACATTAGGTCCACATTGTGTATTAGGGTCTATATATCCCAAAATGTGTCCAAAACAGGCCACATGTGCATGTGTGAAAAGGGCTTCTGTTAAGGTTGATTTGATCTGAGATCATTTCTAAGAAACAAACCCAGTCCTGAGAGAGTTGAGATGCCATGGCTTTCATTGCTTTCACGCCGTAGGACTGACCATCATGCATGTTCTCTCCTCTTCCAGAGTCTGACATTGATGCTGCCACTGCCATGATGCTCTTAAACTCTGCCCCCGGGCACCACGTTGACCCATGTAAGACAATCCACGAGCAGCCATACTGTCACCTGTTTCTCAACTGTCTGTCTCAAACCCCCCACATACCACCCTCTCATTGCTTTGTTCTGTTTATGTTTTGTGTGCTTTTATTTGTAATATGTGCATGTTTTTTTATAAGCAAAATGTTTCATTCACAGGAGAGAATCCAGGAACTTTGCTCACAACTGAGCCGGTGTAAGGTTTATAGAAAGATTAATTTCTTAATGTGAGAAAACCAAAGCCAGGAAACAATCAATCAAATCAAATTTATTTGTTTCACACTTTTTATACAAAATCTCGTAGCGCAAAGTACTTTACATAAAAAAGAGACAAAAACGAAAAAAAATAAATAAAAAGTAGAAGGTTGAATATAATCAAAGTACAAGATCCTACCCACGCGCACAGCACACACAAACATTACGAAGAGTTTCTAACAGAAAAAAGAATGAGAGCACTGAGGAAACACTTTCTAAAAAGAGGAAACACAGGAGCTAAGACTAAAATGACATACCGGTTAAAAATAAATATTTATTTTATTTTTAAATTTGATTTTATTGCAGATATAAAATGAAAGATAATATGAAAAAGAAGAAAAAAAAATACATGATATAATAACAGATAACTAAACAAAGCAACAACATAAAGGAGATGTGCAGAACGGGCCAAAGAAACCCATAAGGGCTTAATGAGTGGCCCTCCTAAAGAAAAGAACAAGAGAAAACAAAAAATTTAGTCAAACAGATTAATACTCAGGCAAGTGTTGGCAAAGGAAAGATGGGAGAAGAGATAATGAAGATGAAATAATAATAATAGTAAAATAACAATAATAAATGTAATCAGCTAATCAGCCAGTAGCCATATTTCTGTTTTTATATATAATTATTTATATTTATTTATATTTCTGTTTCTATCTGATCTGTTATCTGCTGTAAATGGTGCTACTGGAGTCTTAATTTCCTGAGGCAGTCTTCCAAGGGATAAATAAAGTTTTATCAAATTTAATCTAATTGAAAAAAGAAATTTATTCCTGAAAGCAGCAGTTTTTGTAAAGGTTTTTTTTTTGGTTTTTAATGTATCCTTACGTTATTTCCTTTTTCTGCCCCACAGGCAATTCTGAAGGCCCTCTGGACCTGTCCCGGCCCGACTCGGTGCTGGTGAGCAGCGACCCAAAGCAGGACCACAACTACAGCAGCGTGGCCCTGCAGCGCTGCTCCTCCCGCTCCTCCTCCTCCTCCCTCTCCTCCCTGGACGAAGGAGGCTGCGACCGCAGTCAGTCCCGCCGCGCCGGCAGCGAGGGCTTTCACAGCGACGAGGACTCCGACCTCTGGGACGAGAGGGGCGTCCAGCACACGTCTCGCCGCCCGCCCGCCATCAAGTGGCCCATCAGCAAAAGGCCTCGCCGGGAGGCAAAGCCGGAGCTGGACGAGGAGCTGAAGGAGGCCGCGGGCTCGTTGCTTCACCTCGCCGGTATACGCAGCTGCACGGAGAGCTCCAAACGCACTATCAAGAGCACAAAACTTAACAGGAAATGAAGATTTTCTTTTTTATTTTAACGCCCCTATCAGACTCCCTGTGAACCCTACGCTCTGACCCCTAATCGTGCGTCCCAGTGTGCCTCCTTCTCCTTCTCTGATCGTTCTTTGAGCCTTTTTTTGTTCGGGAATACCCCTGTCCAACAAAACAAATGGCAATAGTATCGTTCACACAGGAGAACAAAGCCATATAGAGACTTTTCTAACTCGGGGGGTGCTGACTTACGGCCTGGGGAAGGATTTTCGGGGCTCTGGAGAACCTTCAAGAAAAAACACCCACCCATCCAAAACGACCTGCCTGCTTCTGTCGGATTCGATGATTGCGATTGAAGAGTTTCCCTTCCGACAAAAGGACACAAGTGGGGAAAAGCTGAAGGTTTTTATAACTCAAAGCGTTGCATGCTTCCTCCTCAAACCTGTATCCTCTTCCAAGTGAATCTATTTATGAAGCGAATGAGTGCATGTTTGTAACAGACAAAATCTAACCTCCTGGTGTTTCTCCTTTTTGTGCTAAAGAAAAAAAATGCCACTGTTTTTGAAAAGGAATTCTTCTCGCTCTATAATCCTCTTTTATGAGAGATGCAATAATTAATCCACAACCTTAACTCCTTTTTTTTTTTACCTTCTTTCATGGTGTTTCTGTCGAGTCGAGTATGCTAGTTAAACTCTGCAGCAGTACTACGATCTTACTAAACAAGCTCCGGCTCTTCTTCAGGATTAGCAAGACGTTAAATAGTATTCCTCTGCCACTGCCAAATTTAGTTTAGCCAAACTACTGCGGCCATAACTGCGCTGTGAGAGCTTGTTTTTTTGTTTTTTATTCCTGCTCATCCCTCAAATCCATCAGCGTGTGCAGAAGCAGGATTCATGTGTGTCGACGGCCTATGCAAAGTGAACATCTGCCGTGTGCTACCAGATGTTGACCGAGTCTTCATAGGTTATCCTCCGTAGGTTTTATTTTGTTTTAGCGCGTGTGTGTCGTAGTGCATGTCCGCCTCAGCCTGAGCGTGAGACGATGGTCAGATGCTTATTTTTGACAAATTAGTGCGGTGAATGCAATGGGTTTGACGACAGGCCGGGGTTGGAAAGTTGCC
Source organism: Scarus forsteni (assembly GCA_036419115.1). Lineage (NCBI taxonomy): Eukaryota > Metazoa > Chordata > Actinopteri > Labriformes > Labridae > Scarus > Scarus forsteni. Next base: position 21,179,467 of record JAZDUH010000327.1, read on the forward strand.
ACATCTCCCTGCTCTGTAATTTATTTTTTTATTGTAATTATGTAGTTTAGGAAATCACAACACAGCTGATCCTCCGTGGCCAAGCTAATTCACACCTTAAGAGAGAGTGTGCTCTTGTTGAGCTATCAGGTGACGAAGGGCAGAAAGAAAGGCGAGAGGCTGATGACCTGTGCCGCTCGGTTTGTTCTCGCAGGCTTCTGCTGTTCCGCTCCTGCCCTTCCTCTTAGAACAAAATAAGGAAGTGCGCGCTCTCTTCTCAAGCTGTGAAACCGAGTGTTTATCGTCTGTTGATTGCGTGAAGCTCGCAGAGAGAGGAAGTTTAGCGAAACGCAACATTTTTTTGTTGTCGTTGAGCTTTTAAAGAGTCTGCACACTCGCTGTGCACAATGCAAAGTAGCATGGGAGCACAGGAAGACGACACAGTGAGGATTTTTGTTTCTCACAGCAACTTGATCACAACGTAGGGCTGGGAAATATAGACCAAAAATCATCTCTCTCTGTTTTGTAGTACTTAGTGACAGTGTATAAATGGACTTTAGTAGCCAGGGTATGAGCAGTTTCCTGGTTTTGATCAAATTTGAAGTTTACATGCACACAGAGAGACCTGGTTGTTAGTTTCCATGGATACAGGATAAATAAGTGTGTGACTTACTTGTGCAGCTGCCTTTGTGGTTTGCAGTCTGTTGCACAAAGCTGTCCAAAACCAAGCTAAGGCGCATGCATGACATAAATCCAGGTTTCTATCTGCGCTCTTCAGGTAGAAAACTAGATTTCTAGAAACCAGGGCACTGCAGTATCCTGGTTTCTGAAAGTGGGATACAACATGCACAAAACCAGGACACTTCAAAAACCTTTTAAATGCCGGCATAGGCCACCCATCTAGTCTCGCGACATTGAAACCACAGGAACAAAACAGAAGACACATGGAGCCTAGCTTTTATTTTGTTTTTAATTCTCAAAAGTTACAGGCAACATAAAATGTCTAAAACTTTAGAAGCACTTTGTCCATGTAGGTTGTCAAAATTTACTTTACTCTTGAATACCATGTCATTCACAAAGGTCCATTTTTTTAATAAGTCGTATCAAAAAACAAATTCTGAGTGATGACTCAGCAATCTCTTGTAATTGCTTTAATCAAAAGAGAGACAAAGAGATAGAGATGTCTAAAGTGCACAAATATGAGGAGAAATTGGTGAGCTCATTTCTACTGAAGTTCTCTGCTGTTTACTCAGAGCTCCTCTGAGTTGTAGCTCAATTTGAAACTTTTGTTTTATTTTATTTTATTTACTTGCTTTCGATCGGCATGGGTGCTCTCCCTGTGCATGTGTGGGTCCTCCCAGACACGCCGGCTTCCTTCCACAAATTAGAAACACGCTCATTAAGTTAACTGGTGACTCTGATTCGCCCTTAGAAGGAGTGTGAGCTAGGATGATTTTCCGTCTCTCTATGAGGGCCCTGTGATTGGCTGTCTGGGGTGTGCCCCACCTCGAGCTGGGATAAGCTCCAGCCCCCCCAACCCTATTGGGGTTATCAGTACAGATGACAGATGGATGGATTTACATTATTCTCCAGATATAGTCCTTAAGTCTGTGGTAATAACAGCACAAATACACAGATGTACCATGATGCTTCACTTCATCATCACTGCAGGGCTACATTTAAAAATCTGATTTTTTTTCAACAGTCAAATGTTTTGCATGATTCACGTCCATTCCTCCTACAAATAGACCATCAAATGAAAGCATGAAGTCCATTTTCATAGGGATTTGTGCCTACGACAATAATACTAATATCCGAATTGGCAATATTTTGGAAATAACAGCACACACATCTTTGGTGATGTTGAAAGGAACAAGCAGTAATTTTGGAAATGCAGCTGAGCTGCGAAGAAACATCTTTTTCTAACTTCATCTATTTTATGAAATGTTTTAAGTATATGATCAGCTACTTGCTTTGCTTCTTAGTTTTATTAAGAGAATTTGAATTTAAGTCAAAGTGAGCAAAGCCAATGCTAAATCTGTTAGCCTGTCAATGGAAATTTCCATTACACGTTAGCATCAAGCTAACCAACAAGACATGTATGTGCTGGTTTATCTTTCAGAATTTTCTTCAAATAAGTGCCAGTGACTTCCAAACATTAATCCTTAGGATTTGGGTATGTAGACGGTGTCCAGGAGTTTGCCTGTTTTTTTTTTTTTTGTTTATTTAAATTGATAAATCTCTAACGATAGGGTGTTTACGACTTCAGATTTTGTTGCTGTAGATTCAAATAAGTATCAATATTTTTTGATTTTCACTGGTAATAAAATGCTCCTTAATTTGTTAAATGATTATTCCTACATTTGTATTTCAGTTATCTTGTAGTCAGTATGTTTATAACTGTCACCAACTCTTCTGTATCAGTCTAGTATTCTTTAATCATCTATGTGAACATCCAGATATTACCAATACTGTCGTACTCTTTAGTTCAATCATATATGTATCAATCCATGATAAATCTGGATATATTGCCCAGCCCTATCACTTAGTGCCCCTGTTAAAATGTCAGTATAGCATGCATGGTGGGTGCCAAATGTTTTCTTGTGCCACTGATGTTAAACCGCGAGGGGGGGGGGGGGGGGGGGCATGGTCTCCTAATTCCCTCGCTGCCACAAATTAGTTTTATGATTTCGAGTAACGATGCCCCGCTTTTCTGGGTCATCCCAACAGGAAATGGAAGTGGACTGCGGTCAGTCAGCGCGGTGACTTAACCAATCCCTCTTTTTTTTTTTTTTTTGGTTTATTTTTGTCGCTTCAGAGTGGAAACTGCTCTCAGCGGAGAATAAGCTGCAGCTCTCAAAGGTTCTACTTGCATACACTGGTCTCGTTTAGCTGTGAAAAAAAGAACAAATTGTTGTTCATTAATCATCTTATTTATGACTTTAATTTATGGGATTATTGAATGCATACTCTATCAGACACTGGTCATTGAAACTGACTAGGCACATTAATTTTTCTCCTTCTGTGAACTCCTTTAAATAATTTTCCTTGTTTTATTTGCATCATTTTTATGCCTTTATTTTCCTCTCACTATGTCATAGTGATTAAGTATTTTGCCAATGTTTAATGTCTTTAGAGCGGGTGTTTTATTTTCACTTTAATAACCATGACTGCCAGGTTTTGTTGATGTTTTGTTTTGCTTTTTGTGAGTCCTGATAGAAAACGATTAATGAACATTGATCCTGAAATCCTTTGTTGCCAAATTTGTGGTTAGAATTCAGAGTGAACACAACACCCATGGACCGTAGAGGTTGTTTAAAGATCATCACATCTTGTTTTTTTTTTTTACATTTTTCTCATGTTTATGTTTAGATATTATCTAAAATGTTGTCACAAATTGAAGATCATCATCATAGAAAACACAGTGGTTCTCAACTGGTCGGTTAGGACCCAAAAGTGGGTCACGTGTCGGCAGAAGTTTGTGAAGAACAAAAGTCCTCAACAACTTTCACACACAAGTTTCTTTTCAATGTTGGAAAGTTATTGTTTTTCTCATTTTTATGAGAAAGCAAAGCTGGTTATTCCTCGATCATCAGGAAACTCCTGAAGATCTCTGAACTATATTTACTCTTTTTACATCTTTTCAAAGAGACACAGAAGAATGACGTGAAAACTCTCTATAATAATGCTCTTCTGAGCATGTTTGTCCCAACTCTTTATCTCAGATATTTTATTTAATGGTGATTGGTTGGTGTAACTCAAAGGAAAACAATTTTTTTTTTTTTTTTTAGATTAAATTCTGAGATTTAAGTCTGAAGTTGATCTTAAATCTCTGAATTTGAAACTCTGACTTTCTGAGAAAAAGCTGTAGTTTTAAAATGAAAGTCAGCCTTTTGTATTTCTGACTTTGTAAAAGTGTTGATATTAGAGTTCAGATCATGACTTTTCTCTCTGGATGCTGATTTTAGATTTTAAAATGTGAGAAATTTGTCTGTTTCGTTTTCCTAAATATTGAGTGAAAAACATAATTCTGACCCTAACCACAGATTTCTGGCTTTGAGCTCGGAACTTTACTCAAGTCAGAGTTTTATGTTTGAACAAAAGAGAATAAAATGTCAGAATTCTGAATTAAATTTCAGATTTCTTGATTTTATCTCCGAATTCAAAACAATAGCCAGAAATCTGAGACGGACGCCTTAATTTTTAATTTGATTAATTCGATTGAAAGACAAAGACAGAAAAGCTAAAATTCTGACTTAAGCCTCAGATTCTGACTTGAATTGTTTCACAGTCAAAGTCAAATTTTTGGGGAGAAGAAAAAGACAATGGCAGAATTCTGATTTGAATATCAAACTTATAATGTTTATCTCCAAATTTTAAAACAGAAGACAGAATTTTTTTTCTAAAAAACATTGTTATCAAGCATCCCTAAGTCTCAGATTTATGACTGATCTAGAAACATAGATAATTAATCAGAAAGCTGAAATAGAATTTAGAATTCTTATTATCTGAATTCTGACAAAAACACATAGTTTGTTGGGTTTTTTCTACTAAGTCTGATATAAACTATTCTAATGGTTATATCAGAGCACTGACACTACGGTAAAAACATTTTTGAACTCCTTAAAAAGAAATCTGAACCCCCATTTTTTAGTCAGAGTTTCCCCTTTTTTGGTATTCTGAGATTAAAGTTGTAGTTATTATAATGATGATAACAATATTACATTTTATTTGAAATGCACAGTAATGCAATTTACATTTGAGACCAGTCTTACAGTGTTGCAAGCAGAAGGTAATTGAATTATGAAAATAAAAAGCATTTTTGTTTTTAATTTTTTATGAAAGCTGAAGATTTGACTTAATCTTAGAATACCTTTTTTCTCATAATTTTTCATTCAATTTCAGATTTAAGTCAAGTGTTTGACTTAAATCTGAAATTTTGTCTAAAATGTCAAAAAAGTCAGTGGCCATCTTTGTTTTCGTATTTTTTATTTTATTTTAAAGGTTAATAAAAGCTGCATCTTTTTTCATAAAATAATTGAAGTGATGAACATTTGTCATTAGGATCTGATTTCTTACTGACGTCCTGACAGTAAACCAGTTGAGAACCACTTGATTAGAGTTGAAAAATAGTCACATACTGCCATTAGAACTCATGCTTCCAGGTGTTGACAGAAGTTGTTGAAATGTATTTAAATAAGTATCAGAAATATTTCTGACCCCCGTAAAACCAGAGCTTCAGATTTGAGTTTTGGGACGGCTGCAGAGAAGTTCTGGGGAGACTTGTTTTGGGAGAATCTCGCACATTTTTTTCTGTAGCACTTGCAAAAGAAGCATAATGTTGTTTTCTGAGCTGTCGACTCAAGCCCCAAGTTGCTTCATCGCTCATCAGCTGTTATTGATCATTAATTTTGTGAGTCTCAAACTTTTTTTGCAGTTTTTTTTTTTTCGGGTATGATGATCATCTTGTTGCATTTGACGAAGCTGCCAACCCAGTATCAGTTTGTGTCAGTCATCTGCCACGTCTGTCGGACCGACACGCCCTCTTTGGTTTTTGTATGCTAACCTCTGTTGATAAAATGTTTATAAGATTTATTTTCGCCAAAGATATGCAATTGCATTATATATGGTATTACAAAATATTAATAAAAACCTGTTCTTGTTTAAACTCTGAGCTTCTTTTTCTCTTCACCCTCCAGTTTCCCCCGCTGCAGACATTCATCACTTCACAACATTATATTTTATATTATCATAATAACTGTTTATTTCAGTGCTTAAAAATCAAACCTGAAATCCAGTGAAGTTGGGACATTGTTTAAAACATGTGTTGTTTTGTTGCAAATACTCTCTCATTTGCTTGAAGTAGATCAACAAAACAAAGCACGTCCGTGGTGGTTTGTTCACACGCCCTGCAACTTAATTTTTTCATTTGCATTTCTTTTGAAAATTACATAAAGTGCAAATCTTTGTCCTCCTCTTTTTTTCATTCTTCTTTTTCTTATCGTTTTCTTCTTCCTCATCTTTATCAGCATCATCTTCTTTTTTGTTATCGTCTTTCATCTTCTTCCTCTTCTTCATCTTTTCATGGTTATCTAATTCTTCATCTTTATCATCTTCTACTTCTTCTTTTTGAACTTCTTCCTCCTTTTTTTCCTTTTCACCGTCATCTTCTTTGTCATTATTTTCTTCTACTTCTTATCTTCTTCCTCCTCTTCTCATATTCTTCTTCTTCTCATCTTCTTTTTTATTATCATCTTCTTCCTCTTCTTCCTCTTCTTCTTTATCATGATCTCCTTCTTCGGCTTTTTCTTCTTTTTATCTTCTTCCTCTTCCTTTCTTTTTCACCATCATCTTCTTCTTCATCATTTTCTCCATCTTATGTTCTTCCTCATCATCATCTTCTTTGTCATCATTTTCTCCATCTTATGTTCTTCCTCCCTTTCTTCTCATATTCTTCTTCCCTTCTTCTTTTTCATCATCTTCCTCTTCTTCTTTCTCCTCTTCTTTATCATCTTCTTCTTTTATCTTCTTCCTTCTCTTATTTCTTTTCACCATCATCTTCTTCTTCTTCACCTTCTTTTCTTCTTCCTCCTCTTCTTTATCATCATCTTCTTCTTTTCTTCTTCCTCCTCTTCTTTATCATCATCTTCTTTTCTTCTTCCTCCTCTTCTTTTCATATTTTTCTTCTTGTCCTCTTTTTTATCATCTTCCTCTTTTTCTTCCGTCTTTATCATCATCTTCAGCGTTTTCTTCTTTTTATCTTCCTCTTTTTCACCATCATCTTCTCCTTCATCATTTTCTTCCTCTTCTTCTTCATCATCATCCTCTTCAGTGTTTTCTTTTTATCTTCTGCCTCCTCTTCTTCTTTTTAACCATCATCTTCTTCTCCATCATTTTCTTCTACTTCGTATCTTCTTCCTCCTCTCATTATCTTTTTTCTATCATCATCATCATCTTCCTCCTCTTCTTCATCTTCTTCTTCAGGTTTTTCTGGGTGCAGCCTCACATTAAACTGAACTTCTGGGCCGTGCTGCTGCTGGACGCTCCCTCAGATGTCCCAGCGCCTCTCTGGGTTGTAAGTTAATTAGTCATGGAGGACTGTGGGATGAACACGGTGTGACCCTGAACAAGGGCCCGTCTGACTCGCCCCGGGCCCGCTGGCTCTGCTCTATTGTTCAATAGAGTCCTGTGTGTGGAGAGGGAGGGAGGGAAGGGGGAGCTCTCCCTGCTGACTGCCTCAATTCAGCTGGAAATCAGAGCAGCATCACCCCCCCCATCCTACACGGCCCGAGCAACCACGCCACGCTGACAGTTTCCAGGCAACCAGACAATGCTGGAGCCAGTGGCTGTGTGTGTGAGCGAGTTTGTGTTTGTGTGCATTAAAGATCAGGAGAAACAGCAGCAGAAGAGACGTCTTTATTCAGCACTCAACCCTCTCAATATTCTCCATGTTTGGAAATAAAAAAGAAACTGTTGTGATTTTTTAAAGGAGCAGTGATGGTGCAGGACGTGGGGGGAAAACAGCAGATTATTATGGATTAGGTGAAATTAATCGTGTAGGATTTGAGCAGCGATGGCTGCATTAGCAACATGCCGTTTCACTTGCAGTCCCAAACGAGGTCATGTGAGTTTTAAAGGAGAATATCCTCCAGAGCGCTGCAGCCGCCTCTGATTTCTGACCTGCTTTTGTTAATGCAGCCACAGCATTGAAAAACCAGGGGTTAAATATTTAAAGGAGACCGCAGAGACTGAATTATGAGAGGAAAAAAGAAATTATATCTTTTGTAATTCACTGTCTGACCCTCATATGTGACTCATTTAGATGCAGTTATGTAGACGTGTATAGGAATCATCATTATCATAATAAAATAATAATTAGGGCTGTCACTTTAACACGTTAATTTGATAATTAATGAGTTTAAAATATTATCGCACACAAACGTTTTAATATTGGCCAGTTGAAGGACCCGTACATGGCGGTCAAACCAAAAAAGCCGAGGTGACACCAGGAATGGCCTATTTGAGACTCAGCCTTATTTAATTTCTTTTTTTTGAATGTATATTTTTTGGGCATTTTGTGCCTTTATTGATAGGAGAGAGACAGTGGATAGGGTTGTGAAAGGGGGAGAGAGAGTAGGGGAAGACACTCTGCAAACTGGTCACAGGCGGGATTCGAACCTGGACCTGCAGAAGCAAGTACATGGGGTGCTAACCACTACGCCAAACCAGCACCCCAGCCTTATTTAATATCTGAATTTATTTATCCATATTTGTACAGCATTTTTGGGTTTGCTGGATGTCCTCGACCTTTTTCTTATTTATAATTTGATTTATGAAACACACTGAAAGTAAAATTTGAGTTGCCTGATTGAGCTTAGAATTTTTTGGACAAGGCACCCTGACTAAGGTTTTATTCAATCACCACTAAAATATGGATTTACAAATCTTGTCTTTTTGGTGTATTCATCTGAGTAGTCATGCACAACTATTTTGTAATGTCCTAGAATTAAAATGCTTTATTCGGGGACTTTAAGCAGATATGAGATTAAAATGTGATTCATTAATTACAAAGCCTCTAATTAATTAGATTAAGTTTTTAATCGCCTGACAGCACTAATAATTATACAATAATTTAAAAGAAAACACTATAATAAAATATAATGAAACATAGTATAATGTAATTATGTAATGTAAGCTTGACTGCTTTTAGTTTGGAGAAACACCTCAGGATGTTTTAACTGAAAACTTTACTGCAGAGGTTTTCAAACTTTTATCAAAGCAGTGCACATTTATACTGATGTAAAATGTCAACTTTAATAATCTTAACAGCATCTGGTTATTCTGTGTCATTATATTGATAACAACTGACATAAAGGGTACATATTTTAAATTTTGCCTCAATTATGTCGATCTTCATGTTTCATTTAAACAAGCCGTAATGCTAATGTATGGAAATGTGACTTTTCTGCTCTGATCTTGATGTCTACTTTTATTTTGACTAATTAAATGCAGATTTAGACATACAATTTGCAGTTTAACGAGAAGGACTCAGAGTTCTTTTTCAAGCTGACCATCAAAAACTTTGGTATTTTGGTTTATTTGATGCTCAGTGCTGCTGAACTCTGAGCTTAAAGAGGACATATCATGCTTGTTTCTCCTTTTCACTATGCCAGACTAGGATGCCTGTAAAGCATTTCTGCCCTCAGTACAAGTCATTTAGTTCCTTCATTGCCCCACAATAGCGTTCTCAATATCCTCATTTTAGGCCATTATCAAGGTCTCGCTGAAATGCTCGGTTTCAAGGCTGACCTAAAGTTACCTCGCAATGTCACAGCCCTTTGTGCTCTGATTGGTCCTATTGGTCCTACCTACCTACTACTACTACTACTACTACTATTACTACTACTACTACTACTACTACTACTACTACTACTAGAGCTGGTAATGAGTGAGTGTGAGCTCGATCTATATACTGCTGCTGGATGTGTTTGATGTGCTATCTCAAGGCTTATCAATGTGTGGGGCTGACGGTACTATTTAACAAAGAGAGTTTTCAGAGGCATCAAATCTCGTTCTAGGATATAAGAAAATATACAGTATCTCATTTTTTTGAAAATTAAGGGGGTGTAAGGTCTTGTTTTTAAATTTATTATATTATATGAAAGTATTAAATCATGCATCAGCATGATATGTCTCCTGTAATAACAACTGAGTACCAAAATGTTTTATTTTTTTTTTGTTTAGTTTTTGAAAAAGCCAAAAAAGAAAGTCTGTTTCAGTCTGCATTCTTACCTGCTTGTTCTGCTAACTTCAAAACTATATTAAGTCTGATTTGGATTTCCTTACGTTCTTCAAATTGCATTTTTATACAGATAATGAAGAACATAACAGATTGATAAATCAGAATTTAAAACTCAATCATCTGCTGCTGTTTGGTTGTATTGGTCCTAATAATAATAATAATAATAATAATAATAATAATAATAATAATAATAATTAGAAATATTATTATTTTTATTATTATTATTATTTGACATAAATTTCTAAGTGCTATCTCAAGGCTTATCAATGTGCCCTGCCATACCGTTTAAGAAAGACTGCTGTATCTCTGTTCTATTTAACAAACTCTGCTGCTGAGAGTTATTGATAAAAAAACGGACTCAATAGGACTAAAAAAACCTGATACATTTTATTCCATTTTGTACATATAAACAGACTTGCTCAAGTATTTCAGATATAATTTCTGTCTTTTGTCTTCTTCAGTTTGCTGTGTTTTCCTTTTTATTGCTTTTTATTTGTTTCAGTCAATCATCTAATCCAGTGGTTGTCAAAGTGTGGGGCAGACCTCCCCAAGAGACCACAAAAAGCCTTCAAGAGTGATCAGATTAAGAAGAAAACCCAGCTAAAAAAAAAATCTAATCAACCAACTTTTGGATTTGCTTTCCAAATTATACGTGTTTGGAGTAAAGGGAGAAAATCACTGCTGGGTAAAGTTTTGGTCTTCGTAAAATTGGTCTACAAGAAACTTAGAGGCCTCAGGCTATAATCTGCTTTAAGAGTTGGTGCAATACTTATGATAAATTCATTTCTTAAAAAGTAAAAGACAAATAATGTATGTTTGTTTAAAAATTGCTTTGTTTCCTTTAAAAATGACGCGTACAAAAATGTAAAAAAAACAAAACAAAAACTGAACATTAAAGACGAGACAGAGAAGTTTTGGTTTACCTTGAATCTTACAACGAATAGAATATAAAATCTTATGTATACAGAAAGAAAGCTTTGAAAAAAAGAACATAAATGATGATATATAAATGATATTTTAAAAGGGAAGCTACATTTGTTGATATCTTTCTGACAACAGATATAAACTGACATGAGTGAAGAAAATATTCTTTAAAGAAGAAATGGCTGAGGTGTGCAGAAAAGTGTAAAATGTGCAACTTGATTTTTTTTTTTTACAGGAAGACAGATGCATTCATTTCATCTAAAAAATAAACTTTTCTAAAGATCAAATCTATCTATCTATCTATCTATCTATCTATCTATCTATCTATCTATCTATCTATCTATCTGTCTGTCTGTCTGTCTGTCTGTCTGTCTGTCTGTCTGTCTGTCTGTCCCACGGGGAGGCGCTGATGAAAATCAAAGTTTTGCAGCCACTGTTAAAGTTTAATAGAAGAAGAGGACAGTCTAACACTGGGTGGCGCCCTTTTCACAGCCGCTCACATGTTTCTGTTTTTTGACCTTTGACATCAAGCTGTCTCTGTGGAGGAGCTCGTGCTGCGTTCAGGTGATCCTCGGATTATTTGACGTTCGTCTGACCGAGCCACGAAAAAAGACGGATTGATGTAAATTGTGTACGTCATCCATCGATTCTACTTCTTATTTACATTTTGAAGCCGACTGCCAAATTATGAATGACAGAGTCTCGATGATTTTTTTCTCCTCCTAAATAAGAATGCATTTTATAGACGAAAATATATAAAAGAAAAACATGGAAAGGTGTATTTCATTTATCTAGGGAGAGAATAAAATCCAACTTTCTTGGTTTTGTATTCACACAGAACCTCTTTATCGTTCAGCTGACCAAACCTAAAGCAATTTAGCATGTAAAGTATATATTTGCAACTAATTAGGACTATTATGAGTAACAATTATCTGTAACACTTTCTATGAAGCCCACATTTATAATGCTTTATAACGGTACCCATAATGCATTATAATGCATTCATAATGTCTCATAACTACACTTATAAACATTCTACAAACAGAATGCTTCATGATGCTTTATATCAACGGTCATTAAACATTATAATGCCATTTATATTAAATTATGATGACTTGTTCCATGGATGCTCATGAGTACTCATGAACACTACATCCATAAAGCTTTATGAGGTATGAAGCCCAGACAATCAAAATACATTATGAGGGCATTCATAATGCTTCATAACTACACTCATAATGCCTGAAGATGCACACTATCAACAGTCATAAAATATCATGATACCACTTATAGAGCTAGTCGTTATAATTAATTATAAGTGATATCATATGAATGCTCTCATAATGCATTGTGATTGTCTGGGCTTCATACCTCATAAAGCATTATGGATGTAGTGTCCATGAGTATTCATGAGCATCCATGGAACAAATCATTATAATTCTTTATAAATGACATAATAATGTTTAATGACCGTTGATATAAAGAATCATGAAGCATTATGTTTGCTTATGAGCGTAGTTGTGAGGCCATGAATGCATTATGGATGCTGTTATAATGCATTATAAATGTGGACTTCACTGAAAGTGTTACCCAATTATCTTTTAATTGGCATCTAAGAAAATAACCCATCACCACTTATCCCTTCAAGGGGGCTGGAGCCAACTAACTGCCAATAGGTGAGAGGCAGGGTACACCCTCAAGTGATCACCAGCCAATCCCAGTGCTGGATGGAAAGACAGACAGCCATCCACGTCCACATTTTTACCAAAAGGTGATTTAGAGTCCCCGTTAATGAGTGTGTTTTTGTTTAGTGGAGAAAACCCACAGAGGCACAGTTAGAGGATCCTCATGTCTACTTGGTTGTAAAGTTAGTTCTATAGAGGTTTAATCAATAACAACCACAGATAGAGATCATTCTTAACATCCATCTGTTATCTATTCAGCTCATCCTTAGATATAACTGGGTGTGAGGCGGGGTGCAGAGAGACGAACAACCATCACACTCATACCTGAGGCCAATTTGGGGTTACCAGTTGGTTTAGCAGTTGTGCCCATAAACATCTATAATGATTACACACTGCAGAGGACTGAAGTCGATTAATACAGAAACATCTTCTGCGGTTATATTTGTTTAACTGATCTAAAAAGGAAGAAACTTAACTGCCCAGGGTCAAATTCAAAGACAAGATGAGTTATGAAAATGCTGTTATTTTGGCTATTGATAAAATATTAAAGGCAGCTGGGAAAAGGTTAAATTTAATAAGGAGATATGGTTGTTGCAAGGAAAGTTGTGGTTTCTGTTTTCTTATTCTTGTTTTTTTTTGCTATTACTGATAATTGCTTGGAAGAAAACCTTGAACAGATGAACTGTACCGTATAAGAAAGAGAGAGAGATAAACTTATGAATTAGACCAATGGTAACAATAAAGATAATTTCAAAAGTATGTTATTAACCTTAACAATTATCATTGTAATATCCAAAAAGGGGTGGTTCCATTGATAAATGTTCTAAAAAAAAAACACGAGGGACATTTTAAATCCTGTATATTTCAAAGATTTTTAAGTTTGGTTAAAAAAACTGCAATCAATAAGATGGATATACAATATCTAGAAATCTAAATAAAATTATAGAGGAATATCCCAAGTGTTTTAATATTATTCTTCAACACACAATGGCACAAAGCATAAATACATCTTCTCATTTTCTTACATTTAGATGTTGTCAGCACAAAAACAGTCACTTTGTTAATCACCAGACACAGAAACAAGGCAAACAAATACTATAAAAAAGAGCAAAGTCTGAAAGATAAATTAAACGAGCAAAAAATGAGATATATCTCTGCATGTCCTTTTAGTTATTTTAATGTAGCATACTTTGTTAAGGTACTGAAAAAATAATTTAACCAGAATCAGACATACTTTATTAATCCCCAAGAAGAAATTTGGTTGTTTTTGCTGCTCTTATACACAGAACAGCAGTCGGAAATATCAGATGAAGACATTAGAATAGAAAGGAGCATTATATTTAACTAAAATAAAGTAAAATAAAAATAAATACCACTAAAAATGTAAATAAATTAAATGAGCATGAAAATTAAACAAGCAGGCTCTTATCAACTTATATCAACTTCCTTATGAAGGGAAAATAATTAGAAATTAAGTATAAGTAAGACTCCGAATGAGGTCAAGGAATACACAGCATTAGCAATAAACAATATTTTCAATAAAAATATGAATATGTATATGACAGCGCCATTTGTATGATTGAAAGCAGGTACAGTTAGGATGTTTTCTGGGAATTACATTTGTGTATTTACTTGTTACCAAATATCATGACTTTTACCCATTAAAATAATCAGATTTACCAGATCAGAGACAATAACCCAAGTTCTCCTTCAGAAAGCGTTCACACAAAATGTCCCAGCTGGAAACTCATTTTTCCGACTCTCCATCCGCCCAGTGAACGCAGCAGCAGCCCTGTCGGATCCTCGGCTCAGAAAATGAGAGTGTTTCTCATGAATGGACTGTCATGGCTGTAGCTTAGCTGAGCACCGGCCATAATCGCTCACTAATACGATTTGCGGACGTTGGGGGGTAACACGGCTGCTGTCACATAACATGACCTGCATGTGCCGCTCGGAGTCGGGATTTGTTTGGCTACATAGTTAGCTCGTTAGCTCATCGGCTCGCGCTAACTCAAGAGCGTAGCTGTCATGTCAGAATAACATCCGGCTTTATGAATGATCGGAAATCAGATGATTATCGATCAGATCTTTCAGTTGGAGTAATCCTCGGTTAACTGTCATAATGTTCAGCAGGTCAGTTAACAAAGAAATCACGCTGAAGTTGTCATAAGGAGCTAGTTAGCCTGAGTTAGCTCATATTTACAGCTAACATCCAGAGCGGTTGGCAGTTTGATGAACTGTCTCGTGCACGCTAACAAGACAGGCTCGAGCTCACACCGTTAATCAAACTTTAACGGTTAACGGCAAGATGGCGAACGTCACAGACCTGCAGACCAAGTACAGCAAGCTGGCACAGGAGTACTCCAAGGTAAAGAACTCTTTATAGTCTGAAATGTGCTTCTGTACGGAATATTTAACCCCGGTACGAGCACGATATCGATTTCTGTTTCTGTACCGTGTAAACAAACAGGGCTTAGAGTCAAAGTCTTACGTTAAATATCCCACTATTCCAGGTAGAGTCACTTCGACTGTCACTGTTGACAGTGTAGTGATAAGCTTGTCTAAATTACAACATGTCAATATTATACATTTGGGGGTGACATTACAATAAAGCAGGGGTGTGCAACTGGCCATTCGTCTCTCTCAATGCGGCCCACCAATTATTTCCCCAAAACAAATGGGAAATATGAAGAAAACACAACAACTGCAAAATATTCATCATGAGTAACCAGCACTACATTCTGCACACATTAGGATAACTGATTAAATGCTTTCTGTGTTTTTCAAGTCATTAAATAACACTTGCTATGATTATATTTCTATATACCTAGTATGAGGCATTTAAAGTTTAAACATATACAGTTTGAGTAACAACTAAATTTGGAAACACTGGTTAAGGTGGTATATTTGTGCTTTAAAAACTGGTAAACATTCATTCTTTTATTTTGTTAACAAGAAGCTTAAAGGGACTATGAGGAGTTTCTAAGTAATAACAAAAAAGTCTCACTTTTAGATATAGGCCTGATCGAAATGCTGACTTTAAGATGAGTTTTATAGCATCAAAATAGGTTATCTTTAAATGCTATTCTTTAGCTTCGCGGTCGGGTCGGACAGGGCTGGACTGGCTTGGATACTCAACTTCGGGAACAAGACAATTAAAACTAGAGCAAATTTATATTATTCGGGCACGTCTTAGAGCACCAGGCTGTAAGTAGCAATGTATTGCCGGCTACAAAACTACGATACGAAGTTTTCCAAAAGTTGCTTGTTGTCACACATCAAAAACTACCGCTACGTAACTAGAAAGATATACATTACCTCGTCACTTTGCATCCTGTAAGTTGTTGAAAAAAGAAGTTGTAAAGCAATGCAGAGTTCTGAAGAAGGTCCAAGCTGCATGCTTTATTAGCATCACAACAAACACACACTTTGGCTTGGGTCACGTCTTTTGGTGCGTTCCAGTTGTAGTCAGAAGTAGGAATTTCCAGGCTTCGAGTTGGAAACTGCAACTGGAACGTCCCCCGAAGTCGGAATTTCCTATTGGGAACTCGGTGAAACCTCGCCACTCCCGAGTTGACAATTGAAGATGGATGCCCCCAGTGTGAACAGTTATTTACCTCCTGTAATAATCTATTTATTTGCACTTCTGACTGGAGTGTGTTGCTCTAGATCAGCTGTATACATAGTATTGTTAGACTTATATTTACTAAAAAATGCTGCCATAGTGATAATCACATTCTTCATGCAACAACGCAGGATGTGCTAACAACAGCTAACAATAGCCTAGTAGATTGGAATGTTTTTTTCCAACTTCAACTGGAGCGCCGATAAGTCGGAGATGTCACTCCCAGTTCCGAGGTTACTGGAACGTAGCATTATGACAGTAGCAGAGTCTTGGGTAGCAGAGTCTTAATGTCGCGGGTAACAGATTCTCCTCATAGCACCTTTAAGCATTATATGTGCTAGTTTTTGTTTGTTTTTTCCTTATTGAAAGCGCACAACAAGATGCAATATGTAACAGTGCAGCACTCGGGCACTGAAATAAAATTTTAGTGGCCCTTTTGGTAATCAGAGTTGCCCACCCCTGTTTTAGAGAATGTGAGTTGCAGTAAAACAGTTGTATGTAGCTCGGCACAGCTGTAACGGCACATGAGGTACAGAAAAAAGGCTGCTGGTTCGATCACAGAGCCTTTCTGCATGGAGTTTGCATGTTCTCCCTGTGCGTGCATTGGTTCTCTCCAGGCACTCTGGCTTCCTCCCACAGAACAAAATTATGCTCATTTGGTTAATTGGTGACTCCAAGTAGCCTTCAGGTATGAGTGAGTGTGAATGGTTGTGAGTCTCTCTATGTGGACCTGTGATTGGCTGGCGACCTGTATAGGATGTACCTCGCTGCTTGCCCAGTTTCAGCAGGGATAGGCCTGCCCCCGAGACCCATAAAGGAATATTATAGACAATTATAAATAATTTAATTTCTGAGGGCTGAGGATGTCAAAGAGAGACTCCAATCAGCTGTGATGTGAATTAAAATTTAGGTATGCATGATATTGCATTATCCTGTTATTCGATGTGTTGGCATTTTTGATCCATTATCACTGTATACTTTTGTGAGGAATGGATGTAAACAAGAAAAACAGCATTTAACTTTTGCAAAAATGAAACCATTTATTTTTAAAATGACCCATACAGTGATGAGAAGGTGCGTCGATATTGTACATTTGTGCAATTTGCTGATGTTCCAGCCAATATATCAGCTATAAATACCCGCTAACATTTCAAGTTTCTGATACTGATACTCACCTTTGAGGTGGATATCAGACGATACTGATGTCAGACTGATAATATTGTGCATCCCTACTTCAGGTTCTTGCACTGAAAAGTGAAAACCCGGATGATGATGTTCTTCTATATTTTGGCTTGTTAAATGCCTTTTCAGGACACAGTTTGACTTAACTGTTGTATAAAACTATTTATCCCTTTTTCAATAAGCTTGAGTGACCAAATGTTCAGAAACTACAAATAAAAATTCCCATTCTTCATAAACAGATAAGATTTGAATGAGAGGGAGAATCAATCAGAAGCTGCAGTTGTTTACTGACAAAAAGATATTTGGTTTCTTGAACTTCTGTCTTGTTGCTGATGGACCAAACTGTGTGTTGATACTGTCTGATTTTTCTAAAAGTGTCTTACACACTCTTGTAAATCAGGTAATCATGATGATGATTTCCTGTTCAAGCATCAAGAATGATTTATGAAGTACAAGAAGCATAGCTGCTGAATTATGTGTGGATACAAATGGTGCTTTTGCAAAGGAATGTGAATAATGGAGTCATGCTTAAATCTACAAATCAGGGTCAATCCAAACATCAAGAATGTAAACATGTTTTATAGGCACAGTGGATGTTTGAGCCGCTCCAGTCCTGCCTGATCACGGTGTTTACTGCTCATCTGACTAACAAATAACAATGTTGACAGGTAATCCCGAAGGCCAGGAGCAAAAGCAAACACCACCTCTCAGGCTTATTGAATGTACAAATGTGCACTTGGGTTTGAATGAAGTACAGGAGGCTTTCAGAGACTTCAGGCAGCTTAGAAAGAGCATTAAATAAGTGATGGGGATGGTGTGAGCGAAATTCTCGTGGCTGCTCCAGTCAAGACGTCAAACTGCTCTGAGCTTGCAGCACTTTTTCAGAAAGAATATTGTTTTCTTCAGGACATATTGATTTCTATTTTCTGTCCAAGTGAGACTTTTGGTGTTTCTGTTCAATTATGTAAAAGTTTAAAATCTGAAAATGAGAAAAGTGGTCATTTTGTGATTTGTTTTAGTTAGCAACGACCAAACTAAGATCTTCAGAAACTACCTTAGAATACAGGTTAATCCTTGTACAGCGTAAAGCAGGATGGTTAATGAATATACTTGTTTAAATTATTTTCTGTAGAAGATTTAAATATTAAATATGTTTTTTATCTTAACTCCTATTGTAAGTTGTTGCAATGTTTTAAACTAGAAATGCTTAAAATTTTGTTGTAATGATGGAAAACCCTGTTAGCTTTTGCACAAGCACATGTTTAGACTTGTATTTGAATTATTTAAATACTTATTTTTCAATTAAATAGTGATCAGAGAGTTCAGTGTTAATGTACTGTAGCTTACAGTATTCATGCAGCCAATATAATCAACATGATCTGACAAAATTACAGCCTGCACTTAAACTTCAAGAGAGAAATTCAGTTGATAACAAAGGCAAAACTTAATTCAGGTCATTATTGTGTCACTTGGAGTTTATCTTCAAGGGGAAAAATAGATAGAAATCGTAAATCAAGTGCTGTGGAAAATGTGAATTGTATTTATAGGCCATGAGGTTTGCAGTCATTTAAGGTTTTATCTCACTTTTTTTAATGAGATTTCTAGATGATGTTTAAACTATGACATGATAAAAACGTAATCTCAGTTGTGTCTGAATGAAAGTGTCCGATTCAGCCTAAACAGCAGGGAATCAAGCCGAGTTCAAAGTTTGATTTGTTAACCAGTGACAGTAAAGCCAGTCAGCCTGTGTTTTTCTTTTGGGAGCTGTGTGCACCCTTTGTTTTTTAGTCAGCTGACAGCACGGGGAGAGCGTGCTGTTTCCTGTTCAACTCTGATCTCTCAGTTAGCCAAACACCATATCCTGTTTAAGAAGTGCTGACTGTGGAGCTCTGACACACTCACAGCCTGTTTATGCGGTTAAAGGCCACTGGGCATCAAGTTTGAGATTTTCTGATGACTGTTCATTATACCCTGAAAATAAAAAAAAAAACATTACTACACACAGGCTGGTGTACAGTATTAATTTATCTTTTCATGCTGCATTAATCCTGTTTTTCTTCTTCAGTGTAAAAAAATACTTGATTGTTTTCCCTGATTCCAGATGATAGTGAATGTAACATTTCTGTACCAACATACATTTTGTTTGTTTTCACAGCTCCGTGCTCAGAACCAGGTGCTGAAAAAGGGAGTTGTGGATGAACAAGCCAACTCTGCCTCTCTGAAGGTAAAGTGTCACGTTAATAAGATAAAATATCAGGATCCACAATGTGCTGTAAGGTTTTATCTAAAAAGACGCAATTGTTTAGCCTCATTTTTAATTTTCTCTGTCTTTTTGGACATTATGTGAGAACATTTCTATAAAATACACCCAATACAAGTTTGTGAAGTAATAAAAGGTAAATGGACTTGAGCTTATATAGTTCTTTTCTAGTCTTTGACTACTCAAAGCTGCTCTACACTGTAGGTCACACTTACCCATTCACTCTCACATTCACTCATTGATGGTTCTGAGTTTTTATCTTAGTTATCCATCAGTATCTCTAACCCATTCATGCCCTTTTATGCCCATTTACACACTACTGAAAATGCAGTGGGAACAACTTGGGGTAGTGTCTTGCCATGTGTCGCCCAGAGCTGGGCTTGGACCTGCAACTTCCCAATCACTGACCAAGTACATTATCCACCTGCGCCATTGACGTCCTATACAATAAAATATTATTACTCTACTAACTAGGGGTGTGCGATATGAAACTTTTAAATCGTTAAGGATTATAACATGGGGATGATCTCATAAAGCAGAAAGATCGTCAGATCGTGGGCGCAGAGACTTTGACGCGCACCCAACTAGCCAATCGTATCACATCACATGCAGTGCATGGCAGTATCTGTTGTTTGGTTATGTAGTGTAAAGCCATGGCGGAAAGAGAAAAGGAGATGAAAGCTTGAAGATGTCTGAACAAAAATCTGTTCTAAAGCAGCTGTATTATTCACTCAGGTTATAGACATTGCAGTTAGATAACATTTGTTTTGAATTGTTGCACTTTAAGAGATAATGTTGAT
The DNA here is from genome assembly GCA_036419115.1 of Scarus forsteni. Lineage (NCBI taxonomy): Eukaryota > Metazoa > Chordata > Actinopteri > Labriformes > Labridae > Scarus > Scarus forsteni. The sequence goes on from JAZDUH010000327.1 coordinate 21,199,724, forward strand.
AATGTTGTTCATTACCTTTTATGTTTACATTTATGGCACATTTTTATAAAAACTGCACTATTTAAATTAAAACCTGTTCAGGAAGTTTCTTTGGCTTTAGTTGTCTTTTTTTTGCTTTCAGGGTTTTACATGTTTTGTATGTTAAACCTAGGGGAAAAATGGTCAAAGATGCAAATTAGTCTAGAAAAATCAAAATAAAAAAGAATCGTGATAAAATCGTGATCGTGATTTTATTTTTAAAAAATCGTGATGTGATATTTTTGCCATATCGCCCACCCCTAATAATAACCATACAATATGTTGAATATAAATTGTCACACGTCCTACAAAAATAAATGTCTCTGCTTTTAAAGGGATACAGCAACAGTTTTTTGGTTTTCGTGTCTTGCCTCACTCCTGAGTCCATGACAGACACCCTTCTTGTAACTGTGCAAATTTTTTAAATTGTTTTATGTCTGCATTGTTTTGTCGATTAATGTACAGTACCTTGTTTTGGCTGTTGTTGCTTTAAAAGTGCTTCATAAATAAAGTTGAAGTGCGTGCAGAAACAAGGAGGAGACAGCCAAAGACTGCATGTATTGAATTAGCTTAGCACAAACACTGGGAGTCGATGGGTAGAGTTGGCCTGCGTATTTTTGAAAGAATCCATACGAAACTAAATCACAAACTGTGTGTGCAAACCACCGTAGACGTACTTGTTCTTTCAAAATTTACATGAAGTGCTAATCTTTGTCTAAAAGTAGATAATGTAGCATAACGCAAATGGCTCACGCACAACTGCAAATTATCTTTCATCGTTCACTTAAACGAGATGTTCAAAAAACTCGATTTGCTCTCAAACATCACATCTCTAGCAAAAACCACTGCTTGCAAGTAGGTCAACAACAAAAGCAAAGTGTCTGTTTACAAGTAGAAGAAGATAATACGATGATAGTAGAAGATAACGTAACATAAAGCAGTAAAAAAATTAGTCACCAAAAGCACACAGGACCATTTAAAGTTTGTGAAGAGTTTGATGACTGTAGGCAGAGGCAGGCTAACACTACCCATTGACTCCCCGGTGTTAAAGCTAAGCTAATATCATACATGTGAAGAAAATGAAACTCCTCACAGGAGGATTTGAATTCATACAATGAGTATTTCTGTGATTGTTATAACAACAAATTAGAGTTTTTGATTTGGTGTGTTTTGTTTTTTAAAGTTATTTACCACACTGATTTGTCTGACTCGTGTTTTGGTGTTATTTTGGTCCTCAGGAGCAGCTGAAGCAGAGGGACCAGAGCCTGAGGAAGCAGGAGCAGGAGATGGACAGCCTCAGCTTCAGAAACCAACAGCTGGCCAAGAGGGTGGAGCTGCTGCAGGAGGAGCTCGCTGCCAGTGAAGCCAAGGGCAGAAAGGGAAAGGTGATCACGAGAGGAAGTACACGTTATTATTGAGGGAAATGTTAACACAAAGCATGAACGAGAGATTTAAAAATGAGTCAACTCTTAATGTTAAAGATTTTTCTACCTTTTCCAGAATAAAGGAGACTCTCCCTCACAGCACGGCCTGCAGACACAGAGTGTTTTTAATGAAGACCTGCAGAAAAAGATAGAAGAAAATGAACGACTTCACATCCAAGTAAGAATCATTTTTGTGCTCTCATGTGTCAGCATCATTTTGTTTTCATCAAGTCAAAGGGATACCCCAACTTTTATTTTGTTTTCATGCCTTGCCACGTTCTTGAGCCCATGACAATCATATGGACACCATACCATACACACACTGCTTATTAGCTTAGCTCAAACACTGGAAGTCAGTGGGTAGTGTTAGCCTGCCTTGCCTACAGTTATTAGATAAATTCTTCAACTCTAAATGGTCCTGTGTGATTGTTGTGACTCATTTTTTACTGTGTTATGTTACGTTATCTTCTACTATCATCGCATTATCTTCTTCTACTTGTAAACAGACGCTTTGTTTTTGTTTTGTTGACCTACTTGCAAGCAGTGGTTTTCACTAGAGATATGACGTTCATGAACAAGTCGAGTCTTTTGAACAGCTCTTTTAAGTGAATGATGAAAAGTGATTTGCACTTGTGAGTGAGCCAGTGGCTTGCGAGCCATTCTTAAAAGCTAATTGGCTGCAAATTTAGAAATAGCTTGCAAATGAATGGCTCACTCACAACTGTGAATTAGTTCTCATCTTTAACTCTAAAGAGCTGTTCAAAAGACTTGACTCGTTAGCGAACATCACATCTCTAGAGCAAACCACCACAGAAGTAGGTCAACAAAACAAAGCCTCTGTTTATGAGTAGAAGATATTATGATGATAGTAGAAGATAGCATAACATAAAACATAACAAAAAATTAGCCACAACAAGCACACAGCACGATTTAGAGTTTATCTGATGACTGTAGGCAGAGGCAGGCTAACACTGCCCATTGACTACCAGTGTTTGAGCTAAGTTAATTTGCGTTGGTTGAGCTTTGCCCATTGTTTCCTTGTTACTGCACACAAAGTCTAAAGAATGGTGTCTATGTATGAAAACAAAAAAATGTTGACATATCCCTTTGATGTACAGTAGACATGATGACTCAGCTCTCTGCTCTTTCCACATTAGTTTTACGAAGCAGATGAACAGCACAAGAGGCAGGAGGCCGAGCTGAGGACTCGTCTAGAAGAGCTGGAAAAAAACTCAGAGCAGCATCAGGCCATCGTGGACGGACTCACCACTAAGTACATGGAAACAATCGAGCGGCTGCAGAGTGACAAAGCAAGACTGGAGGTGAGGAGAGAGGAAGCAGGAGCAGAAGGAGAGGGAGGAGAGGGACATTAATTAACAGCCAGCTTAATAAGTGTATTAAAATATGTCCCCTTTCTTTGACAGGTAAAATCACAAACTCTGGAGAGGGAAGCAAAGGAGTGCAGGATGCGGACTGAGGAGTGGTAAATGCTTCTTTCTCTCAGTGTTTAGATTTAATATAGTTGTTTTGTAGTTTAGAAGCTAATGGCCCTTTTCCATTAGCCCTACTCTACTCTACTCAACTCTACCCGGCTCTACTCTACTCGCCTTGTGCTGCTTTTCCATTAGCCCCAGTCGGCTGCCCAATGGGGTGAGCAGCACCATGGGGACGTCATTTTGAGCGCAACACAACAATCTGTGGCTTTTTGTCACAAACAGAGTAAAAAAGGGAAGCAGACAAAGGCTGCAGGTGGTACGAAGAAATACCAATTGAGAAGCACAGGAACGTTTGGAAGCTATACAACAGAATGAAGCCGAGGACGAGAGCAATCGAGCTGCAAAGAAAAGACGTACGAGGGTAAGGTAACGGTAGCTACCACTAGCATGCTAGATCGTTGCGCTCGTGACTCGTCGATGACGACATTGTCTGACCAATCAGTAGCCGGCAGTCGGTAACATCATCTTTCAGTATCGACTCAGTTCGCTTGGAACCAGAGCGGAGTAGGTACTAAAACTAGCTTGTTTTAGGAGGTACCAGGCTAGTGAAAACACGCTGCAAATTGAGTTGAGCCGAGTAGAGTAGGGCCAAGGCATGCTAGTCGAAAAGGACCATAAGTGAGCTTTACTTAGGCCATGTTTACAGGACAACATTTTCGCCAGAAACAAAAAGAGCATGCATGCCAATTCAGTAGATGGCGGTGTAGGTGTGCAGAGAGCAGCGCTGCAACACACGTACGAAGAGGAAAAACTTTACACAAACAACAATGGCGAGTGGACACAGAAAGATGCAGAAGCTTCTTGTCTGGACAACAAATCTGTCTGGATAGTTTTGTCTGGATAACAAACCGAGCATGGTAAGCAGCACACATGTTACTCGGCAGACGGCTGAAGCTGTTGTTGTTCCTGGTATGCGTGCGCAGCCAACATGTGAAAGAGTACTGCACACTCAGTGATGTCAGTGTTTCACCCTGAAACACTGAATCCCGTCTACATGGAGCCAGACACCGCTACATTTTCAAAACTTTCCGCTCTGGACCCTGGTTGCTTTGTGTTTTTGTGGATTCAGGTGCTCCAGGCACCATTCTCATGTAAACAGGAGGTGAAAATGCAATGAAAACTCTTTTGGCCAAAAATGGAGCTGTGTAAACGACCCCTCAGGGTGTGCACGGTTAATGAAAAGTTATTAATTTTTTTGTTGATACAAGGTCAGCAATTGAGTTGCTCTTCAGCATTTACTGTATTTGTGACTCTCCATTGGGAAAGTGCTCTCCACTGTAAGTGCTGCTCACATTTTCCAGCGTCTTCAGAAGGGAATTGACTGTATGTTTGGTCATATTCGCATCACCTGTTCACAATCTGCAAAGTAACAAAACTGGATTATTTAAGTTCAAGAAAATTATCTTTAAAGTCTTAAAATACAGAAGTACAGGGACGAAATGGGAAGAGCAACCTCAAATACTGTAGAAAGCAGCTTACAAGAACAACAATAACCCAAGCCATTGGGTCCATTAGCAAATCCAAAGAGGGATTTAATTATGAACCTGGTCATGGTGCTTAATGGCATTAATATTTGCTTTGTTTGGGTCTTTAAAAGGTCTTTAAAATGTGATTAACTTTGATTTGAAAGTGTGCGGTAACCCTGTGCAGGATCAGACCTCCATTTGTTAAAACCCTTTTTAAAGTTGTTTGCTTGTTTTACACTGAAAACAAACCATAGTTTTATAAACATCTGTATCATACACTATCTTTTTAGATTTGTCTTGACCCTGTAACAAAATTTCATCAGCAAATTTAGGTTTACTCTGTCTTGAGGCAAATTGCCTCTGTTGTGTTCTGTGCTTGTAACAACGATCAGCCACTTACATGAAAGTGAGTGTCTGTAGTTTGAGTCTATCAGAGAAATCCTGTTATCGGTCTGAGCACATGATTGATCATTAAACTGGACAGTGGTCAGCCTCAAGCTGCTTGAAGAAACATGAAGTTAATCCAGACACTATCTGTGGAGAGGGCATTTGGATTAACCGAGCTGTGTGCATCTCCGGATGACTGTATAATAAGACTCCAGACTTTTTAATTGAGAAGGATATTGACTCATACAAGGGCTTTATATTTGGTTTACTAACATTGTTATATAATATGTGTAATGTGCAATAAGTATTAAAAAACAAACATATCTGGAAGTGCCTTTAATTGGCTCTCAATCTTGTTTAACCCTCAAGAATATGGTCTAACACTTTGTTTAATCATGGCACAAAAGCTTCAGAAAATTTATGCCTCGTCATTTTGTACAGTGAATAATCTTCTGCTGTTGTTATTTTTCTCAAAGTGAACATAAGTTGACAAATGAACCAAACAAAGTGCATAATTTCCCTCTGAATGTGCTCTCTCTACAGTCAGCAGCAGCTGCGGCGGTGCCAGTCAGAGCTGAACAGGCAGGTGAAACAGAGCAGCAGTGTGATCCAGGAGAAAGTGCCCTTCAATGACACCAGTGAGTATCTGGCACTCCGCCACGGGGACAAAAACGATCGGCTACAGAGGAGACATCTATTTGAGAACAGACACGTCTTTGTCACTGACACCATAACAACATTCGGCCCCGGAGTAAATAGTGTAACACAACACCAAACTGTTTTATTACCCTGAAGGAGGCGGGGGGGTTAAAGCATTAGAGTGATGTTTATAGAGTCAGAGGCTGAGGTTCAGATGGGCTTTAACTGATTATGTTGTTCCCTCTGCAGAATTTGGTGAATATAACAGTCTAAATGTGCCCACACACAACCGAAGGCACCAGGTAAGTAAGAACGAAATCATGTTTTCTCATTATATCACGATACAAATGCTTTTAAAATGACTGAAGGGGTGCGATTTTGACTAAAGAATATGACAGTTAAAGGATAACTTCGGTTCCTGCAGCTTTTACATTGTTTATAGAATGAAGAACAACAATATACTCACCCAGAAGGCTTTCCTGATGCAAACGGTGCTTCGGGAGATATTTAGATCCAAAATCGAGCAGCGGACACCGATATAATGGTAGCCTGTAGGGCATAGATCGCCGCTCCTAAAAACTGCATTAATCGTCCAAAAACTCATGTTTTTCACCAATATTCCATCATGATTCGCGCCGAATGGACGGCCATTGCAGCCTGTGTCTCTCCACACAGCGCTGTGTGGCTGAACCAACGAGTTTGTTTACATGCTCTTCGCGCATGCGCAGTGCGGCTCATTGTTTCAGGGCAGCTACAAATCGACTTTCTTCTTCCAGTTTTGTGCAAAATGGGACGAATATCTATGGGATGAAGATGTTGTGGAGGAGGACTTTGAATATGATGGACGTCCTTACAGTTTGGAGCCAGATTATACAGATAAGGAGCTGATAGAAATGAGGAAGCGATCTCAACGCTCCAGAGAGTACTGCGCATGCGCGAAGGGCATGCAAACAGACTCGTCTGTTTAGAGGTTAGTTCAGCCACACAGCGCTGTGTGGAGAGACACAGGCTACAATGGCCGTCCATTCGGCGCGAATCATGATGGAATATTGGTGAAAAACAGGAGTTTTTGGACGATTAATGCAGTTTTTAGGAGCGGCGATCTATGCCCTACAGGCTACATTATATCGGTGTCCGCTGCTCGATTTTGGATCTAAATATCTCCCGAAGCACCGTTTGCATCAGGAAAGCCTTCTGGGTGAGTATATTGTTGTTCTTCATTCTATAAACAATGTAAAAGCTGCAGGAACCGAAGTTATCCTTTAACCAAATGCCATGAGGTCCCTCCTGAAAGTGAGAGGCCACATCTCAAGGGGCTTACCTTTAATAATGTTTTTTTTTTTAATGCATGTTTTTTTGGGGCATTTTGTGCCTTTTATTGATAGGAGAGAGACAGTGGATAGGCTTGTGAAAGGGGGTGAGAGAGTAGGGGAAGACACTCTGCAAACTGGTCACAGGCGGGATTCGAACCTGGACCGGCAGAAGCATGTACATGGGGTGCTAATCACTACGCCAAACCAGCACCCCAATAATGTATTTTTAAAAAATATGGTGCTATCGAAATGAATACTGATTGATTGATTGAATTTATATTCAGCAGAGACAAATGTGATCAGGACAGATTTACGATCTGAGCGTCAATGTCGCAATCATAAATTCTTAATTTTAGTCCCTTTGTCTACGCATGGATGAATACATCTCTTGATGTATGTATGTTAATATACAAATATATATATTTATATGTATTTGTATAATGCATATTTGTATATCTATAAATAGAAGAGTTTGGCTTTAGCCTGCTCTATTGTAAAATGTCTTAAAATAACACTTGTTATGATCGAGCCCTGTACAGATGAAGATTAATAGATAGATTGATGGATTGATTGACAGTTATATCTGTTAAGCAAAATTTAAAAATGTATTTTTTAAGTCCTGTATTTCGCACTTGCTCAATCCATATCAATCAATCAATCTTTATTTATGTAGCGCCAATTCATAAGTGTAATCTCAAGACACTTTACAATAGAGCATAAAGCTCTTCATTTTATGGAAACACTTTACATATAAAAATACACATATATATGTATATATAAATATATAATTCCAACACCCAACATGAATCCATATAGCCAATCATGAATCCCTCCATCATGGTGGCAAGAAAAAAACATCTGTTAAGCAGCAGGAAAAGCATATGAAGGACATTAAAAATTATAGTCCTTAGCTGTCCCCAGAATCATTTATTCTTTCTTAGTTTAAATGTGAGAGTTTATTAAGGAGCGATCCTCCTTAACAATGACTTTGAACAAAGTTCAGAGGGAATTAAAAGACCGGCAACACACTTTAGAAGATTTAATTATGCTCTAACATCAACAGTCTTTTTGAGATGTTAATACAATTCAGTTTTTTTTTAATTAAGAGAGTGAAAGTAAAAGCCTAAAATGTTCTAAAGTGACTGAAAAGACTCAATAAGTATAATAGAAAAAAATATATTAAATGGCTGAAATTATGTGCAGAACATTTTAAACTCCAGTTTATAAAATGTATAAAGGTAAAAGTGCCTTACCCTCATGAAGATGCTGTATCTTGTCACAAGGTTTATGTGTAGAGCCACAAAATACAGTCCTCGTTTTGATCTGATTTGGGGAACATTTATCACTAACTGGTCTGAGGACTGCTGTATATTTTATTAATTTATTTAACTTTTATTTGAGCAGTTATCTTCTTGTTAAAATACAAAGATCCTCTTTGCAAAGGAGTCCTGCCCAAGACAGCAGCACACAAGTAGACCATAAATTAAAACACGCAGAGATTCATCACACATCAAATCAGCATTCAAGCATAAAAGAAGTGCGTATGCTGGTTAGATGGATTAATTAATTTAGTTTTTAAAAGCCTTTCTAAATGTATACATTGCTCTAGTTTACAGGGACTAACTCTTTTTCCACAGACTGAGCAAGTTTGAGGAACAGCAGACTCGATGAATCCAAAGACTTAAGGCCACAGTCACTGACAGTCTTTGATGTCATAGATAAGAGGGCAGTTTGTGTTTCCCTTCGGGCCTTATAGAGTAAAATTTATCGATGTTTCGTCCTCATATTTTATAAAAACCAGCCAACTCTCTCAGACAAGACAAAGAGATGTGCAAAAACCCAGACCAGAGACGAAAGACAAACAACATCCAACATTTTAGGATGATGAAGCATGCATACGAAGAATGTCACCATAATCGATCACACACATAAATGTTGCTTTAATAAATCTCTTCCTTGCAACCAAAGAAAAATAGGGTGTTCCAGTAGAGAAAAACAATTTTTACCATCAGTTTTCATGTCTGAATATCAGTAAACTGGCCAAAAGGCTGATTTTCCAGCATGCATGATAATTAGGGGTGGGAGAAAAAATTGATTCACATAAGTATCAGGATTTTTGGTTTGACGATTTTTAAATCTTTTTTTTTGTTCAAAATTGGTTTTTTTTTTCCAAATTTAAATGCTTCACTTTAGTCTCTGTTAATAAGTCACTTTTAAATGCAATCCAGGCTTTTGAAGAGAGAGTATTAACAGCTAGTTAAAATATATTGCTGAGGAAATCCTAAAAGCTGACTCACATGTGATGTGTATTTTTCCTGATATAGTCTGTAGTAGGGATGTAACGATATGGAAATTTTGTATCACGGTTATTGTAACCAAAATGATCACGGTTATCATTATTATCGCGGTATTGTTGCAGTGTGCTCAAAATGTTCTAAAAGTACTTTTAAACAGAATTGAAATCATTTAACCCCTTTATTGTTATATTCATAACAGTTCTTTTGTGTTTTTTGTCAATAAATGTGTCAGACTCAGAGGCCAAACAATGCAAACTGCGCATGTGCACCTCACGTGAGGCTCCTTAATCGAGGATAGATACATAGTTCCGGCTTTTCCAGGCAAAGAGTAGCATCACCGTGCGTTACTGAGGCAGTGTGGTGATCAAGCACGATATAACGGTAATTTTAATTGGACACGGTAACGATTATCGTGGGAAATTTTATCGCGGTTTACCATTTTACCGGTAACCGTTACATCCCTAGTCTGTAGTAGGGGTGGGCGATATGGCAAAAATGTCATATCATAATTTTTTAAAAATAAGATCACGATTTTATCAGGATTCTTTCTTATGTTGAGTTTTCTAGACTAATTTGCATGTTTGACAATTTTTTCCCCTATGTTTAACATATAAAACATGTAAAACCCTAAAAGAAAAAAAAATGACAATTTAAGTCAAAGAAACTTTCTGAACAGGTTTTAATTTAAATGGTGCAGTTTTTAATAAAAATGTGCAATAAATGTAAACATAAAAGGTAATGAACAACAATAAAGTGCACTTTTGTAACATAAAAACTAAACACACCAAATAGCTTATTGAAAAGGGTCAAATATAAATACAAACTTAAGTAACCAGTTATCTCTTAAAGTGCAACAATTTAGATCAAATGTTATTCAACTGCAATGTCTATAATCTGAGTGAATAATACAGCTGCTTTAGAACAGATTTTTGTTCAGACATCTTCAAGCTTTTATCTCCTTTTCTCTTTCCGCCGTGGCTTCACGCTACATAACCAAACAGGAGACCCCACCATGCACTGCGCGTAATGTGCTACGATTGGCTGGTCGGGTGCGCGTCAAAGTCTCTGCTCCCACACAGACGATCTGACGATCTTTCTGCTTTATGAGATCATCCCCACGTTATAATCCTTAACAATTTAATATCGTCATATCACACACCGCTAGTCTGTAGGCATCATCATTGTTCATCTTTTTTGCTGGTGTTAAAAAGCTAACTAAAGATTGCAAAAATCGTAGAATCGCAATTTAAATCAAATCGGCACCTAAAAAATTGTGAAAAAATCGAATCGGGAGAAAAGCGTATCATCCCAGCCCTTAGGTTATTCCCCTGCTGAGACTTGAAAACCAACAGAAACATATGAGGCAACAATAGAGCTCTGCTAGGAGATATAGACTTGGTGAATTCTGTGGATAAAAAAATGCTTTCTAATATTAAAAAGAGTGTACATGCTGCATCTCAAAGTTCAAAACAATCTTACCCTAAAGTAGGAGATTAAAATATTCTTCTTGCATCACAATTACTTGGAGGTTATGTAATAATATCTAAAATAAGTTTTATTTATTTCCTTTACATTGAAAAATCAATGACTCGCATCACTTTTACATAAAGTACTTAATTGTTTTTGACATAATTTTCATTGAACAGTCTGTATTTTATGTTGCAGCTAAAGTATTTTATTTTTTCTCTGCTGCTGTAGCTCAAAGCTCGGGACGTGGCAGGTCAGGCTCTGAGCTTCATCCAGGACCTGGTCGCCGCTCTGTTGAACTTCCACTCCTACACAGAACAGAGAGTTCACATTTATCCTCTGGACTCCTCCATAGAGCCCATCACCCCTCTGAACCAGAAGGTAAAACAACTTAAAATACAGACGTTCTTTAAGTTTCTCATGTGAGATAAGTTAAAGTGAGGGAGGAAACTTGGTGAGAAGATTCAGCATATTTAACTCTGACGTTTGGAGAAGCACCAACATCTGAGCAGACTCGGTTCAGGAGACATCAGACATGTTGGACAGGCTTTCTGTTCCCATCCCTAATTATCTAAAGGGGCACAACACTTTTATCCCCCCAGGGACTCAGTTGGTGACACGCTGTAGGATGCACTAGATTAAATATTTGTAATAACCCGTTTAGTAAAAGAATTGGAACATTAATTCATTTAAAACTCAAAAGCAAAGTGAATAGATAAATTCAGTGAGTTGAAATCAATTTCTGACACATTTTCAGTGCTTTAAGAGGGAATCCTGCTTATAAAGAAATAATAATGTGCTTATCTGTAATTCTTTTTGTTTTTTTGGAAAACTGTACATTTGAAAATTCCTGGATAACAATGATAATTATATTCAGCCATTAAAAATATCATTTTGTATCAAATGCCTTAATATTCTGGCGTATCAACCATAACAGAAACATAAGAAATGATTGCCGTAATTATCAGTGCTGTTAATTTAGGGCAGCCGTGGCATAAAGCTTAAATTAGGTGGTGGTTTGAATAATTAGGATACTCTCAATTATTTTTTTTATTTACCCTTTATTTAACCAGGAGGTCCCATTGAGATTAAAAAATCTCTTTTACAAGAAAGACTTGGCCAAAATGGCAGCCGTACAGAGTCACGGTAAATAGAAAATGACACAACACAATCAACAGGTTTAAAATAAATAAGCAAATACACATTTGGCTTTCAAGAAAAACAACCACATGCCTCTGTCACCACACTCTTAATGATGCTCTTAAATTCATTAAGAGATATCATTGAATCCAGTTTTAGCTCTTTTTGAAGGTGCATTAAAAGAAAAAGCAGTTTTCCCCAGGTCTGTAAAAACTCTGGGTACAGAGAAGAGCAGCAAGTTAGAGAATCATAGCTGGTACCCAGTAGAGCTGCTATACAGAAATGAACAGAGGTAAGATGGAAGTTTTCCCAGAATTGCTTTATAAATACAAATCAGCCAGTGTTGTTGTCTGCAAATTGCCAGTGAAGTCCAACCAACCAAATCATAAAGAATACAGTGATGGGTGAGAGATTTTGCGTTGGTTATGAAGCGAAGAGATGCATGATACACTGAATCAAAGGTCCACAGTGCGGAGGCAGACGCATGCATATAGAGGATATCACCACAATCAATCACTGCCAAAAATGTAGCCTCCACAAGTTTTTTCTTGGCATTAAAAGTAAAACAGGATTCATTTCTACAATAAAAGCCAATCTTTATTTTAAGATTTTTTTACTAGGTTTGTGATATGTACATTAAATGAGAGTTTGCTGTCTATCCAAATACCCAAGTACTTGTAGGAGGTCACATTTTCAATACAGATTCCTTCAGAAGTAAAAACATTAAAATTATTCACCTGTTGCAAGTTACCTCTTGAGAAGACCATGAACTTTGTTTTTTGAGCATTCAAATCTAGCTTTAGATTTCGTAGTGTCGTTTGTAAGGATTGAAATGCTGTCTGAAGCTCTTGCACCGCTTTTGTAATAGAGTTTGCATGGGTGTAGATGACAGTATCATCAGCATATAGATGTATTTTGGCCTTTATGTCCTTTCCCAGGTCGATTAGATTATTGAAACAACCAGTTTGGTAAAAAAATTAAAACATTCATGAATTTAAAGTCAACAGCATAGTGTAAAGCTTATTTTGATGAGCTGAAATAAAGGTTATTTCTGACAGTTTTAGGTGCTATATGTGAAGAGCTAGTCCTGGATACAGAAGTTTATTTCAGTTATGCTTTTATCATATTTAGAAATGCTTTGGAGGAGTTTCACACAAATTAATGAATGCAAATATGTCTACTTATTTCTTGCAAAAAGAACAACAAACACAATTCAGAAGTCAGAAGTTGTAATTGTTCAGTTTTTTGGTGTATTTGATCTTGTGTATGTTTTTTAAATACTGCATGCACAGGTTGAGCATCCTTTGCAGTTTTATTTTTGTCAGCATGTTTACAATTTAGTAATATTTAAAATTGATTAATAGAAAGCTGCAGTAAGTGAGGAGGGGGCTGTATGAGGCCCCAGAGCTCCTGAAATATTCATGGCATCCTAACTGTTGTTGGAGTTATTTCAGTAAATATTCCTCTGTTCATGTAGTTTTCTCAGTATCTACATGAAAACGCAGCCTACGTGCGCCCTCTAGAGGACAGCTTCCTGCAGTTACACCAGAGCATCACAGAGGACACGGTCACAGTCCTGGTGGGTGTTTCTGTTTTTGTATTTCTAACAGGAACAGAATGTCTGCTCTCTTATTATAAAGCTCCTATACATACATATTCTTACCTTGAATTGAAGGAGACCGTGGTCAAACTGAAGAGCTTTGCTGATAACTTCTCGACGTACACCCACTTCCTGCAGAAGATTCTCCCCTACCAGCTGAAAAGGTCAGTGCAGTGTGTGTGAGTGTGTGTGAGAGATAAGAGGACAGAGTGGATGTATTGATGGCTATCTGCTCTTCTCCTTTCAGCCTTGAAGAAGAGTGTGAAGCACCTCTTTGTACTGCCGCCCTCACAGCGAAAAACAGGGAGCTGCAGAGCGACATGAAGAGACTCACGTCTGTGTTTGAGAAGCTGCAGAGCTACATTAACCTTTTGGCCTTACCTAGTAAGTAAACACAGGCTTGTAGCTGATTAGTTCATGTAGCTGGTTGTTCCAGAGACACCACTGAAATAGGCATGCTGTTACTCTATGACAGTGGTTCCCAAACTTTTCACAGCCTGTACACCTTCAGACATTTGACCTCCAGCCATGTACCCCCTACTCTCATGCACTTAAAACAGCTAGAAAAAGAAATGTGTCTGCAAGCCTGCCACCTCCCACATTTAACATGCATAACATACAGATAAAATCTCAGAAAGTGAATTATTTCTCATTAAATAGATTTATTTACCAGCAATATCAGTTGGCAACACCAGTTCACTTTTGAAAAAAGAAATGTACATTTCTAGAACGTGTTCAGTTATGAACTTGAAGCTGTAACAAACTCACCACAGCTTTAATGAGAAGGCTGTGTGACTGAAGTTATGTTACTATAGGAAACTTTGATAATTCTGGATAGATTTCCTTCTCCAAGATGCCTCATCAATCCTTCCTCCAGCCTCTCTGCCAACACGTCAGGCCTTTATCAAAGCTCACAAAACAAACATTTGCCAGTTTGAACTTCAACTACTAAAACAGCTGTTTGAAACCGTATTCTCATATCCCCTACGTCACTTTTTCCCAGTTTGGGAATCACTGCTCTACGATATAGATATGAAGAGCTCTTTTCCAAAATGCTATAAATCCGTTTTCATTTAGAAAAAGTGCATTATTTATCCAGACCCACCATTGCGTTGGCTGGGGAACTGAACTTTGAAACACAGTGTAAACAGGGATATATAGCTTTCTGGCATTACATACTGATAGGGCAGGTGGTACAATTGGTATACAAAAGAATGGCACTGAATAATATAGATTTTTTAATTTTGGCTTTTATAGCATTTTGAAAAGAACTCTTCATATATAGAGTAAGTGTTTTTTTTTTAATTTAATTAGAAAACAATTCAAACAGTGAGTTGGTTTTGTATTTTTCAAACAGAAAACTAACTTATCTGTATGTTTGCACAATCTGCTGCATCCTGTCAGGTTAGATACTGCTCATACCACAGGAATAACTAAAATAATTTACCTTACAGTCAAAATGTCAGCGCATGTCGCTGCTCAACACAAAAATGCACATCCTAGAGTTATTAGAAAACAAATATGCTGTTTATGTGAAACATTTCTCCACTTATCCCCCCTCCATATACCAGAGTCATTGTAGGAGGAATGTGGTAGACGTTGGGTGTAGTTTTACTTATGAAGAGGATTAGTGTGTCATATTTGGTACTATTTATGATTACATAAATCAACATGAAAATGTTGTATGTCTTTGTAGGAATTCAGTATAACATATATATGTTGAAATATGTATATTTTCGTGATTAAATTTGGGGATTCACAAAATTATTGGTTTGCTAGTGATATCAGATGATCCTTGACAAAAAAGTTAAATATCAATCTCTTCAAATATAAAATTTACCTATATTTGAAGTCATACAGATTAGACATATACAATTTCATAAACAATGTATTTTATTTTAGAAATCTTTCAAAGTCATATATTAACTGAAAATGTAATTGTTATATTCTGTTACCCTTTTGAAGAGATGTAAAGAATTTCACATCAATTCACCTTTGCATTTCCAAATTTGAGCTGCTCACTGAGCATTTCTGAGACTACAGAAATGAATCAAGCAGAACAATTAACCACAAAACCTTTTTTTCCCATTCAGGAATGCAAGTAAATAACTATCATGTAATATCTTTAAAATGAAGTGAAAATGTGCTTCGCTATTATTCTTCTTTTTAAAACTGTATATTTGAAAATTCCTGGATAACAGTGATAATTATGTCTAAGCATTAAAATACTGTTTTAGTTAAACAGCCTCCATATTCTAGTGTATTAACCATTAGAGAAACAGAAGAAACTAGAAAAGCACTCGGAGAGCGCAGACCTCCGCCAGCGCCACAGTCCTCAGCCATATTGTGATTTTCACCATAAATATTGGTCCTAACTTTATTTAATCAAAATATTTAGATTCCTTGACCATGAAAACATACCATTAGCAATTGGATTTACAGTGATATCTATTTTAGTTCAGTAATTATTCTCAAAAATCACATTTTTCGCCATAGCGGCCAGACGCTGATCCGGATCAACACCAAAATCCAAACAGTTCTTCCTTTTCCCATGCTGAACATTTCCTAAAAATTTCATCAAAATCCATCCATTACTTTTTGAGTTATTTTGTTCACAGACAGACGGACAGACAGACAGACAGACCAACTCTCCCGAAAACATAACCTCCTTGGCGGAGGTAATTAATTTGTTTATCATCAGTGCTGTTCATCAGGGCAGCTTTAGCATAAACCATACATTGAGTGGTGGTTTGAATAAATGTTTTAAGCACTATATATTCAGTTTTTCAGTTGAATTGGCAGAAATGATTATTATAAATGGGTCAAAATGCCTCACCTTTATCCCTGAATGTCCATATTTAAAAATTAGTATTACTTTTAAAGAATGAAAAAAAGTCTACATTTCTAACAGATGAACTGACAAATTTAAGGAGCGGTGAAGTGGAGGCTGCATGTGTATTTGTTGTAAGGAGTTTATAAATGATGGAATATCTGAAGAAATTAAATACCCTCCATCCCTGACACAAATATCATTATGACCCATCATTTTGGGTAACAGGAGTGTATTCACTTGACATGCATGTGACACACAAACTCTGGAAACGCGGTGAGTTCTCTGTTCCCTGGAGCAGGGCCCTAATCAAGCATGAGATGACTTTTAGATCAACAGAATTTCAGAGAGGAAAGAATTTATGAGTTTTTCTTTGCATCAGGCAGCAGATGAAAAATGTGTTTTGACACATTTGAGTGAATTTGTAACAAAATGTTGCAAGAGCAACACCGTGGTGTGAAGTTTGAGATTGTTCTGCCCTATCACAAAGTAATGAAGCAGGACGATGTGGAGGAAGCTTTTCTGTTTCATGTCGGCTAATTCACAGCTGAGCGGTTGTATATTAGTATTATTTTGTCCTTTTAAAAGGTAGAAGTGATTTCTTTGTATGGAAAAACACTATGAACCATGGCTGCTTGAGTTTATTACAAAAATCATTATGATAATTGATTGATATGTTTATGTTATTTAGAATCAAACTGATTAAACATCATTTGCACCACTTAAGAAAAAGTCTGAAACCCCTCTAGACCTTTTTTATGACCTGATAACTTTGCTTCAGTGGACAGTGAAAATACCCTGTTGTAACAGATCTCAATGCATTTTATCTGATCAGATGCATCTGAGGTGCATTTTGAAGCCATAAATGTAACATGATAATATTAGTTTGCAGACCAAACCTCACTGACCTGCAAGATGCGTTACCGTAAGGATGCTCATAAACACAGAAGCAGGGAAAGGCTGTACCATATGAGATGGTTCTTGGAACACAGACAGCCTCACCTTTAGCCAAAATACTTGTAGCTACCCATTCTTAAGACCTCTTTGATTAGAATACGTTTTTTTTTTAAATAAATGCTTATTATACGTGTATTTGATGAAGAACCTCACAAAGAATTGTGAGTATTCTGTTTTCACCGCTCTTTCTGTTGATAGTCTGCATTAATAGAGTCGTACTGGTAATTACTGACATTATCGTCGTTTGCCCATTCAAGCGCTTTTGTTGGTAGCAAATGAGACCGTGTTGTGGAAAACGCTCCATTAAATAATTAGCAGATATGATTTGTATAACACTGAAAAGTACACAAGAGCACTTCACTGGCTGCATTTGTAGATTACATCCTGAAGCGGGGACAATAGTATTTGTGTAGCTTAGATGTCCAATTAGATGCTGTTTCTTTTGCTGTTCAACAAGGAACGTGACAGAAATGTGAAGACACTTTTAAAGGCTGATATACTTAAAAGCATCTTACTCAACTCAACTCATCTTTATACACTATAAAGTATTTGCTCACCTGCCTTGACTCGTGTATGAACTTAAGTGACATCCCATTCCTAATTCACAGGGTTCAATATGATGTCGGTCCTCCCTTTGCAGCTATAACAGCTTCAACTCTTCTGGGAAGGCTGTCCACAAGGTTTAGGAGAGTGTTTTTGGGGATTTTTTGACCATTCTTCCAGAAAAGTATTTGTGAGGTCACACACTGATGTTGGACGAGAAGGCCTGGCTCTCAGTCTCTGCTCTAATTCATCCCAAAGGTGTTCTGTCAGGTTGAGGTCAGGTCAGTCAAGTTCATCCACACCGGACTCTGTCATCCATGTCTTTATGGACCTGCTTTGTGCACTGGTGCTCAGTCATGATGGAAGAGGAAGGGGCCAGCTCCAAACTGTTCCCACAAAGTTGGAGCACGGAATTGTCCAAAATGTCTTGGTGTGCTGAAGCATTCAGAGTTCCTTTGACTGGAACTAAGGGGCCAAGCCCAGCTCCTGAAAAACACCCCCACACCATAATCCCCCCTCCACCAAACTTTACACTTGGCACAATGCAGTCCCACAAGTATCGTTCTCCTGGCAACCGCCAAACCCAGACTGGTTCATCAGATTGTCAGATGGAGAAGTGTGATTGGTCACTCCAGCGACCGCGTCTCCACTGCTCCAGAATCCAGTGGCGGTGTGCTTTACACCACTGCATCAACGCTTTGCATTGCACTTGGTGATGTGAGGCTTGGATGCAGCTGCTCGGCCATGGAAACCCATCCATGAAGCTCTCTGCGCACTGTACTTGAGCTAATCTGAAGGCCACATGAAGTTTGGAGGTCTGTAGCGATTGACTCTGCAGAAAGTTGGCGACCTCATCACACTATGTGCCTCAGCATCCGCTGGCCCTTCTCCATCAGTTTACGTGGCCTACCTCTTGGTGGCTGAGTTGCTGTCGTTCCCAAACACTTCCATGTTCTTATAATCCAGCTGACAGTTGACTGTGGAATATTTAGGAGCGAGGAAATTTCACGTCTGGATTTGTTGCACAGGTGGCATCCTATCACAGTTCCACGCTGGAATTCACTGAGCTCCTGAGAGCGACCCATTCTTTCACAAATGTTTGTAAAAGCAGTCTGCATGCCTAGGTGCTTGATTTTATACACCTGTGGACATGGAAGTGACTGGAACACCTGATTCTGATTATTTGGATGGGTGAGCAAATACTTTTGGTAATATAGTGTATATAAAGCATTTTGAAAACAGCCAGAGCTGAAACAAAGTGCTGTACATAAATAGACAAAAAACAATGCAGATATAAAACAGTTTAAAACAATGGATAAATAATGCTGGTATAAACACGACAAGAGTTGTTTTATTTTTTAAAAAACTATTTAAAAACAATAAAACAGTTTGAGAATAAAACTGTCGATAAAACTGTTTAAGAAAAGCAAGTTATAAATGAAGGCAAATAAACTATAAGATAATGATAAAAAGAACTTTATTTGTGTACCACTTTTATAATAATAGGCTTACAAATAGAAAACAAGCACAATAATGAAATTACAAGAAGAACTGACAAACAACAAAAAGGAAAACTTAAAGCTAAGAATCTCTGCAAACATACCCAAGCAGCACAACAAACCCAAGCATGAAAACCTGTTCATATGTCAAAGAGCCAAGACGATACAATAACCTGGCAACATCAAGAGACCATAAGGGTTAAAGTTAAATAAAAACAGGCAGAAGCAGTAGACAAGAAAACAAAAGAAAGAACAAAGAAGCTATTAAAATGAGGTTCAGATTCAGAACAAATAGACCTGCAGACATAGAGAAGGATACATCGGTAAACTAGAAAAGCACTCAGACAGTGCAGCTCAGTTCAGGCAGTGGCTTTTCTACAGCTCCTGCAAAAGATGAAATTCTGGATCACCAGATCCAGAAAAGTGCCAGGATCTGGACCAAACTCAGCACATACATGACAGTTATTATCCCTTATGAACACAACAAGCTTTGGGAACATCACTTAAAGATGCTATGAGGAGTTTCTAAGTAATTACAAAAAAGTCTAACTTTTGGATATATGCCTGATCGAAATACACACTCTAAGATGAGTTTTATAGCATCAAAATAGGTTATCTATAAATGCTATTCCTTAGCTTTGCGGTCGGTCGGACAGAGCTGGACTGGCCTGGATACTCAACTTTGGGAACAAGACAAAACTAGAGTAAATTTATATTATTCAGACACGTCTTAGAGCACCGGGCTGTAAGTAGAGATATATAGCCGGCTACATAAGTACGATACTAAGTTGTTTAAAATTGCTTGTTGTCACACATCAAAAACTACCGCTATGTAACTAGAAAGAGATACATTACCTCGTCGCTTTGGTTGTTGAAAAAAGAAGTTGTAAAGCAATGCAGAGTTCTGAGGAAGGTCCAAGCTGTATTCATTAACATCACAACAAACACGCGTTTTGGCTTGGGTCACGTCTTTTGGTGCGTTCCAGTTGTAGTCAGAAGTAGGAATTTCAGAGTTTCGAGTAGGAAACTGCAACTGGAACGCCCCCCGAAGTCGGAATTGCTAACAACATCTAACAATAGCCTGGTAGATCCAACATGTTATTTTCTGACGTCAACTGGAACGCCGATAAGTCGGAGATGATATCACTCCCAGTTCCTAAGTTACTGGAACGCAGCATTACGACAGTCGCCGCGCGTGCTCATGGGTAGCAGAGTCTTTATGTCGCCGGAAATAGATTCTCCTCATAGCACCTTTAATATTTTGATTTTATATGACTTATTGAATGTGGTCGATGGGATTTCCCATTTAGAGTTCACTGGTTTTTGTTATGCCAATCTTGATCCAGATGATATTTGCCCACTTCATCATATCCCATATTATCCTATAAAATTGGAAGCAAATCCATTAAAAATAGCAGAAATATGATTTCTTTTTTTAATTCTGCCTGATATTAACGTGTGGGATTTTTCAGAATGTTGGGAATTTTTTGTATCCAGACAAATTAATATATCACCACCAAAGTCTAATCATTTCTAAGTTGGACCATTACCAACATCTCCTGAAAAATTATCAAAATCTGTGTAGTTGTTTTTGTGTAATCTTGCTAATAAACAAACAAACATACACTGGCAAAATACAACCACCAAGGCGGAGGTAAAAAGGGCAGAAGCAGAAGACAAGAAAACAATAAAAAAGGGAACAACGTAGCCACAAAATGAGGAAAAATTCAGGACAAATAGAGCTGCAAACATAAAGAGGAGATAAATGGATATATAAAGCAATAGAGAAGTCAAACAATAACTGGTAAAAGGATGAAAAGAAACAAATAATATGATATGATGGAAATTATATCTTAAAAAGTTTATTTTTAGGAAGAGGTGATGCACTTCTATATAACTACAAACTGAATCTACAACATGAGTAAATCAGCACAACATTTCACGATTATCTCGTGTTTCTGGTGGTGAAGCTGAAACTTGACTATTCTCCCAGCATGACTATGAAGTGATTCAATTTGCTTGTTTTACTAATGTGTGTCTCAGGTGTTCGACAGGACGCCCTGCCACAGAGCAGCACCTCAGCTGTCTTCACCCAGCTGGCCGCCTGCCTGCACAGCCTCCACGATGCCATTAAAGGTGAGCGCAGCCACTGAGACGTTTCTGACCTGCAGCCATTCCTCTCACGTAACCACCAAGCTGCTGTTTTCATCCATAGACCATTCTCTGTTTTTACAACAATCCCCACCAGCCCAGTTTATGATGGGTAAATATCCAGAGGCTTCGGCGCCGCATCCATCACGCCGTAGAGCCAAATGGGAGTGTAATTTAGTGCTCCCTGGCAGAGAGGAGTCGCTCTGATACAGCTGGCACATGTAGCCGAGTGGAAATGAGTTTATGATTACCTTTGATTACCTTTCTCCGTTCGTCTTGGTTCTGTTGTTGACAGTTATTGTGGTCGAATGCGCACTTTAAGACCTGCAGTTTGGCAAATGAATATGTGCGTTGTTCATCATTCACAAACCGATTCAGCAAAGGAGCGTCTGCTGGCTCAAATGCAATAAAAAATGTCACATTAGGCAGGTGAAGCTGCTGGAGGGTCTCGAAGCCAACAGAGGATTTTAATCAGGGGTGGGAAACTGGAGGCTTCGGAGCCACATGTGGCCCTCCTCCTCACGCAGCCGGGGATTCATCCATAGATCAATCAAACCGTGTTTATAAAGCACTTTGCAAACAAGCAGATAAGAGTCAGGGGATACAGAATAAAATAGAAAACCACACCCAGCCTCTCAACCCACATTAAGCACAGACAGCCACTCACACTCACACACATGTACCCAAACACACACACACACACATGTACCCAGACACATACACACACACAAGCAGTCTAAGCCACAGAGGGCTGAGGAAACGCCGTCTTGAATTGACAATGAAGAAACACAGGAGCTAAGATTAAACTGACCAAATAAATGAATAAATAAAACCATGATAAGGCATGACAAAGGTAATAAAATGTTAAAAGTTGGTGAAGTTAAAACAGTTTTAAAGCCAAACAATAAATAAATAAAAAGTTGTAAGACAAAAAGTGGCAAATATAAAACAGTATTTGTGGAACTAAAATGGAGTAAAACCCATATGATGCAGATTAAAAGAGTAAAACAAAATTCAGCTAAAAGCCAGATTGAAAAGGTAGGTCTTGCCCTCAAAAATATATGTCTATATCGGTGAATTGTGATTGTAATTAGGGGTGTCCTAATCCGATATAGATACCGGTCCAATATCAAGCAAAAAAACAAATATTGGATAATTCAGCCTGCATGCAAAATCTCCGATATAAGCAGTCTGATACAAGTAGTCCATTCTAATTTGTTTTTTATTTATTTAATTTAACCATACAATATGCTTATGTGCAAGTTAAACACACAAACAAACACATTTTGCAATTTAAAGATATATGCTTATGTTTGTATTGGATTTATAGTTTTCAGAGTTTTCTGATTTATTTTTTATTTATTTTATGTAATTTTACTATATTTCTATGTATAAGGTTAAAGTGTATTCAACCCATTGGTTAATAACAAATGTGTCAGTTTTTCTCATCCCTACTATTGCTGACTACTGTTCTCTGTTTGAGTAATCTACTTGATCAAGCCTTTTCTTACAGTCCACACTACAAAGTAAGTAATAAAAGTATGTTTGATTCATGCAGATATCGTATCAGATCAATATTGATTTCTGCCAGTACTCGAGGCTGCAATATTGGTATCGTATCGGAGGTGAAAAATTTGTATCAGGACACCCCTAATTGTAATAAACGAGGAGGATATCAGCCTGTGTTACAAATACAGCAGCTTATCAGACAGTTGAGACACCAGAGAAGAGGGCTTCTCACCAGGATCATTCACTGCCTCCATAATCCAAATTTATTAATTTACTTTTATTTTGAGCAATTATGAGTTGAGCGGAGTTGGAGGGCCGGTAAGAGGCACATCATCAGCATTGTTACTATCTGGAGCTTGTATGTACAGAGCCTGGGCCAGTTAATGATGGTAATGTTGAAGCAATGAAGAGCCTGCAGCTGATTGGGTAACTCTTCAAGAATGTGTGTAGATGCTAGTGGGGTCAGGGGTCTCTGTGTGGGCAGCCCTGGCTTGAGCCACTTTCCAGTACTGGATTTCTGTATTTGCAGCTAACAGAGTGTGCAGCAGTTTTGTATCAATCCTTTAATTTAGCAATATGTAATCAGGGATATTCCCATTAAGATATAAAAAAAAATCCTTATGAGGGAGTCTTGGCAAGATGGGAGCAACAGAAGTTGCACAAAAGTACCAAGATGGAGTATGACAAGGATTTCACAGTCAACAAATCAGCAGCAATCAGCAGTAAAATGTGTGCTTATGCTGGATCGAATGATCCTTAATCTCCCCTGTATTTATTTATTATTACATCAAAACAGATCATGCAAGAAGAGGACGATACACACAGTGGACAGAAGAATCAAATTCACATCTTTCTTCTACTTTTGTCCTGGCATGAGCAGGGCTTGACGCTTAGCATTTTCCCAAGTAGCAGGGGTGCTACCAAGTTGAAAAATCTAGTAGCACGCAAATATTTTTAGTAACATGATGAAAAGTTACCAAGTCGTGTGTTTTTCTATAATACAAAGATTTGCGGTCAATGAGGAGGAATTTGTAAGCAGAATTATTACATTTATTTGAATAAAAAACATATACTCGAAAGTGACATAAACATACACTAATATACACACACAAAGTGAATTCATGTGCAAAGTGCAACTGATGAATGGTATAAAAACATTTGATATAGAATATTAATAATATAACAATTGTCTGTTTTTAACCAGTTATCCTAACCCAATACTTTTCTGCAACAGACTTAAGCTTATTTGAACTGTTTTAGATTATACAACATTCATGAAGTTTTTACAGAAGGTGCTTGAACTTTGAAGGGAGGGTCCGCATCAATGTGTGTCCTTTAATTACCAAGGAAATGAACTAACTATTTACAACTCGTCACAGCCGCATGCAGGGGTTTGTTTTGCGCTAGCTTCAGACACTGAAGCTAACACTAACTATTCCTCGGCGTCAATTTCACCTCTTTGCTCCATTTCGTTCTCTTGCCTCAATTCAGAGTCCACATGTTCTGGCTTTGTTGGTCTTTCGAAATAATAACTGATAGACGTCATAGTTATTTGGTTATGTCTCGTTTTGTCTTTCTTCTAAAATAGTTTAAAATGCCACTCGCTGTTCTGTCAGTGTATGTTGCCCGGCAACCAGTCCCACTGATGTGCTGTGATTGGTCGAGATGAGGCTTTTGGGAGCGCCTGCTTATGTTTGTCTGTACCTTGTGCAGGGTGGTGCAGGCATGCTGGGTGTACCGAAGGCTAGCCAGCGGCTCAGTTAGGTCAATAAAACAAGTGTTTCAAAGCTGAACATGTGTCCAGCTGAGGCTGCGTTCAGGAATACCACCGGCAACAACTGCCAACGTATTCAACACAAGATAAAACATGTTTTGAACATGTCATTTTTCGTAGTCGCACGGGTGCTACCAAATGCAAATCAAAACTCGCACTGTTATATTTTTAGTAGCAAATGTGAGCACCTCCTCACACTGTAGAGCCCTGGGCATGAGTTAAAAGCAGAAAACAAGTGTAACTGGAAATTACAAATCAAATAAACAAATAAATGATAAATCAGCACAACTCTCTACCATTATTTACCAAATCCTCAGTGAGAGGGAACATTTCTTTACATATACAAGTAATGTTCCTTGTAATACATGTGATATTCTGTCATATAAAAACTGACAATAATTTATGGTCATTTTGTTTGTAAAAAATCAGAAACTAATTCAATGCGTCAGGTGACTGAGGATCAGACCAAGACGATGGAACAGAAACATTAAAAGCTCTTTTTACTAAGTAAGAGCAAGTAATGCGATCTCAGTAAAGACTCAACGGTAGATGAATTTTAAATGTCCGATTGGTGGCCCTGTATTTTTCTTGATGTGTTGATGGTTTTTTGCATTATTTTACTTCTGTGGTGCTTTTCAAGCCCATTTATGTTTTGGGTTGAAATGATTCAAACATACAGGGATAAAATAACGATTTAGGCATTTTGGCATTTTGTGTGCCCAATTTTTATTTTATTTTTTATTATTTTTTTTTTTTTCCAGTTCTTGAACGCAGACATCAGGACACATATACATGGGAAAGCAGTCTGCTGTTGAGTCTTTTCTTTTTCTTATATGAGTATATAGAAGAAAGTGCAGCATAGGAGAGGTCAAGTGTGCTCATAAAGTCAAGCAGACACATCATAAATAGTCTCAAGAAGTGGAACGGTAAAGCAAAACCACAACCACATTGTAGTTTTCTAAGATTATATAGCACCACGGATTTCTTCAATCTTTACCTCCACAAAATCTGTCTGAATGGGTTTGACATATTTAACCCAGTTGGACCACCGTTTAACAAAAACATCTTTTTGAAGACATCAACAAAGAGCTATTCTTTCCATAGCATGAATATCGTTTACTGTTTTAATTCAGTTCTGTGTCCTGGGGGGTTTCAGGAAGCAACCACCATGTAGCATTTTTTTACAGGCAGATGTCAAAAATAAATGTTTATCTCTATTTCCAATTTTTTTTCATCTAAAAATACTTCTCCTTAAATAGGCCAAGGCCACAGAGATTCAGGATGATAACTTTTCTTTGTATTGCTTCGGTTGTTCATACATCCATCATCTGTACTGCTTAGTAATAGGCACACCATGCTTTTGCTTGGCTGAGCCCTTTTGGATATGTCACAGACTCAACAAGGACGTTTTGGTCCATTTTAGAATGATAGAATTACACAGTGGCAAAAGTGTGATGCAGTTTCCTATCCTTAACGTTAACGCCTCTTGTTTTTCCTGTGTTTATGTGCAGAGATGTCAAAGCACTACAACCAGAAGGCCAGTTTAGAGCAGGAGCTTCCCACCGTCACCCAGAAACTCTGCACCACCACAGAGTGCCTGCTGGGATCTTTGGGCTCTCTGACCAGTAGCACTGGCAAGGTAAGACCAACAGGGGGCAGGCTGCAGCAAGCTTTACTCCGCTCATGTTATTGCAGCATTCGTTCTTTGTTCACTGTAATTCCCTCATGCTTAATTGTAAGAAGCAGAGAATTTCTTTTGCAACCGCAGCACGTAATTTTCCCCTAATGTGACATCACAGAGCGGCAGGACTCAGGTGGGCAGCGCTTAAATTGTTCAGATAAACCGTCCAAATCACAGTTTTCACAGCTGCTCTCCACTCAGAGGAAAGGGGGAAATGATTTCTCTTTTTGAATCAAGTGAAGTGTTGGCTGAGCTGTTTCTGCCGATGGGGGTGACGGTCCAGTGGGCTGCAGTTTGAGTAGCACGCTGGCACATGCCGTCTGGAGCAGGACGCTTTCTGAGAGTGATATCATTGTGGGCTGAAGGCATTTCTGAACATGGAGGATTGATGGTGTCATTACCTCTGTGCTGTAAAACACTGCTTAATTAACCGTAAGGACAAATAGAGTAGATTAAAGAATGAGGCTATCAGCCAGTGTGAAGGAAGGGACAGTTTCTGAATGAAATACAACTTAACAGTGTTGAGGTAAGAGTATACACACCTACTTTTAGCCACCATCGAGTATTGGCAGTGAAAATTCCCCCTGGCCACCATCACTGATGTTGCCCTTTTCATGGGAAGACATTTCATGTCACTCTCTGCCCCTAAATCACAATCAGTGTTGTTTTTTATTGCCAAGTGTGCAACACATACAAGGAATTTGACTACAGCAGATGTTTCTCTAGTACAAGGAAAAAAATAAGAATATAAAGATAGAGAATACAATGAAATAAAATGAAATATAAATGAAAATGACTCGTGACAAATGCAGTGTATAAACAAAGTGTACATCAGGAACATATACAAACATCTGGGAATATTTACGGCTGATTGGAGGATAGTGCACGTGGCAGTTGTGCAAATGATTAGTAAAGCCGTAAATGGCTGTACATGTGGCCTTCCCTTGTTTGTTAAAGAATTTTAGGTTGAGTTAATCAAAGGAGGAGCAGGAGCTGCCCTGTGGGATATCTGCAACACTGTAGACTTTATAAAGTTTGCTAGATCTGCCATTTGTTGGGTGCTGTTTGTGTTATATATTTTTATTTGACAAAACCTAAATTTAAGACAAGTGATCAGCAGAGTTGAGTGACTTAGCAAGAAAAAAATGTCATGGCAGTTATCTTCCTCCCCAGCTTTATTTGTTTTTTGGTGTTCAGAGCAGATAAATAATCTGTCTAGTGGCAGTGTGTTGGAGGCTGATATGAATTAAAATCACAGTGTTTAGCTAAATTCTGGGGCATCAGTCCTTCATATTGTGTGTCAGTTTAAGGTATGAGGCATGTTGGCTGTTTGTCCTTCTGTTTGTATTTGTGTTTGTTGGTATCATAAGCATTCTTGTTTATACTCTTGCTAGAATAGAACATGTGTTTTAGGAGAACAGCTGTGCTGTGTATAGGGATGGAAATTGATAGGATTTTGTTGATACCGATGCCAGTATCAATTCTGCTCTCAAAACAATTCTTTAACAATATAATGAAGCACCTAATAAATAGGGCTGGGTATCAATTCAGATTTTCTGGATTGATTTGATTTGATATTACAAGGTCTTGAATCGATTTGATTCACAATTCAATTTGATATTTATTCAGTCTGGAATATCTCAGTTAAACTAAAGCCATACATTTAAAAAGTGACCTTTTGACCTGGTAAATAGTTAAAAAATGTTTTTACATTAAGAACTTAACCCAAAGCAGTTACATTAATCATATATTGATGATATACCTTAATGCAGGCTCTGCATATTACTTGTTTTTGTCCAACTCGTCTTTTCCTTTGTGTTTGTTAAATCAGATATACGTTCAAACATAGGCTTTAAACTCACCAGTGGTGCCCATATAATGCTACCTGCTTCTGCCATGTTTGTTTGACTACATTAACCTGGACGTCATACAACCAGTGAAGTGAATATACACAGGGTGTGTGTGGTGGCCATCATGCATCTACAGCCATGTAATTAACAGCAAGTATATCTCCTACCTATGTACTGCACATGTATGTTCGAGTACAAACTGCCTTTGGTTAAAGAAAGGTCCTAATTTGAAGTCTTTTCCCCCTTTTTTATCTTAAATAAATTTGCAAAATTATGTTTTGTTTTGCTGTCTTGCTAGTTTTGGTGCATTGGGCATTTTTTGAGGAACAGTGAGTAGCCAGTGCTGTAGTGAATGCTCAGTGGTGTAGCTGTCCACACTTGAAGTCAGTGTCTCCATGTTGGCAGTTGAATATGCTTTTCTTTTGTGGCTCATAAATTTTTCATAATGACATTAATGTGTAAAAACTACATGGGCCTAAATATGCATTAGAAGTCTTCAGCGTTGTTGTTTGTATCTTGGGGCAGCTGTGAAGAAATTCAGATCAAACCCACTCCTCCTGGCATCACTGGACATCATGTCATTGTTTTGTTGCAGATTGCCACTTTCTTCAGCAACAACTTGGACTTCTTCACGTCACCGGGCTACAGTCCAAGAGGGAGCACAGTAGCACTTAACCCTTTACAAGCAGAGAGCATGCTGGCTAACAAAAAGAAAGCAGCTGACTATATCCAGGCTGTCAGAAAGGTAAGTACATGTTTGTGTCAGTTTGTTATTGACCTGGGTTCAGAAGGCTTAATGTGCTGTGGGCTGTCAAAATTGAACTTTGCACTGTAACCAATATCACAAAAAAACTTGACTAAATAGTTTTCCCAAAGGTCTCATGGTAAGAGCAAGCATTTAGGCCTGTTTGGTCAAATTTTATCAATAAAGATAATTGTAATTTATTCATTAGGGGCACCAATAGCAGGGTTGGTCCTCACACTTCATCCACAGAGGCTTATTTCTGGTTTTGATTCCTGGCTTTTGATCCTTTAACACACATCTTTCACAACTCTTTCTCCCATGTGTTCGACTGTATTCACTATCCTACATCTAAATAAAAACATAACATTTAATGTCATTTTGGACAGCATTGTAACACTTGCCTTTTCATGTTGGTCCTGGGGGGCTCCGCTTGTCCTGAACACAAAGGCAGTCTCAGAGGAGAAGAGGCTGTGAACCTCTGCTTTTATTTGTCAGAATTGCTCATTCTGTGCTCTCCTGAATGAAAACCCAAGAGACTTTAAGGGTTTTCACCCATTTTGATAACAAAATCCCAATTATAGCATCTTTTAAATCCCCTCTTCAAGCATTAAAGTAAAAGAAACTTTCAGAGGTTTGTTGTGAACTTTCCTCCTTTCATTTCTTTCTCTGGTTTTGTGGTTTGATGTCTCTTTTTGTATTAAGTGAATGATTGTTTTTTCACTCTTTTCTGTCTTCCCTCAGCCTCGTCCACAGTCTGTCCCGTACAGAGAAGCTCTGTCGAACCGTCGAATTCTCACCAGCTCCACAGAGAGCAGAGAAGGTCTCACCCAGCAGGTAAGGCAACAAACTCTTTCTTCAGACTGTTTCTGATGTAATGCTGTTTTTAATGAAGAGGTCACATCTGGCCAGAGCTACAACCAGACGCTCAGTCATGTGGAAAATGTAACCATGTTTGAGTCGGTGTGCCAGATTTGGTGCCCTTAGTGCAGTTTTTAGAGATGCCACAATGGCACATTTTCGTACTTAAATAAAAATGTTATAAAGATAAAGCGATATCAAACCTGTTGAAACAAAGGGGCTGATGCTGCTTAGTGTTGTCACTGAGTTTAAAAGTGTAAGAGTGGAGAACAGGGAGAAATGTTACACATACTTTAACTGTGCTGCTGTCTGTCTTGGCCAGAACACCCTTTATTTTAAAGATTGTGTAATCTTGCCGAGTTCTGTCTCCTGTGAAATGAAGGTTAAATAAGGAAAATTAAAAGTGAACGAGAGGGCAAGCATGAAAAATGCAGAAATGAGGAAGGAAATACTAAAACAGCCTTTGCCTTTGTATGAAAGAGTTTAAAACCTTGCTGATCAAATTATTTTTGACAGTTTCTGTTAGGGCTGGGAGATAAGGCCAAAACAAACGGTCTAAGATTTTTCTCACAAAATTTTCGTGAAAATTATTTTTTTTTCCTCTCATGGAAAAAGAAAATTTAAGTGACACTTAAATGATGCAAAGCAAATTTTGCTTTATCAGCAGTTCCTTCTAGGATTTAATATGCAAACTGTATTTTTATCATATCGAGTAGCACAGGTAAACTCTGTAGTTTGAGTGTAGGCAGCTTGATCTACAACAACACTGAAAGCTGCATTGTTTTCACAAATTATCACTGTAAATCCCTTTGTCTTTATTTAATTTCATTTAAAGATAACTGATTGTCTAGAAATGTTCCTGTGCAAAAATGTCAGGCCATGTTTTCAGCTTGTGTTTGTCTTCTGGACTGCAGAAGGTTAAATATAAAAAGTGGTGTAAATCGTTGAAAAATATCTTCTTTTTTTTATTTTTAAATCATAAATGATAAAAAATTGGAGTAGATCAATTTCATCAGTAAAGTTATGATAAAGAGCCATGAGAAAAGTTTGTAATCTTCAGTAAAATTAAATAATTTAGGGAATAATTCCTCATTTATCACCATCAGATTTCTGATTTTGCTAGGCAAAATACTCAGTTTCTTGTTGAAATACTATCAAGCAGTGATTGTGGTAAATTACCATGAGCCTGAGTGTGTGCCACAGTGTCACAGCTCAGTTCTGTCTCTGTTCAGAAAACCTCAGGACAGACACTGATGCTATATGTTACTATACTTTGTACATAAGTGTCTGATTAGTTAAAATAATTATTGGAGAAAACAAGACACTAAAACAGTGTGGGGTCATCATGCTACAAACAGTTTGTTTATATCCACTTATTTTTCCACAATCAGGCTGCTTTAATTGGGTACTATTTTGAGACATGGCAAAGCCTACATGTCCTTCCACAAGCAGTGTAAAGATCCAACTGTGATCTAAGGTAAATTTTGCCAAATACAAAAATAAAACTCATCTCAAAATAAAGATTACCCTAATGTACAAATGTTTAGGGATTATTTAAGGACCAAGCTCAGTAAGTTTGACAAAGAATGTTGTTTTAACCCAGTTTACCTCCATAACAGCGAACATATCGTGTGCTGTCATCAAGTAAACTTATTATTGAAACTTTGGCTTCTGTCTTAACAAAATAAACAATAAGTATGAGCCAAATACTTACTCTGAAAGTGAACTTTTATTCAGCATTCAATTTGTAAAACGGTGGATGTCCATTAAACATCAAGGCTCAGTGTGATGAGAACTGCAGAGGCAGCTAGAAAAGCCGATAGTCTCCTCTGATCCTGAACATCCTGAGGTGGCTTTTCTTAGTCACACTCTTTTTTTCATCCAGTTTGACAACATGAGCTCACGATTTATTCACATGAACCAACAGGTACAGTGGGTTCCTCTGCTCCACCAGTTCTTATTCCAGACCTCCACTCTTTCACCAAAAGCAGGCAAACTCACGCAGACTTTTCAAAAGTTTGAATAAAAACTGGAGTGTCAAATGGTTGCCAGTGCTCACAGCTGTCTCTCTGTCTCTTTTGGTTAAAGATGACTGAAGGTCTGGATTTTTTAAGAGCTCTGTTGGGTTTGGAGCAATCATTCATTAGAATAAAGGAGATTTTGTTGTTTTAAAACACATTTAATGGAAAAGAATAAAAAATATTACAAGTGTTTAAGTAACACTCAAAGATGTAAGTATTTGTTCTACATTCTTATTGCAGCTTTGTGGCCTCTGGGTAACATTAAAATAAACTCAGAACAGTTCGATGTGTAATGTTGATCATAAATGTTAAAACATTCTCAAACAAGTGTGCTGCTCTCAGCCTAACACAACACAACACAACACAGTTGTGATATTTCATTCCAGCTGCTCTTCAGGGACAGGGTGTGGAGGAGGAACTCTGCCAATGTGTCCACATACTCTGCAACTTCAGAGTGTGCTTTCTACTTTTCTTTTGTAAATGTGTTCTTATGTCCATATAGAAGTACTAAAATGTGTCACTGCTGCACAGGGTTTAGGATTTCAAGCACAGAGTCATGAAGAGAGTATATAAATATGAAGTTTATCCGACCTCAGGGCCTCATTTTAGAGCCTCCAGGTTTGGAGGGAGCAACACAAAGACATTAGGAGAGCACTCTCACTTCCATCTTTTGAATTGGCCAGTGAATTATTTTTTTATTTTCCTCTCCTGCGTTATTTAATTTTCTTTCACTTCCTCAAACCAAATCCAAGTGCTAGGGAGGGGACATTTAGACCAAAAATCCTGTCTTGACATTTTTCTTGAACCCAGTGGTGATACAAAACACCTACATTGATTTTTCTTTTATAAAAAGATTTCTAATCTCACGGACAACATATTGGATAAAATGATAAAAACCTTTCCCTGGCTCCACTTAACTGGTTAAACTTTTCCTTTTCTGTTCTTTTTTAGGTTTCAGTATACAATTCTCACTCAGATTTATGCATGTATTCAGACAGACCCTTTTTTATAGCTGAGTTTGTTTGCTAACATTCCCTGTCATGTTAGTCATGTATCTTTTACATTTTTTTATATTTGTATTGTTTTAATTTACACTTAACCCATCATTTCTTTGTTTTGACAGTGAGATTATTGTAAATAATGTTTTTCTTTCATTTATTTATTTATTTAACCATTACTCTGACCCTCATACCCTCATACAAAAGCATGTAAAGTAGATTTACTTATTGTCTTTTTTTAGTTTTAGTTTTTTCCGCATTATCAGGATTTTCATTTAAATGAAATGTGTACACAAAAGTGTAACACATATATCTGCTCTTTTAAATAAATAAAAACTTCAATAATAAAATAATAACCAATGGTGGCCACAAGACCATTCCATACTATTGCAGTCATCCAAAAGTAGTATATGAATCAGATTCAAGGCAAAATATGAGATCTTTAAGCCCAACAATTCCCACATTAATACCTCTGTGTAGATCAGCTTGTCTCACAAAATTGTCTTTAAAAATCTACACCCTGTCAAGATCTTTGAGGTCATCCCAAAGGCCAGGCTAAAACCCTGGGATGATTGAGCCTTTCCTGATGGAGCCCTAAATAATGAAACAACTAAGCTTTTGAAACAGAACCTGGACCCACTTACCTACTTTTAAATATTGTCTTAAAACTGTTTTTACTTTTTGGCTTTAAACTCAGCATGAGAGTTGTGTGGTCTCTTTTTACGTGTCTTTAATTTTTATTCTTACAGATTGTCTTCATTTTTTGTTTAATCTGTTTTAAAGGTTCTAATGTGTTATTTTTTATTCTGCTTTAATTTACTCCTACTTGGTTGTCAACGTGCAGCACTTTGGTAAACCTAATTGCTTTTAAAACAGTGCTATTTAATTTAAGTGGATAAAGCTGGAAATTAGATAAATTGGCTAGGAGTTCTGGAAAATTTGGGTTTGCTAAGGGCCACTCTGTCCAATTTCTTCTTCTTTTTTTTTTAAATATACCAGTATAACTAAGTGAATTGCCCAGCTCTGGGTCACTGTCCTGTCCAATATCTTTTTTAAAACATACCAGAATAACTAAATGAATTTCCCAGCTCTAGCGTTTGCTCTCGCCACAGTCTCACTGTCCTCCCTCTCCCCCAATGGCCTGGTTCAGGTGCAGCAGAGCCAGGAGAAGATCGCTCGACTGGAGCAGGAGAAGGAGCACTGGCTCCTGGAGGCCCAGCTGGGGAAGGTGCGGTTGGAAAAGGAGAACCAGCGCATTGCGGACCTGGAAGCGCAACTGGCGGCCGCTCTGGGGGGAAGTCCAGACTCGCGAACATCTGCAGCAGCCAGCACGCTCGCTCAGAGCCACGAGGAGGCAGAGACAGAGCAGAGAGCTGCAGGGAAAGAGACGACGCTCTGCACCAGCCTGGTACAGTCACTGCTCCGGCTGCTGTGTGTGTGTTGGGTTTCACTCTCTCTGCCTGTGGCGCTCGTGTCTGATTTGCTTCAGCAGAGGGAGTGTTCAGCTTTTTTTACCCTCTTATCCCCTTGTCTCTCCCACGCGGAGCAAGTTTTTGCTTAATAAAACTCAGACTTCAAATGTGCTGACGTAGCAGAATAGAAGAATGCTGTTGTTTCTGAAAGTTCAAATGCAGCTACAACCCAGAACATTCTGTCTCACTGGTTTTTGTTCCTCTATTTTAATGCCTCTATTGGATATCACTCACATATCAGTCGGTGAGTTTACATGGGTTAAGAAAAAGAGAAGTTATTGTATAAACTCAATTAAAACCTGAATTAGATGTCTGATTAAATGTAGATCCTCATGGCCCTTAAACATTTCAACAGCTCACACTGAAGCCTGACGTGCTGCTCTTTAAAATGACATTGACCACGAGTCACATAAGTAAATTTACCCATATTAAGCATTAGCCTACCTCATTCAATTCAGTGGCTGTACACCCCATTTTTTCTGATGTCTCCTGTCTATATTTCTATGCAATAGTGGAAGTATAATTGACAAATGCTCTAGATTTATTAGCTCTATACCCCCAGCATTATATGCTCTGTTTCAGTCGCCATGCTTTCCTGTACACGAACATGCAAAAAGCTGTGAAGTGTCTGATGTAGACACTTTTCTTACTAATATGCTCGGTCTACTGTATTTCTATCCCTTCCACTAAATTTGTAGAAGAGATAGTTTTTTCTTGACATATGCTATGGGGGATGGATTTAAACAAACAAAATAAAGTATAACATTTTTTCTTATAAACATAATAATAGTTAAATTCTAGTTAATGTTTAATTTAATCTTTTTTTTTCTCCAGTCCCTATCACCCATACTGCAAATGTGTTCTCCTGGTTGAATATTGGCTAAAAATGACTCAAAAGGTGTTTAAATCCAAATTGTTTCAAGAATTTCATTAATATTTTTAGGGATTTAGTGTTGAAAAGAGGTCAATAATATAGCAGATAATTATGGATAATTATATCTGCTAAGAAACTGATAATATTCTGGGGCTGAATGGGAAGCTGCGAGGGGCCTGATGTGGTCCACATTTTAAAGAGATTTTGTCTCTCTGTTGTTGGTTCCTCTTGTGTTTAAGCTTTTGTTGCTACTGTCACTCACATGGCTTGTTTGTCCTTGTGGTGTCAAAGCTTGAATGTGATTGAAAAGACTGAATAACATCTGTTCTGTGATTTTACTAAAACTTGCTTCTTTCTTTTTGTTTGTCGTCTCCAGGTTGGCATGCTGTGCACAACGCCTTCAATTGAAAATGTGAGTTTTAAACATTTGACTAATTATTTTGATGACATTGGGGCTACCAAAGAATAACTTGAGCAATTGTTTAATGCCTGGATTTTGATAGTTAGCTGCGGTTTAATTAGATATATAGAAAGACACCTTTATTGTCCCAGTGGAAATTTGTTTTCAAAGTCTGTCAAACAAGAAAACATACATTTAGGAAACCTATAACACACATAGAAACCTAGAGCACACATAATTGTGTACTTTAATTCACGTTTTACATTAAATATATATTGTTTGAGGTTATTCTGACACATTGAGTCATTTCTTACCAGTGTCTCGATTTGAGAATCAAAGCAAAGAGATGTACCTGATGATCTTGACTTGACTGTTTTTCTTTCATTGTATTCATCTGGTTTCAGACTTACAGACTTTACATGACAAACCTACATCATTAACTACATGCTTTTCATATCTCTGTAGTTTACATTTATCTGTCATTTGGCTGGGAGTCTGACTTCAGCACATTGAATAGCACAAGTCTTGAAGTTGTAAACATGAATGAAATCGTCATCTCCACCATTGTGTTGTTGATTTTCTACTAGCAGCAGTGGCAACTTGAAGAGCTGCAGATTAGGCAAGTTCATCTTATGAGTTTCATCTGACCAAATATCGCAGACATTTGATCTCTGCGTCCACGACTCATTTTGTTTCGGTGATGCATTTCCTTTTACAGGTAGCCATGATATAATTTCCTGTCACTGATCCGAAGGTCCGAACATTTCAAACTAATGCTTTCACACTGGGAATAAACCAGACTGTGGCTACATTTGGTGTGAAAGCCCCTTTAGATTCATTTTGTAAATGTATTTATTTATTTTCCCGAATTTTACCAAAAATAAATTATCTATCCATCTAAGTCAGTGCTAGCCGTGCAGAGCAGACGGACCTGCCTGATTCTGAAATCCTGCAGCTCTGTCTTGCAAGCCTCCGTTGTCCAACGAATTCACGCGGCTGAATCCTTAACGGCCCAATCAGGGAAGAGAGGCGGGCGCTGTAGAATGCGGACATGACGACAACTGGAAGTTGAAAACCGGAATTTGAGAACGGACATGCAGATTAGCCTATTGTCCTCGTAGATACTTAGTAAAACTTGGCGAAATCTGCCCTCCTCAGAAGTTTACTTTAGGGATTGTCTTTGATGACGTTCATGTCACATATAAGTGTTAAATGAATCATCTGTCAGGTACAATTTAGTGTAAGACGATAGTATAAGGCCGTTAGCTGTTAGCGGCTAACAGCTAACGGTCATTTACTGTTGTTAGCTGTTAGCGGCTAAATTAGCGGCTAACAGCTAACAGTCATTAACTGTTGTTGAAATATTTCTGTGGCAGATATATGGAGCTGTCCATCTGGCTTGTCAGGTTAAATCAGTGCTGCCATGACTTAGAAATCTGTGGCATTTCCATAATGCTTACTTTGTAAAATACAGTTCTAGTTATTGATGTTAAAGATTCAGGAAACCAAGTTTAAGTTGATAATCAATCACATAGGTTTTGCTGGTGACTTTTTACTTAGTTCTTTGTACTATCTTAAGCCAAGGATATTTTACCTTCTTGCTGGATAAAAACCTGTTTTTATAAGGATAACGTGATTAACTTTGGTAGTTAACTACAGTACCTTTAACACAGAAAAAGTTTCTGATACTTTTTGTTTGTAAATTAAATAAAATAGCTCATGGAATAGAAGAAGGGACATGTTTAAAGGGACTATGAGGAGTTTCTAAATAATTACAAAGAAGTCTCACTTTGAGATATATGCCTGATCGAAATACGCACTTATCGATGAGTTTTATAGCATGAAAATAGGTTATCTATAAATGCTATTCCTTAGCCTTCCGGTCGGGTCGGACAGGTCTGGACACTCAACTTCGGGAAAAAGACAATTAAAACTAGAGCAAATTTATATTATTGGGACACGTCTTAGAGCACCGGGCTGTAAGTAGCGATATATAGCCGGCTACAAAACTACGATACTAAGTTTTCCAAAAATTGCTTGTTGTCACACATCAAAATCTACCGCTACGTAACTAGAAAGAGATACATTACCTGGTCACTTCGCATCCTGTAAGTTGTTAAAAAAAAGAAGTTGTAAAGCAATGCAGAGTTCTGAGGAAGGTCTGAGCTGCTTTTTTATTAGCATCAACAAACACACGCTTTGGCTTGTGGTGCGTTCCAGTTGTAGTCAGAAGTAGGAATTTTGAGTTCCGAGTAGGAAACTAAAACTGGAACGTCCCCCGAAGTCAGAATTTCCTACTGGGAACGTGGTGAAACCTCGCCACCCCCAAGTTGACAGTGGAAGATGGATGCCCCCAGTGTGAGCAGTTATTTATCTCCTGTAATAATCAATTTATTTGCACTTCTGTCTGGGGTGTGTCGCTCTGGATCAGCTGTATACATAGTATTGTTAGACTTACATTTACAAAAATGCTGCCATAGTGATAATCACATTCTTCGTACAAAAACACAGGGCGTGCTAACAGCAGGTAACAATAGCCTGGTAGATCGGCATGTTTTTTTCCGACTTCAACTGGAACGCCGATAAGTCGGAGATGATGTCACTCCCAGTTCTGAGGTTACTGGAACGCAGCATTACGACAGTCGCTGCATGTGCTCATGGGTAGCAGAGTCTCAATGTCGCCGGAAAAAGATTCTCCTCACAGTCCCTTTAACATCACTGGTGATAATTAATTTGTCTGTGTGAGTGCTGGAAATTAAATTAGACATTTCTGAGGGGAGTGGCATCCCTGCTATCTCATTTACCTAAAATAGTACACAGTCAATAAATGTTTCACTATAGTTCCAGACCATTATCTCCTTGAATGTAACCCAAGTTTCAACTCTGTATTTAAAATGTGTAAAAGTCAAATACTCACCAGAAGGTAATCTTCCCCCCTTTATATATTTTGTCTGTGCTGCAGGTGGGAGACGAGGAGTCCAGGGAGCAGCTGATAAAGACTCACTACATGGCCAGAGTGGGAGAGCTCACCACACAGCTGCAGATCTCGGACAGCAAAGCGGTGCACTTTCACTCCGAGGTGAAGCCCCCACTTGAATGTTTATCTCTGTAACTGGCTGCCTCTGATGGCAAAGAGCCGACCTTTTCAGCGCGAGCATCCTCTCTAACATCTCACGTCATCTGGGAAGAGTTATTAAAATATTTACAACTTTCATTCAGTGCAGGAAAGTCATTCACCCCACTCTCCTGTGTGTTTCTGTGTTTAATCATTCCTCCACTATTTTTGTCTGCTCCTTTAATTTGTTTGAGAACAAAGAGAACAGAAACTGAACCAGGAGTTAACCTTGTTCCTTTGTTTTACCTCACAGGCTTCTTTCCAGAGTCTCATTATTTCCAAGTGTCTCCTTTTTTCTCAGATGTACTGACACCTTATATTTTAGGTGTTATGACAGAGCTTGATCTGAGTGTAGATACTTATTAAAGTGACAAACAGTCGCGGTGTGACTAACTGCCGCATCAGTCATCTGTGGCTTTTTTAACATTGCAGCAGGTATGCGCCCGGTCTTAAAGCGCTGTTCTGGGTATTGAAGTGTCACTTTTTTAATCTGTGAATTTACTTTTCAGTCTTTTTTCAAATCCACCCATTTTCCAAAGAGATGCATCATTTTAATGCAGCACTTGTAAAACACTTTGAAGTGTTTTAAGCCTATAGAGGGAAAATAGTTTTTAACACTCACCAGTGTTTACATTGTTTGAAGGTTTCATGTCCTACAAAATTGATTTTCTTTACTTTCATTGTTGTTAGAAGGGTCTTGTGGATCAGAGGAACATGAAGCCTTTAACTAAACTCTTAGCTCACAGACAGATACTCTGCCTCTTTAAGAAAATGCCCCTTATAATGCTCAGCTTTTCACTTCCTGAGTTTATGATGTCATAGCTGCTATACAGCCTCCACCTACATGTGTTGTCTAATTCAAAACATCATGACTGTTTGGAAAGTCTGCTCTGCAATCTGCCAAGGCATCAGTTGCATAGCCAGCCAGTGCAGAGCCGATTATTATATTATATTATTAAGCCTCCCAGACGCTTTCAGATGTGAGTGTTTTCAAATGGGAGGGTATAAGAGCTGCATCTGATCCTCAACAGAAAGGATTTTTTTTTTTTTTTTTAACTTAAATCAGATTCTTGCTGAATTGACTCCCAAGATATGATGTAAATGACCGAACATACCTGGACATGTTGGAGTTTTGTTTGAGGCAAAACAATCTTGAAGACTTCTAACAAAAAAAAATCTTGGGTTGGAAGAGCGATATTGCCATAGTTTTCTGTTTAGTCCTAGACAGAATGATTCCTCTTCTATACACACTTATCTAAACAAGTGCAAATCCCTAATTCCTGTAAAATTGAGGCATTGTAATAAATATAAATGAACAGGAAACAATGACTTGAAAATCCTTTGCAATATATATTCAGTTAAATATGTTACAAACATTTGTAATGATCAGACTTCTTTGTAAATATTCACTTGTATGAATTTGATGCTTGCAGCACCTTCCAGAAAAGCTGAAATAGGGGCATGTTAACCACTTTCCTACATCCCCTTTCCTTTTAACAACACTCAAAAAGAGTTTGGTATCTGATGGCACTAATCGTGGAAGCTTTGTAGGTGAAATTCTTTCCCATTCTTGCGTGATATATGACTTAACTAAGGATTTTCAATTTTGTGCTCTGTTTTTATTCATGTTTATAAAATATCCCTACTTCATTGGATTGG
The DNA here is from genome assembly GCA_036419115.1 of Scarus forsteni. Classification (NCBI taxonomy): domain Eukaryota; kingdom Metazoa; phylum Chordata; class Actinopteri; order Labriformes; family Labridae; genus Scarus; species Scarus forsteni. Next base: position 21,239,907 of record JAZDUH010000327.1, read on the forward strand.
GGTTTGTACAATAGAAGATAGCATTGGTCTCTCTGGATGTTGGAGGCCATGTTTTCTCTGACACTGGAAGTGTTACTTTGTAAAAGTTCACAACAACAAACCAGCACAGACTTACAGAATTTTAGCTTTTAGCTTTACCCCTTTAGTTTGCAATTGTACTATGCATTACGAATGCATCTTAAGTAATTCATGTTAGATTATGTTTTGTCTTTCTGTTTGTTTGTTTTATTTTTTTATTTTAGCATCCACCCTGCCCCACTTGTTGAGTATCCCTTAATAATAATCCAAAGTGAGAGCAGACAAGTAATGAAATAAGAACCTAACAGCACTCTTTTTTTTTTTTTTTTTTTGTTTTAAGTTATTTTTGGGGGGCTTTTATGGCCTTTATTGTATAAGACAGCTGAAGATAGACAGGAAAGCGGGTGAAGAGAGGGGGGATGACATGCAGCAAAGGACTGAGGCCGGGATTCGAACCAGCAGCCGCTGCTAGAGGTCGGCAGCCCCCGTACATGGGGCGGACGCTCTACCAACTGAGCTAATGTCCGCCCCTAGCAGCACTCTCTTATAACTTTTATCCCTCTTTTTGTCTCAAATCATGCTTAAAAAAGTGCATTATCAGTGTATGTTTTGTCAGAAAAGCCGAATGGAGTGCTGTTTAAATTAAAATGACAACACAATTTAGGATAAGTAAATATTTTCTTTACAAGACCTGCCTCTAATGATGGCTCTTTTTTGAATGAGTACTATTGAGTCACACAGCCAACTAATCAGTCGTATGCATCAGATAAAAAACTGTTTCCAGTAACCATAAAAAGATACTCAAACAATTCAATAAGGATGATCACATGTAATCAGAGTGCCCCAGACATATTAATATTTGTTGATGCACTGTGTAATTATGGCCTTTTTATAATGAATTCTCTCACCCTCTGCACAGTGATTTCAGTTTCTGACATCTGGACAAAGGTTTTTAGTCCCAAGTGGCTGAGCAAAGCGGAACAAAAACAGATTTTTCCTGCTGCTGTAATTATACCAATTAGTCTGCGGCAATACTTAAATTAATTTGATTAAGTCCTCAACTTAATTTCACCATGGCATAATTAAAGAGGTTATTATCTGTGAATCGTAGCTTTCTTTATTGGTCGATATTTCTCTCTCATATATCCCCAGATTTGTGGAACATTCATCACTTCTGTTAGTTTTTTGTCATGTGGGATTTTTGCATGTCAAATAGATTTTAATTATCTACCCCTCTTCTTATTATGTTGTGCCATGTAACATAATGTTGGTTTAAAGTAGCAAATGAAGCATCTTGATCTTTTTTTTTTTATCTTTTCTAGTGTCGAGCTTTGGCCAAGAGATTGGCTATTGCAGAAAAGTCACGGGAGACCCTGAGCGAGGAGATCAAACTGGCAAATCAGAACATCACACGCCTGCAGGTAAAAATACACAAAGTGCTTGAATCTGCATGAAGGGTTGTGTCACTTCACTCAAAGGATTTTACCTTAACTGTGGTGTCCGTCTCACAGGATGAGCTGGCCACGACAAAGAGGAGCTATGAGGACCAGCTCAGCATGATGAGCGACCACCTGTGCAGTATGAACGAGACTTTGAGCAAACAGAGGGAGGAGATCGACACGCTCAAGCTGGGCAGCAAGGTACACAGCAGTGACGGATTTTTATTTATATACTGAGTTAAAATTTCTACAAACAGAGTCAACATTTCACAACTGGGACAAGTTTAAGTGAATCAAAATGAGACCAACTGCACAGAGCATAGTCATATATTCTGTCATGTGTACACTTCACAATATGAACAGACTGGACTAAATACCTACAGTAGTGATTCTCAACTGGTGGGCTGTGAGCCAAAAATGGGTTGCAAACCCTTTTTTTATGTGTCATGAGCCTTTGCCTGGGCAAAAATATGTTAGGAAAAAAAATCCTGTGCTTTTATTTTGTAAGGGATTTTTATGCAGTGGAGTGCTGCATTTTTACACTGCTTATCAACAGGTGGTGATAAAACCCTGCACTGCTAATTGACACAGAATTAGATAAAAGGGGTTTCTTATATATTTAAAAAGTAGGAACTTAGCTCATGCTTCATATCCATATTTTTTAAAATTTCATCTCAATAGTTGGACTTTTTTATTTCACGTTTGTCCATTAAAGCTCTGTTAAGTCTGTTAAAAAAAAGTCTGTGAGTTGTGACTGGCCTATGATTGATGGCTTACTTAGTGCTACTGGTTGAATATTACTATTTAAGACCTTGTGCCCCAAGATGCACTTTTCTGTTCAATTAAAATGCAGCTAATTGAGGGTGCAAAGGATTTTTCCTTCTCTAGCATTGCCACATGCCGGTAATTTTTGTTTCTCAAACCTTTCTGTGTCAGCATACTGTGATATTCAGTTCTATTTCAGGTTCGAAGTGCAGCATCTTTTTATGAAATAAACTTAAAACTTGAAAACTTTACTCAATTTGGGTTGCAGCTTGAATTAAGGGGTGATGGTGGGTCCTAAAGCCAGGCCAGTTAAGAACCACTGCTCTGCAGTCGCCATGATGGGACTTGACCTTGAAACAGAGGAGCATTTAAGTCAAGTAGAGACCTAGCACCAAGTGTGTGAGCAAAGATGCTAAGCCTTTTTTGCTGTTTGAAGCTTTTAGGGTAGCAGTTATCATATATGTACCAAAAGTAAGTAAGCTATAAACAGTAATAGGAAACAAATAACGGAAAACAAAACAGACAGAACAAGACAAAAAAAGAACAGGGCTCACATTGCAAGACATAATGTTACATTGCATTGCAAGCATGTCTCAACACAAACATTGAATGAGAAAGGTAAGCAGTATACACTGCTCACTGTCCAGTAATACGATCAAATTGGGCAGGTTAATCCAGTAAAGGTTACCAGATATTGGAAAATGTATCATGACTGACCATCATGCCTTATCGGATCTTTTCCATGTGAAAAGCAATGAAAACAGTCCATTTTAGGCTGAAAATGGAGGCGTGTAAACACCACCTAAGCTGTGGTACCACAGAGTAGACCTGTTATCCAATCAGAGCAGACTGGGTTTACTGGGGGGCTATGGTGCATTCCAGTTGTACTGGGTATTCTGGATTTCTGAGTTCCGAGTGGGAAATTTCAACTGGAATTTCTCCCCAAGGTTGGAATTTCCTACTGTAATATTCTCTTTATTCGCACTTCTGACTAGTGTGTGTCGCACTAAATCAGCCATATGTATAGTATTGTTGGACTTATATGTATGGAAATGCCACCATAGTGTTATTTACATTCTTCATTTGGTATTTGTGAAGTACAGCGCAGGGCGTGCTAACAATGGCTAACTATAGCCTGGTAACGATAATGCTGATAATTAGAAGATGACATCATTCCCACTTCCCTCTTCCCAGTTCCGATGTTCCGAAGGCGGCATTAGCTCCAACAGAGTGTCTCAGACAGAGTGGGATTAGAGGTGGATCAGTGATGCTTAGTACATGAAAACTAGAAGGTGATTTTTTACATACTCTCTCACCCTTGGAAATTGAATATATGAATCTAGTTTGGCAGTTTAACTGTGCATGTAAATTTACATTTTGAGGCACTAATGCAGAAGCAAATGGATCTCCACACTGGCATTATTGTTACGAGTGTATCGGTCAGAATTACCCATTGACATGCGTTTTAGTTTCCATTTGTCCATTTGTTTGCATCATTTTATAGGCTACTGAAGAGTTTTTAAGCACTTTCAAAATTACGAAAATTCTAAATTCTGCCTCAAACTAGCTTTTTTAAACTTCTGAGATGGTCAGAATAATGATGATGTGGTCTGAAAGCCTCTTGGCAAAAAGCTACAACCGTTATACCAGCTAAGTGTTTCTCTTAATTCAGAATTCAACAAAACACATATTTAGATATAATTAGACAAGATAAGCTGTTAAAAAAACACACCTGTGGCTGTTTTCCCCATAAGAAATTAAATTAAAGAGCTCAAGACTTTGAATTTGGCTGTAAACGTGTTTATTTCTTGAAATTGGTTTTCTAATGAGGACTCAAAGAGGAAATCAAGGAGATTTCTTGGAGTCTGTAGCCAGCCTTCAGTGGACACGTGACACCTCTGAGTAGACTTTGTTTTTCTGCTTGATGTAGAAATGCATACTACATACAGAGACATTATATATTAATAAAACATGAATTAGTTACATTTACCATGGAGTATATGGATGATGTAGAGCAATGAAATCCAGGGAAGAGTTAAAGTTCCTTATTTACAATGCTTGAAAACTCTCCAGACCACTGCTGAACAGTAGGTGGCCTTTATTTGATCCTCTGACTTAGAGTCCATGTTTTTTTGCCGATAGAAATTAAGTCAAGAGTTTTAAGTGAGCTCATGTCCAGAGCCATCCCTGATCTGAAACATTAAAAAGGTTGAAACAGAATTCCTTTCAACATTTAATTTGAAAAAAAATGAAGATGGAAAAAAAGAATAGAAAATGTCTAAAAACCATAATTATTAATATAAATGCTGTTGTAAGAATCAACGTCATTCCTCTCCAGATTGTACTCATTATAGACATTATTTTTCATATTAGATTGATCTCTCTGTTTATGATTGTATTGATTATACATTTATAGTAACCATCTTTACAGCCATATAGACATGATGACCCTCTTGAAAATGAGACGCCGCATCTAAAGGGGCTTGCCTTTTAATATATTTTACATTCACTAAAGACAAATATGATGCTATATGTATGAAGAGTGACTGATTGAGTCTATATCCAGCAGAGACAAATGTGATTTCAGTCCCTTTGTCTCTGTCTGGATGGATACAGATATTTTTATTATAAATATTTGTATGTGTATATGTACAGTATGTGTTTACCTATAAAATGATAAGTATGGCTTGAGCCTGCTCTATTGTAAAGTGTCTTTATAATAATTAAAAGGAAACAGAATGCAATTGGCACAGAGATAAAATCCCTGCAACGTCTTTACAGCATTTTATTTCCTTGTCAGGATCTTTGAGCAGCCACAAAACTGCTATTAGCCAAACTAAGATGGTGTCCATGTTTAGTGAGTTGAATGGCAAATTACTCTTAGCAAACTTAATCATGTTAAAGTTAAAAATGGGCAATTAAACTACCATATTAATGCAGAAATGAACAGCAGGCCAGTGCAGAGCAGCTAGAGCTGGAGGGTATGAAAAAAATTCTCCTCCTCTTTTTTATACTTGACACAGAGGTGAAAAATATGAGGAAAAAGGGAGTTTGGGATTTGGGTGTTGGCTGTAATTTATAATAGATCCTATACTGCTTCTCTTTTGGCCCAATGCACAAAAAGATTTTCTCTTTTGACTCTACAGCATCAGACCATGCCTCCTTCTTGAACTCTCCGGCTCCCCCAGTCTGCTTTTTTCTGTCCTTGTTGAATTTTTATTGAGAGACTGTAAAGCTCTAAAGAAGTTGGATATAAAATCTTTGAAGCTGAAGAACTAAAGCAGATAAAAGTCAATCACAAATGATTTTGGCTATGAGTGCCAGATAAAATGTATTGTTGATGCAGAGCGCTTCCTGAAGATGCCAGAAGACGATATGGATGTTCAGATGATCTTTCAAATGTGGCCTTGAGAGGCTCTTTAGTGGGGGCTTTCTTCAGCTTGAATAACCAAAGACCAAGTAAGAGACAGAAATAACTAGAAAGCACTTTGAGAGCACAAACCTCCACGAAGGTGGCTCACATATTGCTGTTACATCAATAAGCAATAGTTCACTGATGTCTGTGTAGGTTCTCATTCACTCAGGTCATGGTTATCCAGATCTTCTTTAAAAAGGCAGCTGGACTTTCTTGAGAGTCTTGAAGACGTTTCACCCCTCGAAAATCTTCAAAAACTTCTTGCAGGTCCAGTTGGGCCTTTTAATGAAGAATTGGACAATAGCTGAATGATAAAGTTACCATCATAATGTGATTTCTTAACCCTAAAAACCAGATTTGATGATCTTTCTCATTGCCTCGGTCTTGTGTTGAAATACAGAAATCTTATTTGAAAAACAAAAGGTTTTGAAGGAGTTTGAACTCGACTCAGTTTCCCTCCTTCTGGGTTTTCCTGGTGGCTGTGTGGCTGATAAATATCAGAAAAAACTGTACAGTGTTATGGCATTTTGTGCCAGGAAAAATATTCTTCAGCACTGGATTTCAGATAAAGCTCCCTCGGTTGAGGGATGGCATATGACAATAATGGAATACATACCTCTGGATTTTTGACCATTGACCATTCTTTAATCATATTAATGTAAACATTTCTGCTGTAATTACAAGAGCATTTATGTAAGGGGAAAGGAAGAAAATAATTTTATTTTAATTATTTATATTTCTTTCTTTAAATTGAGCTCCCACTACATATTACCCCATACTGTATAATGTACATCTCGTGCTTATTTGGAACTGATTTTGTATTGTCTTCCATGCTTGTTATTGTTTTGTTTTGTTTTGTCTTATGTATGTTTGATTAAATTAAAAAAAATCAGATAATCCCCTAATAAAGATTAATCAGCCAGCACCGACAGACAAAACAACCCTGAAAACCCACACCCAGTACTCAGAATCATGTTGCTATCATTATTAGTTTAACAGTTATCGAGCAAAAATGATTGTTCCTTAATGGCTGTTACCTGGATCACCACCAAAGTCTAAACTTTTCTATGCTGGACCATCACCAACATCTCCTGAAAATCTCAACAAATTTCGTCTCGCAGTTTCTGTGTAATCTTGCAAACAAACAAACATATAAACAACTAGAAAAGCACTCGGAGAGCGCAGACCTCCGCCAGCGCCACAGTCCTTAGCCATATTGTGATTTTGACCACAAGTATTAGTCCCACCTTTATTTTGTCAAAATCTTTAGATTCTTTGATCATGAAAACATACCATTATCAACCGGATTCATAATGATATCTATTTTAGTTCAGTAGTTATTCACAGAAATCACATTTTTCGCCATGGCGGCAAGACGCTGATCCGGATCAACACCAAAATAGAATCAGTTCTTTCTTTTCCCATGCTGAACATTTCCTGAAAATTTCATCAAAATCCATCCATTACTTTTTGAGTTATTTTGTTCACAGACGGACAGACAGACAAACAAACTCTCCCGAAAACATAACCTCCTTGGCAGAGGTAAACATACGACTGCAAAAACATAACCTCCTTTGCGGAAGCCATAATTAATGTTTGCCTCCAATTTTGCAATTTATTTTTAAGATGTGATATTTTGCCCAAAATAAGGTTCATAGACAAGTTATTGAGGGCTGCTTGAAGTATCTTAAAGCTAGGGTCAGTAATTTAGGAAAACTAGCAGAATTTTAATGTAGCATCTCCTCAGGGCTCTGCCTAGCCCCCTCCCACTCCTCCTCCAACTTGAATCCCCCCGCCCCCGCTCACATGCACGAGTGCCGCTTAAAATGTGAAAGATACTGGAGCTTGGTCGGGGTTGTGGAAGCTCGTAGCGGGCTTCCCTTATTTTCAAAGTCAAAACTTTACAGGTTGGCATACTAGCGGACTTGGAGCCCTCTCAGCTCGGCTACACGCACTGAATCAGAGTCTGTGCACACCGGCAAAATGTATGCTCAGGAGGCAGGCAGAATGGCGATGGGATTTGATTGGTTTAAAATGTGTGCTACAAAGATGTGATTGGTTGGTGTTTTCCCAGGTTTATTTCTGCTGTAGACAGCGGATATTTTTCGCTCTATTTTAAGAACACATTTGATTTGATTGCCATCGGGTCATGAAGATAATTTTAACCAGTATTAAAAAAATGTGTATCGAAATCAGATTACCAACCCTAGCTTTAACAATCAAAAATCCTCTAAGTTTCATATGCAGAGTCGCCCTGATCCAGTTGTATTCTCTCCCAGTCTGCGTGGTCTTGCTAACAAAATAAACACACAAACATACGCCATCATAAACATAACCTCCTAGGTGGAGTTTATGAAAGAAGGAGCTTAGATGTTGAAACAGGCTGAAATGTCAAGAATGATGTTGGTGTACAGTTTAAGAGAAAATATGGAAACACCACAGATGTAGTTGGAACACATTTAGAGCAAAGCTGAGTTGTGGACCTCATGCTGGTGTGGTCGACTCTCCTGAACAGATGCAGCTTTTGGCAGAATCTCTTCAGAGTCCGAGTGCTGATGTTCATGAGCTAGAGGAAAAAGAATTTCCTTGTGACCAGAGAGTTTCTCCAATGCATCTACACAAAGCGTTTTGTAACAGCATTTACATGCACTGTTTGTTACTGCCTCCAAAGGTCGACTTCATTCTAGCATTTTGACCTTTTTCTTCTGCAACACTAAAACTTTATTCTTTAAATTTGGACTTTTTCTTGACATTTATACTTTACTATCAAACTGCATGATGAAAAAGGGTCTCCCTCCTCTGGTTTTCCCTCCTGCCCACCTCTGATACTCCTCTGTTCACTCTCAGGTTTGTTTTCAGCGTCATGTCTCGCTAACTCTCTGTGGAAATGAATCTGAAAGTTGTCCCACTAAAAAGGACCGTTAAATCCAGTGGCTTTAGAGGGTGTGAGGGATCATTTCAGGTTTGGGCAGTGATATGTGACGTTGTAAAGTTTCTGTCAGTTATGAGGTGGTCTTGGGGGTCAGCGGCGGTGCTGCGGTCGCTGCCGGGCCTGATGGGAAAAGCACCTGCCGGAGCCATCTGAGAAAGTCGTTAGTTTGAGGCCACAGAGATGGAGAGCGTGCGTGTTCCTGCTTGTAAGCTCACAGACGGCTGCATGTTGGGAAGAAGCAGGATGAAACATGTCTGTGAGCTGAAGGTGGTGATTTTCTCGTGAAGGCCAGAGACCGGCCTCGGCATGTTTTGGATTTTTAACAGAGGACAGAAGAATGTGAGCGGCCTGCGGTCCTTGAATGCATCACAGGACTTACTGGATGCTACTTCATAAATATTCTAAATATTTATATTTCAATCAAAGCTGGGAAATATATCAAGTTTATCAACATGTTTTCAGGTGAAATTTAAGCAAAGACAGTTTTGTTAGTATCAGTAAGTTTATGTCAATGATTGAAGGTAAAGAGAGAAGTCAGTATGACTGCCAAACAGTTCGTATTTTGTTGTACACAACACCACGCTGAGCTGTTTCTTCTTCTGTTTTCTAACAGGCAGAACAAATCTCATGACTGCCACCTGTTGGCATAAGTGTAAATCAGAACAACCACTTCTACAATAGAAAAATTAAATCAAACACTCATAAATATTGAGGTTTCTTTTGGTTAATAAGCAAAACTTTCCCTTCCCAAATCCAATAATTTAGCTGTTTCGGTCTCTGAAAAAAAGTGAACAGTAGCTCCACTAACAGCTAGTTGCACCAGAGTATTCCATTGAGTAAAGAAATCTACCAAGTGATTTGTTTGAATGTTGATGATTTTTACTTCTGAACACAAACATCCATGTGTAACATCCATGTGTAACATCCATGTGTAACATCCATGTAACAACTAGACAAATGTAAATGTTCCAAGATTTATTTTCTATGTTGTTATTTTGTTTTTATTGTTTTATTGTGTTGATTATAGCTTTATTGTGTGGTTTCATTTTTTTCTGCCAGATGATTTTTACTTATTTTTTTAATTTGATATCCTGTGTTCTTGTACTATGCCATGCTGCTGGAATCTTTATTCCCTGAAGGAGTCTTTCCAACGGATTAATAAAGTTCTGTCTAATTAAATCTAATCTAATTTAAATGTTATAGAATCCATACTAATGTGAATAATCCTAAGGCTGGCTGTCCACCATTTTAACCCCTATCCATCTATTCTATTGATCTATTGATGCTTTGCATTGTTGGTAACATTATACATTGTAGACTGTTCACTAATTTTCCCAAAGTATTACATCAGGATATTTTGGCATACAGAATTTTGCAAATGTTTCCTTACTACATACTACATACTACATTATGGCAAACTTTGCACGCACTGATAGTGAAGTTTGCAGTTTCAAAGATGTCCTTGGACAGTGTGTAGGAACTTGTCTGCAACTTTGATGATGATAAAGCTTTAAAAGTGCCCAATGTGGGTGTCCCGGGCTTGTGGCTGTAGTGTCAGACAGGTTTTAGTATTTGAAATGTTACCATAATCATGTATTTCTTCTCAGTTCTTCTCAGAGAAATAAATATTTACGTAACTACCACTTATCTCCACCCAGATAAAAATGATGAAAATGTGATTTTTGCCCGTATTTCCCAGCCTTACTTGTAACTTTCTGTCTCTTTCAGGGAAATGCAAAGAAGAACAAAGGACGTTAAAGCCGACTTTCACACTCACGGCTCCAGTCGGCTTCACAAAGGGCACTGTAAAACAAAGATCCGGCCTGTGGAGCCTCCAGCAGAATCCTGCTACCCACAATTCCTCTGTCTTCAAACCTTAGGACGGAGCCTCAGATTCCTCCTCTGTCAGGCAGCAGAGACACAAATACAGTGTGGAGGCCTGAACATGTTTGACTCCTTCTTTAATTCCCTTTATTATGTTGTCACAGCACCAGTTATAACATGACGGGATTTGCTCCAAAACTCCGGAAGCTTCTGTTTGACCTTTTGGCCAATGAAGAGTGGGCGAGGAAAAACTTTCATCAACAAAAAAAGGGACATAAGAAAGGAAGGAAGCTTGAAGACCAAACTCTGTTTATCAGTGTGATTATTTTTCCTGCTTACACATTTGGGAGAAAATGAAGCTGTTGAACTTATTTTCACAGCAGGAGAGTAAATGTGCTTCTCATTATGTGACAGTGGCACCACACACAACATGTGAGTATTGTTTTACACTTAGGTTTTTTTTTAAATTAAACTAGAGATTATTTCTGCAGGCAGCCTCTACAGCCCAGTTCAGACCAAAGATTCATGAGACACTTTCGGTCAGATTTGAGCTCATAAGTTGCCAACATTAAGTCTTAGGAATTACGGCACAACATGTGATTCAACAGCCTATCAGCACCTCAGAGCCCAGAGAGGAAGTCAGCCGTCATTGCTCATAGGCCACACAGTACATGTTTATCAGCACTTACTACTCCCCTCACCAAAAGGCAAGGTGTTCTCATCTGACACTCCCTGAGAAAGAGCCTCGATGTGATTCATCCTGCAAACAAACCATCACTGTATTTGTTTAATGAGAGCTGTCCCCTTTACTTCTTTTCCCCCGTTTGTTGTTTTTTAATTCACCACAGAAAGGACCATTGTTGTGTTTGTTAACAGTGTGAACTCTTTTATTGGCAGGGCTTAGCTGGAAGCAAAACAATTTCCTAGATACATTAGCCAGTGCTGTCTGGCAGGTTGATTTTGGCTTTTTTTTCTCCATGAATGTAGGCCTTGTGTGTAACCTCACTTCCAGGGATCATTAAGGTTTTAAATTCACACCAAAAAAACGGGCAGATTGGTCAGATTTGAGCTTTCAGCCATTACATTAGACATTTTTTGACTTCTGTCTTGTTTGCTAGTTTGTAATGGAAAATAAAAAGCACTCAAAGAGCACAAACCTCCACTAAGGTAGCTAACAATAGCAATAGTTTGTGATAAAGTTACCATCATAATATGATTTCTTGACCCTGAAAGCAAACACCTAGAACTCTGAATCATGTTGATGTCATTGTTAGTTAGACAGTTATTGAGCAAAAATGGGCGTTCTGCTGATGGCAGTTATCTGGATCACCACCAAAATCTAACCGTTTTTAAGTTTGGCCATTACCAACATCTCCTGAAAACTAAAGCAAAATCTGTCCTGTAGTTGTTGCATAATCTTGCAAACAAACAAACATGCGCCAGTTAAAACATAACCTCCATGGTAGAGGTAATAATTAATGCTTGCCTCCAGTTTAGTTTTTTATTTTTAAGAAGTAATATTTTTCCATAAATAAGTTTCTTAGGTACACTTTTGATGGCTTCTTTAGGTATCTTTACAATCAAAAATCCTCTATTTTCATTTGCAGGGTACTCCTGATCCAGTTGTATTCCCTCTCAGTCTGTAATGCTCCCTTCCCTACATGGGCCCAGTTGCACTGATTGGCTTTCAGGTCGACTCTGTAGTGATTGGTCAGTTCAGAGCTGCTTGCTGCAGTACTGTCAACACATCTGCCTTTATTTTATTGCCTCCCACCTGCACAAGGCTTGCTACCGTGACCCAATGGGTCTAAACTGGTGACAAAACAATGGTAGATGTCACACTGGTAGGTCTATTCAGGGAGGCAGCAGCTGGTGCCTTAAATATGGAGAGAGATGCCCTAAACTGGTCAGTCTATGTTGTAAGCAGTCAGTCACGGTCTGTGGAAAACAGGGAACTATTTTTTTATATTATTTTTGAGTCCAGTGTGCAGCAGCCAGTGATTTGGAAACATTGTTTCAAACTGACCTAACAACAGACGGACATTGTTGTATCTCTCTCCCATATTTTGCCTTAACTCAGGTTCATGGTTCTCATACTGAGTACCCCTGATCCACCTCTATTCTCAGCCTGTCTGAGAAGCTTGAAGGCTTCTTCCACAGTTTGGCCCAGCTCGCTGTGATTGGTAATCAGTTTGCTCTATGATGATTGGTCAGTTTAGCTGTATTTTTATACCAACCAAGAACTGGTAGGACATCTCACTGGTAGTCAATTTCAAGGAGGCTGGGTTAACTAATTGTTTTGGGCAGCTACTGGTGCTGTGGAGAAGTCTAGATGTGGCAGAGGTTTGTCTTGTGCATAGAAGGGGACATGTTAAAGGGATACATCAACTTTTCTTTTTGTGTCTTGCCTCACTCCCAAGTTCTTGACAAGGAGATAAACACCATTCTTTCGACTGTGTGCAGTAACAAAGAAGAGACTGGCAGAGCTCGCCCAACACTAATTAGCTTAGCTCAACCACTGCAAGTCAGTGGGAAGTGCTAGCCTGCCTCTGCCTGCAGTAATCAGATAAACTCTTAAGCAACCCTAAACGGTCGTATGTGCTTGTTGTGACTTGTTTTTTTTACCACATTATGTTGCAATATCCATTTTTCTGACTGAGATTAGTACTTCATGTAAGTTTCATAAGAAATACATATGAAACTAAACCACAAGGCTCATGCCCAAGCCACTATGGGCATGCTTTTAAGTATGTCAACAAAACAAAGCCTTCTCTTGCTTGTTACTGCACTCAAAGGCTTGTCATGGACTCGGGAGTGAGGCAAGACACGAAAAACAAACAAAAAAAAGTTGGCGTATTCCTTTGAGTACAACAAGAAGCATGTAAAACTCGAAAATCCCGAACAGAACTTCTATTCCTCTTGTGGTGTTTGTGCAGACAGCCTCTAGTGGCCACCCTGGGAACTGCAGCATTTTAGCATTTTCATTGACTTCATTCTGAGCTCTGAAGGTCCCTGATTGAGTCTCACATGCTTTCAGAAATGTTTCAGGGCCCCCTGTTGATCTGGGTGTGAATCTTTGGTCTGAACTGGATGCACTCCTCCCATAAAACATGCAGATATAATAGGCTTCTGTTAAGAAGGGCTTTAAAATGTCAAAGAACAACCAACAAAGACACTTGAATTCATTCCTCATTTTGGAAAATTTCAAGTCCTCTGGGAGTGGAGCGAAGAAAAGTTAAATGCCTGCCTTGAAGCACTGATTCAAGGCGTTTACCTGGACTTAAAAGGGCAACGTAGACAAGTCGGAGCTCGTATATCCGTGTCAGTCCGTCTCTGTGAAGTTACAACAACAATAGATGTTTATACCACCAAAGTTAGCACGGACTCTTCTGTGGCACAGATTCATGTTATATGTATGGACAAAAAGGGTTAATGTGAATATACACTCATTTCAAATCTTGATTATAATTGTACTGTAACATTTCTAAAATGATAATAATGTATATAAACAAAAAAAACATTTATCAGAGGTTAAATCTTTATTTTCCACAACATCTTGAGATTATGATTTCAGCTATTTTTACGTGTCCATTTAGGCCCCCGTTTTTTTTCTGTCTCAAACTGTAACGGGTGCTTAGACAAGCTGGTTGATGAGTCACGGCAGTTAAAGTTTACAGTGAAATAAAAACCTCTGTGTGTTGTAGTGACACGAGGAAAATGAAAGAAAAGCCCAGCAGTGTTTGCAGCCGTTTCTTCAGACTTCCATGTTTGAGAGTTTACAACTGCCAAAGACAAAGATGTGACAAAGATTTGCCCAAAAAAGTGACAAAATATGATAAAAAGACTTGTAATCCCACAGTGTAACCTGCTCAAGAGCTGCAGAAGAGTGCTGGGGTCAGGGAGGAGGAAGAAAAGCATGCAGGGGATGATTTTTTTTTTATTTTATGTGCTTTGGAAAGAAAGAAGAAATAATTGGGACTTTGTCGATTGAAACACAGTTTGGAAAAAAGTTGAAATGTTGTGGCAGAAACTTCAAGAATAGTGTTAAAAGTTCAACTTTCAAAGTAATAAAACAGCAGTGTTGAAGAAAATTGTCTGAATTTGTTTTAAACGGCCTAAAGTTTATAAAGTAACGTTAAAATAAGAGATTTCAAGGATAAGGTGGAAAATAGACCTTTAGTTTTAAAGCAGAGCGGAAATGTTTAAGGAAAAAAGTTTAGATTTAAAAATATCAACATTGAGCCTCTTTTAAGAACAGTGAAAATTAGATGGTAACTGTCAGAATTTTTGGGAAAAGGCTGAAATTGTCATTAAATTTTGAGAATAAAGTGGAAACTGTAAAAACAAGTTGACTTAGAAGAATCCATTTACAGCAGGCCTGTGATGTTGATTAGATTATTTTTTGGGGAATAAAAAAAGTCTTTAAAGAATAAAGTGAGTGAGAAAAGAAGAAAGAAAGGAAAACAATTCATCAAAACTGATTTGGAAATGTAATTCTGGCATTTGAGATAGGCCCACATTTCAGAACTATTTGAAAAATGTTCAGAAAAGAAGTTTAAATCTGTGATTTTTTTTTTCAAATAGGTCGGCAACTTTATAAAAAGTTTGGACTGTTCTGTTGTAATTAAGCAACATTTTTAGAAATTACATCAATATGTTAAAAATGATCAAATGCCAAGCAAAAGGTTGAAGTGAAACTTGAAAAATCATGAAAAAAGGAAATAAAACTTAAAATTTGAGATAAAGGATGGCAGGAGGAACTACATTGTAAGTAATTTAAAAATGTTGATAAACTGTCTAAAAGAAAAAAAATGAAATTTCAATGATTAATTTTAAATGTGAGCAGTTTTTATAATGAAAGTAAAATATGGAGGGAGGAAAAAGTTCAAAGTATGAATAAAAGGTGTTGAAATAGTTATCAAATTTAAGAGTCATAATGCAAAAGTAACGATACCAATAAATTATCTGAAAAATACTGAGAATAAACCTGGAATGTTGAAGGCAGGTATTGAGTTATCAAGTTTACGCTAAAATAGACTCACTGTTTTCCAGCTGACGTTGAATTTTTAAGTGAAAAACATCTAAACTAGATTAAGTTGTGTAAAGTTTCTAAAGCACTGTCAAACTCTTGTGGAAAAAGTTCTGTATTTAAACTTTATTCCAGACTTTCTGACTCTATTCTCAACATTTTAGCTCACTTTTTTAATTGAGTAAATTAACATATTGACATTTAGATTTCTTCCCCACATTATGACTTTGTCTTTGGGTGCGTAATATTAAAAAATAGCCCTCGTTATGTCATCCTCCTGCCCGACCCTGACTCTTCTTCTGTAAAAGCACATATAACATGTGAATAAAATCATCAACATTAAACCTCTCTGTGTTTCCAGATTCACCAGGTTGACCCTTTAACTCTTATGACCTCACTTCTCGTGCTGCCTTTCAGGGAGCTGGAAAAGAGCCGGGAGATTGAATTCCCTGCAATTTAAAAAATGAGAAACAGCCTGAAACACGCCCCGGCCACTGGGGAACGAGGCCACACCATGGAGTCGGACAGAAGAGAGCTGAGATTGTTTTTTGGTGCCGTCACTTTGTTTTGGAAGGAAAAACATGTTGAGTCATTTCAGCTGAATCTGTGATGCTTTCACGTGCTCTCGCTCTGCTGCTTCAGAGGTGGGATAAAAAACAAAAACGAAATATCCACTTAGTTTCGTGCATTCTGACATAAAGATATTATAAAACAGGAACTACTTTTTCTACTTTTAGTTTCATTCAAGAAGTACGCAGAGGAAGTGTAGCAGCACTGAAATGGGAACAAAGATATTAAGAATTCCAGTAAAGTTGGGACATCTTGTGAAATTTACATAACAGAATATAATAAGAAGCAAATCATTTGAGCTATGTTTAGTTGAAAACACTGCAAAGAAAATATATCAGTGTCCAAACTGATAAACTTTACTAGGGATGCACCGAAATGAAAATTTGTGGCCCAAGCCTAATAAAATATGAACGCTTGGCGAATACTGAATATCCAATGTGGAGGCTTATTGGTTCACTATATTTTTTAATAGTGCATAAACAGCTCAGAATATATTTTTAGACTTGTTTTTAAAAGAAAGTAATTGTTTGTTGAATATTATCAGGGTTCCCACGCGTCCTGGAAAACCTGGAAAATGATTGCCCAATTTTCCAGTCATGGAAAACAAATGGAAAATGTGGAAAAAAGTGAAATGTCCTGGAAAAGCTTAGATTGTCCTGGAAAATGGACATGTGAAGTAAGAAATGAAGTAAAAATGTATTTGGTAACTAATGTACAGTACACGTGGCCAGAAAATGTAAGTAGGTAAAATAATGCAAGTTAAGGTATAAAGTATAAAAACTCAAAACAGTGGGGACAAAAAGAAATAATAAAAAAATGACAAAGTAAAATTTAGGCTAAATTAACAAAATCTATTCATGAAAAGCAGAGTAAATAAAGATTAATAAATATGTATAACCATACATTTATAATAGTAAGACCCATAAAAGCCAGACTAAACAGATAGCTAACAGACTGTTTGTGCAGGAGAGATAGAAACAAAGAAATTCTAAGATCAAAATGATCAATAGGTTGAGATATTGTTCATCAACCTCTAATCTTGTTTTTTAGAAGGCTAACTAGAATTGAAAACTGCCCACAGCAGCGATGTAACTTCAGTTGGTTATGTGACACTGGAAAAAGTCCTGGAAAATGATTTCTAGAAAAGAGTGGGAACCCTGATTATGACTTTTTTTAATATTCCAGTAGCCTTTGCTTTTCAAAAAAAAAAGCACAACAAAGTTTTTCATTCATATTAAGCCTTCAAACAAAACAAAACACGCATTACAAAAAATAACGTGCATTGAAGTGGATAAACCCGCAACAATTGTCCTTTTGACACAAGTCTGCTTAGCCACAGTCACATGCAATGAGGTATTTGATTTCGTCATTGCTTCACAAGGTACTATTCGGCCTTGCTTTTACCTCACTCCACTGAAGGCCCAATGTGACTTTTTTTACAATATTTGGCCTAATATATTCAGTCACTGAATATTAGGTGCATCCTTAAACTTCACTGTTTTTTTGGCTCATATTCACTCATTTTGAATGTCATGACTGCAACATGCTGCTGGAACAAGGCAACAAAAGACCGGGAAAGTCGAAGAATTGTCAAGAACACCTTTTTTAACATCCCACATGTGAACAGGTCAATCAATCAATCAATCAGTCTTTATTTGTACAGCGCCAATTCATAACAAGTGTTATCTCAAGACACTTTACAATAGAGCAAAAACTCTTCATTTTGTGGATACACATATATGCATTAGATACACATATATACATATATATACAAATATATACATCCAACACCCAACATGAATCCATATAGCCAATCATGAATCCCTCCATCATGGCGGCAAGAAAAACCCTTCTGTTAAGCAGCAGGAAATCTTGAATGTGGATCCCAGTCTCATGATGAACAGCAAATCCACACAACGCTGAGTTGGGTGTGTGGGCAAAGGAAGGGAGGTGAGAGGAGACAAGTGGACTAAAATAAGAACTAAAGTTAGTGACAGATCCATGAACCATAGACCTGTGTCTGATTTATTAGAGGTTAGCCTCTTGAGATGCTACATCTCGTTTTCAGGAGGGTCCTCATGTCTGAATGGTAGTGGTGATCATTTTATGGAAGTATAACCAATGATATTCTTACTGAAAATAAGAATTTATGGTAGTGACAAACTCATGGATGCTCAGACCACAAGTGCATCCCAACCATATTTGTCTCCATTAAGTATAAATGTGTTAAAGGCCTCTTGAGATATGACATCCCATTTTCAGAGGGACCTCATGCCTATGTGGTGATAAAAAAAAATAGATACTGTAGAAGTATCGATCATGGATATGGAGATCATGCTAATATCTACATTAAAAGTTATAATGATAATGGGAATGAAATGTTCCTAATGAAATGGCCAGCTATGTGTCATGTATATAATTGTAGTTATTGAGGCTTCGTGACTCCACAGCAGCAGGCAGTCTCCACCAAGGATACCAGGCCACCTACAAGACAAGAGCCAGAGACGAGTACAGGAGCAAACAGAAGGGGCAAAGGCAGATGTGGAGAGAGAGAGAGATAGAGCCCAGGTGAATTGGAAACAGGTGAGTGTCATGATTGGGTATAGAAGTAGCATCCCTGAAAGTCTCAGTCGTTCACTTAGTGAATAACTGTGTGAACAAATAGTCCAACAGTTTCAGAACAATGTTTCTCAACATACAGCTGCAAGGAATTAAGGGATTTCATCATCTAAAGTCCATAATATCTAGAGATTTAGGGAATCTGGAGGAATGAAATAATAAGAAACAAGGCCAGAACACGAGAACTGAATGCCTGTGACCTTTGGTCCTTCAGGCAGCACTGCATTAAAAACTACATCATTGAGTAACAGATGTCACCACGAGGGCTCAGGAACACTTCAGAAAAACATAGTCAGTAAACACAGTTTGTTACACCTACAAAGTTCAAGTTAGAACTCTGCCATGCAGCGCTAAAGCCATAAATCAATAACACCGTGAATCTTCACCAGCTTCTCTGTGTCAGAACTCAACTGAGGCCCTCCTCACAAGAGGACGGCCCCGTATTGTCTTGGCGTCGGCATCAAAACATGTATCGCTGTTTACACATCGTATTGTACATAGGCTTGTGCATTTACATGAGAACGCAAAATCCTGTTGGGTTGCCCGTCTGGTTCTGCTCCGAGGTGGATTCCATGTCAACAAGTGCTGATGCACGCGTATCATGCTCTACATGAGCATTTGTTGCTGTTGTTGCTGTAGCTGGTGTTGTTGGTGCCCTGTGAGCAAATGTTGGTATAAAAGTCGTAGCAATATTTATAGCTGCTGGAACAAGATCAGAATCAGCCTGGCTGCCGCCATTGTTATTGTTGTGTTGTGTGTGACAGCGTGGGTTGGGAGGCGGGGTGGAGGAGGTGTGCTATGAGGTCACCGTCTTTTCCGGACTTATCTGTTTATACCAACTACAGCATGAAGATGAAGATATCCACTTGCAGACCGGTTTTCAAAAAAGATGCGGAGTCAGGGACAAATACACTTCTCCGTGTGTCAATATCACTAAATCGATAGTTTATTTTACCGGAGTCTTAACAAATTTGTACTCGTGTAAAGCCCACCTGAGATGGACTGAGGCAAAGTAGAAAAGTCTGCTGGGGTCTGACGAATTCACTTTTCAAGTTGTTTTTACAGGCTCAAGAGGAAATAAACCATTCAGACTGTTATCAGAGCGAAGTTCAGAAGTATCTCATTGTTTGGGGGTGTGTAAGTGCCCATGGCATGGGTAACTTGCACATCTGTGAAGACTGTGGCCTTGATTTAAAAGAGTGCAAGAACTAGACTGGCAAAATTGGTAGCAGAGACTCTAGATTGTTGGGCAACTGAAGCTCATCAAGCAAAAATGAGAGAGAATTCCACCAACAAAGCTTCAACATTTAACGTCCTCAGTTCACAAACACTTATTCAGTGTTAAAGGAGAGGCGATGAAACAGGTAAACATGCCCCTGTCCAAGCTTTTTTGGAACATGTTTCCAGGATCAAATCAAATTGGGTGGATATTTTCAAAAACATCAATAAAGTTGATCAGTTATAGTCGTAAATATCTTGTCTCTGTTGTGTATTTAGGTCAACATGGATTTGCAAATCAATGTATTCTGACTTTATGTGTTCTAAACAACATCCCAGCTTTATTGAAAATAGGGGTTTTATGTTTGGAAAGTGAGCTACCAAAATCTCCTGCTTGAAATAACTGATTTTATGCTTCCCATCATGGAGAATGAATAATGCACTGAGTGAATGTGAAGTGTCGTCTTAAAGAAGAAGAACGCTTGCCTCCGTGCATGCGCAATACGGCTCATTGTTTCAGGGGAAGACTGCCGGGGAAGACAATGACTTTCTTCTTCCAGTTTTGTGCAAAATGGACGAATATCTATCAGATGAAGATGTTGTGGAAGAGAACTTTGAATATGATGGGTGTCCTTACAGTTTTGAGCCAGAGTTTACAGATGAGGAGCTCATCAAAAAGAGGATGCGGAGGCAAAGAGAAGAACAGCTCTCCAGAGAGCACTGCGCATGCACGGAGGCAAATGTTCTTCTTCTTTAGTTCAGAGGTCAGCACAGCCACAAAACATGTCTGGTGCGACACAGACTGTAATGGAGGAGTAGCGTGAGTGGACCATGATGAAATATTGGTGAAACGAATGAGTTTTTGGACGATTAATGCAGTTTTAGGAGCGGCGCTATACATGCCCCGTGTGCTACCATTATACGGATGTCTGCCGCTCGATTTTGGATCTAAATATCTCCCGAAGCACTGTTTGGATTAGGAAAGCCTTCTGGGTGAGCATATTGTTCTAATTCATTCTATAAACAATGTGAAAGCTGTAGAAACCGAACTTATCCTTTAATTGATGAAGCTGTTAACAATTCTCAATTGGAATTGGTTTCCCATCCCTAAGTGAGACTTTCATTTATGCTCCTTCTATTCCCAATTATGTCATTCACCTGTTTCCAGTATACCTGCTAACCTATGGGATGCTCCTTACAGGTGTTTTTCGATTATTCCTCAACTTTCCTAGTCATTTGTTGCCCTTGTTCCAGCTTTTCTGGAAAACATGCATGGATCAAATTAAAAAACAGTGAATATTTGCAAAAATCTGACCCAGTCTCATCTTGGTAACAGGAGCTACCGCTGTAATTAACAATAGGATATTGGTCCAAAAAGTATTTGCATGTCATTTTATTGTTTTTATTTTCTTATTTTATACAGTGTTCAGTCTTCACTGGAGCTGGATTTGTTTTTAATTGAATATTGTCACCACCATCACAGTAGGGAAGAGTATTAGGGCCATGTTAGATGAAGAAAATAATTCTGGGGAAGTCAACATTAAAGTGGAACTTTCAGGTTTAAAGTTAAAATGAAGGGAATAAAGCTGAAATGACGGGAATAAAGTTGAATAACAATTTTGTGATAAAAGTGGAAATGTCAACAAAAAAAGGTGAAATCTCTGCAATAAAGTCGAAGTGTCGACAATAAAGTCAACACACATGTCGACTTTATTCTGGACTTTACGACTTTTTTCTCAACATTTCGACTTTAATCACAAATTTGTTATTCAACTTTATTCTTGTCATTTCAACTTTCTGAATGTCAACTTACCCAAAATTATATTCTCCATCTAACATGGCCCTAATAATCTTCCGTATCACAGCAATCAATCTTGAGAAAAATTATATCCAATCAAGAAAGCCATAACAATTTATGATCTTAAAAACAATATAAATAACCGTTTTTTTTAATCATGGTTACATTTTGTGCACAATACTTGTTTATTATATCCCTGCACAGGTTTTATGCACAGTACTTGTACAGTCTCTTAACTGCACGAGTTTTCATTCACCTAGGTTGTTCTTTAATTCTACTTGGGGTAATTGGTTGGGAGGGGTTATAATTACTGTTTCAGAGGGTCAATTTATAAAATTGTTGCATGGCATGTTAGTCTTGCAACCTTGAATTTCCCTTTGGATCTATAAAGTATCTATCTATCTATCTATCTATCTATCTATCTATCTATCTATCTATCTATCTATCTATCTATCTATCTATCTATCTATCTATCTATCTATCATTTGTTTATTTGCACATTTTAAGAGGTATCAAAGAGAGAATAAAACAATTACAAATAAGTCACATGTGCAGGGAAGGTAGAAATCATTGGGGCATAGCTCAAAACCTCACCTTAAGCAATTAAACAAAGCTAAAAATAAATTCCAGAAAAAGTAAGAATATTAGTTAACAAATAAATTTACCTTATTCAACATTTCATACAAACATTTTATACAACATGGCATTAAATATAGAAATGGACGACATTAAACACAAGCCATGACCCGGATTAGACTATCTATCTATCTATCTATCTATCTATCTATCTATCTATCTATCTATAGATCTTTTACACTGCTCTCCCTTGCTTTGTCCTGTAAACGCAGCTGTGGTAGTTCAGGTCACGTCAGGAAAACTCGTTTGTTTGACTCTTCGTGAACTCTTTTGAGTGCGTTACCCTTTTAGCTTTGTGTAAAGCAGAAAGAAAGCGATAAAAGTGCCCCAAAGCCACAACTTCAGTCAGACTTCGCTTCAAAACAAAGTCTCCGAGCTGACCCCGTCGTGGGCCTCCCTGGCCCGGGTCCTGGTCTGGCTCTGTTGTGGATGACAGCACGCTGGTTCTGTTTTCTCTGAGCTGCTGCTGGCCCTGAAAAGCCCTCTTATCGCCGGTAGCGTGTTTGTTTTTGTGGTTTTTCTGACCCTCCTGCAGGCTACAAATGTTAAGGGGACGAGGTTTGACCTGAAAACATGAGTTCAGTTGATTGTAACATGTAGGGTAAGGGTTGAAAAAGTTAATTTTGCCTTACTTCCGCCCTCATTAAGTAGGTATTTCAATGTATTAAATATAAATACAGTGAAATGTCCCATTTTACTTCTATTATACTGTAGCGACTGTTGGTACAAGTATAGTTACACTGTAAAAAGGGGAGACTGGGAACAGTTGAAACAATGGACCATTTTCCCACGGCGGCCATGTTCCTGTGACGTCACGCTCAGGGAGGAAAAGTCCAGTTTAAATCAATGAATCAATCCTTATTTGTATAGGTCATACTAAACGCTCTAGGCACTTTACAATGGAGCCATACTCTGCAGAAAAGAGGATTAGGATAATAAATGAAGTTGGATACCATGGTCCCATAAATCAGCTTTTTTTAAAGGTCAAACACGGTTAAAATGTCTGTACACTGTACATTCAAAAACATTAGAAATGATGTTTAAAGTGGTAAAAAAAGACAATTCCTGTTAGCATGAAAAATGTTACTGCTTAGGCAGTGGATTTAAAACTTAAGGGGGTTTCTAATGTTTGAAACTCACAAAGTCAGAGCTAATCTCACGTACAGATGTGTGTCAGTTCTGTGTGTAAAATTATGGAATGGACTAAACGATGAAATAAAGTGGTGTAATTCTGTTAGTTTTTTAGAAGACTTAAAAATCTAAAATTATCCAAGGTTACAATGAAATTTGATTGAATTCAATTTTTCAGTTTAAGCTATCATGTGTTTTGGAATAATGTAGTTCTGATGTCTTATTGTGAATTTTTCAGTTAATCCTATGATGGTACAGGATAGGCAAAAATAAGCCTTGGGGCTTCTGCCTATTCCTTTTTCTGGCTGCTGTCTGTTTTTTCAAAAAAAAATTTGTACAAACATGATTTTAATTTTGTTAAACCAAAATAAAGCATTCATTCATACACTTTATTTTATTGATGCACGTATTATTATATACAAATACATATACATATATTACTGAGAAAGCAATCAGGAAGCGCAAACCTCCACCAAAGTAGCTCACATATTGCTGTTACATCTATAAGAAATAGTTCCATGATAAAGTTACCATCATAATATGATTCCTTGACCCTGAAAACCCACTCTAAATCATGTTGATGTCATTAGTTTATCAGTTATTGAGCAAAATGATTGTTTGTGAATGGAAGTTACCTGCAGCACCAACAAAATCAAATCATTTCTAAGCTGGGCCATTTCCAATGTTTCCTAAAAACTTCAGCAAAATCCATTCAGTAATTTTTATGTAATCCTGCCAACAATCAAACAGGCAAAAAAATCAGACCAACAAACATATGCCGGCAACAACATAACTTCTTTGGCAGAGACAAAGGGACTAAAATCCCATTTGTCTCTGCTGATTATAGACTAGATCAATCAATCTCTATAAGAACAGCACCATACTTGTCTTTGTTGAATATAATTTTGATAAGATAAGCCTCTTGAGGTTTGGATTCTCGTTTTCAAGTTGCTGTAATTACCTCTTGCTCATGTTTTGAAGGTTGTTATCCCCACAAACATAGAGCTATGACTGCTTAGACTTTGTTTATTGTTTCTGGACTGAAATGTGCCAAAAAGGACAAAGGACACAGAAAATCCTTAGAACCAGAAACAGCTTAATTGGTCAGTTATGTAAGACATACAAGGAATTTGACACCAGTTAACTTTTCTCTCTGAGTAGAAACAGGCTGAAGTTTATATCCATGTAGAAAGAAGAATAGAAAATTATAAAATAGAAAAATAGGAATTGAATTTAAATTAAATTAAAGACAAGAAACAGACTATGTACCAGATAAGAGAGACCAGATCATTACCATGACAAACTAGATTAACTGTTCAGTATAAACCCATGGAAGACTTTTGGAATGGCAGATAGTTGATAAGCAACTGTCAATCACTTTCTGTCTTTAAAGAAGGTAAGAAGGACAGAGTTTGAGAGAAAACTCTCACAGAAACATGTAAGTGGTCAAGCAAAAAAAATCCCTCTGTATGAAGATATTTGTGCTGTTGTTTGTTTTTAATGTAATAAAGAAATTTGGTCCAAATCTGTAATCTGCAATCACACAATTGCAGATGGATCTTGCAGACATTGAATAGGTGGATCCATCTGCACTGCAAGTTTATAAGACCATATTCAGTGTTAAAAACATGTTTGCTATCTCTTTAGCTGCCATTAGATCCATACCAATGCTGCATTCATTGGTGTCGTCATTAACAATAACACCCATGGATAATACAAAAGCTTCCATTACTTAAAGATCTTTCATATTTTCAGATGATAAAATACTTGTTGTGCCCATAAAATCATCCAGCAATCCATCCAGCAAAGCTCCAATCTACGATGATTGTGAGCAGCCCAAAGCGGGACAGCCCAATCAGCATCAACAACCTTTTTTCCCCTGGCAAAAAAGAACTAAAAACCAGTGCACATGGGCAAAAAACAAAACAGACAAATTAACTGACTTTTTCTTAAACAAATAAAAAATTGATGAAAATGTCAGACAGAGACTTAATCCAACCAGACCTAATTTCATCATCTACAAAATAGGGGTGTCCCAATCCGATATTTATATTGGATATCAGTCTGATATCAGCAAAAAACAAATTTTGTTAATATATAATTGTTGTATTATTAATATAAAATATTGTTAATTCAATTGTAGAATATGTTTATATTTAAGTTAAACACAGTGGTTATTTTACCATTTAAAAATATATTTTGTTTTTATTGGATTTATTGAGGCTACTTTTCAGGGTCTTCTATTTTGTTTTTTATTTGTTTTATTTAATTGTAATATACTCTTATGTTTAAGGTTAAAATTTATTGAACCCATTGGTTAATAACAAATGGGTTCGTTTTTCTCATACCTACTATTGCTGACTAAGTGTTCTCTGTTTGAGTAATCTCAGTTGATCAAGCCTTTTCTTACAGTCCACACCACAAAGTAAGTAATAAAAGTATTTTTGGTTCCTGCTGATATTGTATTGGAGTGATATCTGTATCTGCCAATACTCAAGGCCGCAATATTGGTATTTTAGCGGAGGTGAAAAAGTTCTATCAGCACAACCCTAGCAGAAAGTAGGAACAAGTTAGGAATGTATCCAATCACAGCTGCTTTGGTTGTGTGGAAAGGTTGGATGAGTTCAGAGGGACATCCAGTCACAGCTGCCTTAGCTTCATGGTGGTGGGATAAGTTGAGGAGCGGTCCAATCAGAGCTGCTCTCTTTATGAATTGATATATTCATGTAGAGCAGGTTCACTGTTTGTTATTTAGAAAGCCTAAATACAGTTGACTGCATTTCACACAAAAGTTCAATTTGTTTCTATTTATTTATACTTTCAAACTTTACTAGCATTCAATAAAGGGTTATCAGATGATTAATTTTATCCAAGAATAAAACATGACTTCAGAAAAGCTAGGAAACATTAAAGTTTCTTTACCCATTCCACTTCTTATTTCAGTCGATCACATTTACACAAGATTTGATCGACTGAAATGTGAAATTTCATTAGATAAAACTAGACTAAAATTTAAAAAAGTTGGGTGCCTAACTTATGACGATGAATTAAGACTATTTAGGCAGGAAGCTAGAATTAAAACTAAATATAAAAGTGCTGTCAAAATGATCACTGCTCAACAGACAAGATATTTTCTCTCCAGTTTCGATGTTTTGCAGAGAGTTCGTTCTGTCCTTTACACCACTGCAGTAACACCTGCCTAATGATCTGACCTATTGTAAGGAATGATTGACAGAGCGACTGTCCAATCATCAGCCTGATTTGCCTTTGAAAGTTTCTGCCCCTTTTTAAAAGATTATTCTGGGCTCTGTCCTGATCGACTAGTGAAATGTATTGATCTGTGTTATCTAGAGTTAACAGTAAACAAGAAAAAACTAAAAGGCAAGAGCTTAAAATCAAACGATTGGGATTTTCTTCTAAAATCACTTTTTACTGTGAATGAAAATGTGTTTTTTTTTACCTCTAAAAGTTGATAGAACAATCAATCAAAAGTATGACATGTTGGTGTTGTGACGGTCTCTGCCTTAGCTCCTCAGGCTAATTTCTCCTCTCTCTCATTCTACCTGGACTCATCTCAGCCATCGGATGCACCTTTTGACTTAGTTTATTCTCCTTATCAACTCCTCACACTTAATGACTTATATTTCCAGTTTAATAACCTTGGTTGTTTTCTATTGTTTGTCAATAAATCACATTATTTACTGCTACAAACAACATATTCTTCCTGTATTTGTCATGGCCCTGAGCCAGGTTATGACAAATTGGGGGCTTGTCCGGGATTCGGACCCGGGACCTCTCCAGGTTATGACAGTGTTCAAACAGCCTGGAGAAGGAAAATTCAAGTGAACAACATGCAGTAAAACTGTGGGAATAATGAGAAAGTTCTCACAAACTTCTCCTATTTACCTTCTGCTCATTTTTCTGTCCTGGACTGAAGAAAATATGTGATAAATGCAGCATCTCAGCATTTCAATAATCAACATTATTTAGTGTCTAAGCAGCTCCTCTCCCTCCACTGTTGGACGGAGAGCCCGACATTGTTGTAGCTGGAAATGGGTCATCACATTTTCAGCTCTGTGCTCAATTACAGGCTCACTGTGGTCACAACAGTAAACTCTCACTCTCCCATCAAATTAAACAGGGCAGTGTCTGGCTTTATTTATACAGTTTTCCAGGGAAACACAATCTCTTCCTGAGTGTGAGAATACAGGAAACATCCAGAGAATCCTACGGGAAGTTGTCCCAGTAAATCAGGAAGCATCTGTCTGTGGAGTTAGAGTTCACGTGTGTGTTTTAGAGAAGATCAGCTGTTTTATTTTTACCCTGCTAAAGTTTCCTCTTGGTCATCATCAGAAGTCAGGCGATGGTTGAAAACTGGCTTCAGTTTGTGGAGGATTTGTCCTGTCTGCGCAGCCGTCAATACAGAAATTAGGACAGAAATAATCTTTAGAGTCAGTGGAATAAATGAAGGTCGAGCTCAGTTTTGTGCAGAGGGGCAGATTTAATCCTCCTATTAAAGTCATTTACTGTCAGTTTGTGGTTCCTGTTCCTGTTTATGGATTTTGAATTTCTCTGTTATAACGACTCGTGATCTCCAAACATGTGATCTCCACATGTTTAAACATTTTCAGTTGTGTTAATGGGACAGCTTGGACTTTTGGCTTTATCAAATATCCACTATGATATACAGAAGCAGCTTTCACATTCAGGCAGGCCCTTCCTGAAATCTTTATGATTTTTTTGCAGGTTGCAGCACAGCAACTGTTTTAAGAGCAGCAGGAAGAACCGTTCTAGAGTTTAATGGTGCTTAATGGTAAATAGATTACTAGTAGGGGTGTAACGAAATGGTCAACTCACGAAACAATACGAAATACGAAACAGGGCTCACAATACGAAATTCTCCCAATACAAAATAAAGCTTATAGAAAATCCCCAACAGTTAGAAGTTGTGCAAAAATTTAATTTTCTTTATTTTCTTCCTAATGCAGACATACAAAAAATATTGCTGCATCAGTACAAAATAAATGCTCTTTGAAAAAAAACAAAATTGTAGTTTTTTCCCCTTATTTAGACTACAGTGCAAATACAAACATAAAATCTCAATAAAAAGTGCTTTGTTGTTGTAACAATCAGGATAAGTACATTCTTGAATGAAAAGGAAAACAAATAGCAGTCCTCAGAGCTGCAGTTTAGACCTATAAATGTCTGAACTGTGAACTATAATATTTAGCCTATAACAGTGCATATACTTCTGATCTTCAAGTATGATCAAATTCTGTCAACTCAACAGTAGATGCTAAAATCAGGTATTGTTTTTTATGCAGACTTACACAAACATACAGTAGCTGCCTGTCTCCAGTTCAAAGTAGTGGGTAGTTGCACTCGCTGCAGCATACAGCGAACTGTAGCAGCATATTTTGCGCACGATTGCTGTTTTGTCTGCAATCTTCTCACCGTTCTCTCATCTTTTACGTGGGAAGCCAAAATAGGTCCACTCAACTGATGTATTTGACGAAGGAACGTCAGCTAATTCCTCGACCTCGTCCTCCTCCATATTCAAGAGAGTGTTTTGCTAAGTTAGGTGAGGAGGGTAAAAATTCAACGGTCGTGCGCAGGGCCCCTTTGCTTTTTTTATTTTGTGCATCTTTGAATTTTATTTCGTCATTTTTTTATTTATTATTTACTAGTGTAATAAATTGGTTGGTATCATATGGTGCCTGGACTCCAGTAGTCACCAATACTGATACCAGCATTTTCTGCAGTATCGGAGCAATTCCTGACCCTGGTTTCAGAATTGGAACCACTCTAATTAAAACACAACAGAGGGAATGTTTGGACTGTTTTTTATGGAAAAGTCCTAAACAAAAACGAAGAAAGGACTGTGGGTAGGCCTGTCACGATGATCAATACATCAATTAACTGCACGATAAATAAAACAGCCTTGATAAATTTGCCGGCCTCGATAAATTGACACGTGCATGCATGTTTGTTTCCCTCCTCCCTTCCTACCAAACAGGCTGGATGAGAAGAGGGTTCACTCTGTACTAGGGCTGGGCAATTAATCGGAAATGATCAAAGTCGACATTTAGACCCTGTAATCGAAGTAATTTTACTTGTGTCAATTATTTTGATTATTTTCCCTGTGCATGTCATGTGAACGCACCCCCTCCATTCAGCCTGTGTTTACTTTAGCCAAGAGAGAAGGAAGCGCTGCTAATGTGAAAGAGAAAAGCGGCAATCTGTCAGAGGACCCTGTAGCCAAGAAAAATGTTGTCTACGTTGTTTGGGCACATTTTCGATTCTGGGCAGAGGACATCAGGCAGAAAGGAGTTAAGTGTAAATCCTGCAGGAAGACAGTTTGGACCACCGTCAGTAACACCACCAATCTGTCAGTCATTCAATCCTTGTGGGGGGAGACAGGGCCGCTCTCACCTACACACATAGAGCTGCAAGTGAGCGTTGTGAGGAGTAACAAGGAAACAAACACTAATATGAATAATTGCATGAAAGCTACAGTTCCTAAGCTGGCTGCCAGTGCGGGAATGTTTTAGGTTTTAAACAGAATGAACAAGGTGTGAGCTTTGTTCATTCTGTTGGGGAGCTGCAGCGGAGCTTTCGTCCTTGACACTCAGTGAATGAGGCGTTTGGTCGGCAAAGTAAATATTAATGGTGCGCGCTCACATACGGTGTCATTCGCTACATTGCAAAAGAAATGCAGCCCTTCAATACAGATGAAAAGCCTGCATTTCGGGAAATGTTGCAAACGTCTGACAGACAGAACGAATTGACTGGGAGAAAGTACATAACACAAACAATTCCGGGACTGTAGACACTCCGTTTTATTTAGCGTTTTTGTTGTTGTGTGTGTTTTTTTTGTTTTTTGTTTTTTGTTTTTTTGGGGGGGCATTTTGGCGCCTTTATTGATAGGAGAGAGACAGTGGACAGGCTTGTGAAAGGTGGTGAGAGAGTAAGGGAAGACACTCTGCAAACTGGTCACAGGCGGGATTTGAACCTGGACCAGCAGAAGTATGTATATGGGTCGTGCATGGTTGCTAACCACTCCGCCAAAAATCAGCACACCGTTGTGTGTGCTTTTATTGGAATTTTTTTTTTCCTTACATAGACAGGCTCTATTTTTAAATTGTTTTTGATTAGAATAATGATATTTATTTACATGCAGTTTTTTCCAAAAGAGAGTCCATTTCATTTTCATTTTCAAACCACTGTCTACATGTAGGGATGGGTACCTTTCACATTTGAACCGATACCATACCAATGCCCGGTACCTGGGAATCGGTATCGGTACTCAAAGGTACCAATTTTGGGTACTTTTGCGTGTTTTTATGGGGTAATAAATATTAATTTGTTTAATATTAAGATCTCAAATTGACCTTATAATGATAACTGATGCACATTAAAATGCCAAGCTAATACCATCTTCAACACGAGGCTTATTTACCTGGACCAGGTATCCTCCTTGTTGCATTTGCTGCCATCACCAAATGTTAAAGCCATTTCTTTTCCTGTGTTTCTGGCTGCAGATGACTAGTCACCATTGGACACAGGCGTGCTTACAGTGCCGAGTGAATCCTTTGTGGTCGTAGATGAGGCTATCAAAAATTGTGCACTCTTCAGCTTTAAGGAAAATTTTGTGCGTCACAGGTGCTTCCTCAGATTTGAAGTATTTCTGCCGCTGGCCTAACACTTGGCGTCACAGATATTGCAGCGAGCATAATCTTCATCACATTTAATAAAGTAGAGCCAAACTTCAGAGTAGTTTCTCTCAGCCATGCTTGCTTTGTTGACGAAGCCCGCGGCTGCTGACGCCGTTACGCTATTGCTGTGCTGCGTTCAAGTCCGGTATGGAAATTCACCTACTCTACCCAATAGTATGCTTGCTTCTTCCACTCCCTCACAGTCACAAGGATGCGTTTAGGTACCTAAACATGGCACCGTTTGATTTTACGTGAATCGGTACTCGGTAGTACCTACAGAATTCGGTCGGTACCTCTTAAAGTACCGAATTCGGTACCCATCCCTATCTACGTGTAGACTGTTCTTGTTTTATTTAGCATCAACAGACCCCCAAAGTCCTCCTCCAGTTTTATAAACCAAACTTTCTGGTAAAATCCATACTTCCAGGCAGATGGAGTAACAAAGTGCTGAGTGTCTTCTTTTAAAACTTGCATATGCATGTGTTTGGATACATTACATGACTCAGTTTGACCCTGTAATTATAATCTGATGACTGTGTGCTTGTGTGTGAGGTGTGTATGTTATTATGGGAAGGCTGGGTTTTGCCAGCACAGCAAACCATGTACATATAGTAATAAATATAAATGATAAATCTTACATACTGTTTAATAGTTATTTATCCTCTTTATTGCGGTGCTGCAGTCCTACTTGGACCAACCTGCATGGTGCTCGAAGGAAGTTTTATTCATTACCCAGCTCTGGGATTAAAAAACAGGTCAAAATTGTAAAAGTAATTCCTCATATTCTTTTTTATTTGTTCGACTAATTACCACGACAGGCCTTTGTAACCCCAGGCTCCCTTTTCCTGTCAGAAAAATCCGCAATAACCAGCTTTTATTGCCTGCAAATCTGCTGTGTTAGTGAAATTTGGTATAAAGACATTAAGATAATATTTGTTGTCAGTTCACACAAAATCAGCCGGTTGGTATTTCCTGTGTGCAGAGCTGCTTGTCCCGGAGGAATGTGAGGAATGTATTCTTTTGTCCTCTGATTTAGCAGCGTCTCGTTTCTGTACAGCCTGCAAAATAAAGAGCGAGAGAGACCCAGGAAGAGACGACGGGCTGGAAATGAGTCTGAAAAAACTGTTGGTAACCCCGGTGGAGATCTCATCCCTGCCTGTGCCGCTGTCTTTGAACCTCAGCTGTGGGGATTTGTAAGTCAGTGAAGGAAGAGTGAACTTGTTGAGAAGTTTTCTATCATTGCCTCTCATTAGAGATTTGTTCCCATGTGTTTGGCTGAAGACGTGTCAATCCTACTCCCCGAATCGAAGCCCCCACTTCCCACCCGGTTTATTTATAGCTGGAGGAACTGCCACTGGATGCAAGTCATGGCTGTGATCTTGGAGGAGGAGGGCTGTAATTTAGGCTTTCTGCTTTCAATTATTGTTTTCAGAATTTTTAAGGAGAGATGAGGCTTTGACGTTTTGAAAGTGGTCTCTATTTGAGTTGGAAGTGTGGGAGCAGAACAACCACCACATCAAGCAAAGACTGTGATTGATTTGTAGGGAGTGAAATAAAACCAGGGATATACCACAGACTACCTACCATACTTGTAATAATAATTTTTCATATTTTTGCTCATAAAAAATGTGAACAAGATCTGTTAAAATGGCTACTGAAGCTGTTAGCATTAATGCTAATCTGTATAAGCAGTTATATGTAGAATGGAGCTTGGCAAGATGGATCTGCCTGATTTCAGATAATGAATCCAGCTTCACTGCAATGTTAAAGTTAAGTTGTCCATTCAAGAGGAACGTCAGCAATTGGAACAGTTACTGTCTATACCCCAAGGGCGCAGACAGCTGTTTGGCTGGCAGCTGGTGCTTGTGGAAAGCCCATCTTCATGTCCAGGTATTTGTAATCAAGCCTGATGAATTTCACTACATACATGAAGATTGTTTAAGCCATTGCTTCATAAAGGTTGTTTCTATGCTACAGGATATATGCTCATTGACCACACCAAGACAAACTGATGAGGACCCAAATATAACTGAATACCGAACATTTACCAGGATGTCTGTGCTGAAAAAAAGGGAAAAAAACAAGGCTTGTACGAGTTCACTGATGAAGCTTCTCCTGAAAATCGTAAAGCTTTCAAGAGTTTGGGCGTATATATAGAAATAGAGCTATAAAGCTGCTGAGTTAAACTGAGAAGGTAACTTCATCCATCCATTATCTGTACTAGGGCTGTGAGATTTACCGTTTTCAGATTGAAATTCGCAATTTCAGACAACGCAATCATGTGACCACCAAAGCTATAATGTTTTTCACCTGACTGACCCAGGATCTGCTGTGTCAACTATTTTGCAGAAACTATTATACAAATTTGGATGCAGTTTGCATTTATAGATTTGCTGGTAAGCAGGTAAACAACACAAAGCCTCTGTTTAGGAGTAGAAGTTGGAGAATCCCTTAAAAGTGTAGTCAGCGATCTTCTAATCGTCTAATCTAATGCACGATTTGTCAAAATCTCTGTATTTCTCCTCTCCATCAACAAGATGTCCTCACTGACAGCATGTTGAAAAAAAAGTCCGGTTTCAATACACAGCCTTGGCTCTGAATTTCAGCAGGTAAATACTGTGGCTCTGGCCGAGTTACCAAAGCAGGGTACAACCCCCACATCCAGGGGGCGATAATACTCATGCGCAGATCAGACAAAGGGGGGAGGGGGAGTCGTAGGATGCGTAGCGTGCGCAGTTAGCGTTAGGGAGAGATACAATAGGTGCAGTAGCAATGGCTGAAAAACAGCCCAAAAGAAAAAGTTCAGAGGGGTGAAAAGTGAAAAAGAAGGGCTATAACCATGAAAGAGCGAAGACCCAGCCAATATTGGAGTTGCTTTCCGACGGTGGAGGGAACTCCGCCAATTTAAAGACCTGAAAACGGACACGGATGTCGCCGTCTTTCTGCTGGATAGGTAAGCAACATTAGCTTTGTGGTGCTTCGTATAACAGTAACAGCCGTCGGGCATTCATCTTATTGTCTGATCTGCCAGAATGTACTGTTGTTGTGATGTTATCAATAGTGGCAGTTGAGTTGTCTGACGAGTCAGGGTAACCTTAGCTACGTTGGTCAGCTGCACAGTTTCTACGGCCATTTCCATGACGATGCACGTCCATCGGCTTTCGGGGGGCGGGTCTAAATTCGTTTATAAACAACCTCTCCACTCGTTTTCTCCCACATCGCTGACTACACCTTTAAATAATGAAAACAGATTATTTATCACCAGTATTAGATGATGAATAATGTGTTATGTGCTTCTGATCATTGAATTCCTTACTGTCGTCTATACTGTAAACACAGTGGATATTGCACTGAAGCTTGATTTCAAGGAAATCATGAATTGAATTGAAATTGCAATATCGCCCAGAAAATTGCAATCAGTTGTTTTCCTGAAATCCTTCAGCCCTAATCTGTACCCCTTATCCCTCCAATGCAGGACACTGTAGCCTATCACTGGCTACATTAGTCGAGAGGCAAGGCTACATCCATAAACCAGTAACCAGCCAATCATAGGGCTTCATAGAGAGACAGACAATCATTCATGTTCACACTCATATCCAAGGGCTTTCTTTAGAGCTACCTGTTACCTAACAAGCATGTTTTCAGTCTGTGAGGAAACAGGAGTGTCCAACGCCAAAGACACAAGGAGACAATGCAAACTCCACACTAAGGCCTGAATGACATGAACGGGTCACCTTCTTGCTGTGAGGCATGCGCACTGACCTGCTGCGCCACTGCACCACCCTGTCATGACTTTATAATTGGAATTATTGGTCAATAAGAAACACATATCATTTAACATGCCTACATCGGAATGTTCTTCGCTGATCTAAAACTGGAGGATAAGTGACCATCTTCTAGAGGTGTCTTTAACATTTCAGCAGCTCTGTTTCTCTGCAGCTTTCTACCGTCCAGCTGCTTCTCACACTTCACTTCATGCTGCTTAATGAGGCAGGATCTCTGCCACTCGAGCCAACTTTTCTCACTCACATTTAAAAGCAAGCTCACAATTAAATATTTAGACTGCACTCAGTTCAAAGTGCAGTTTGTCGGAAACACAACGTTTTAGCACATCAATTTGCATTACAAAACTTTTAAGTTCCCCAAACTTTTACAGTCAAACTACATCTAAGAACAGAGAACGCCCCTGTTTAATATTCTCCGTGCTTTTTAGGAGCAGCTTTGTGAAAAACAGCCCGTTCACAGGCTTTTGCAATCCTTTGAGAAACGTAGTGTAAGAATGTGAAAATTTATGGATACAACACTTTTCATCTGTTTTGAGGATCTGAGCAGACACACAGCTTCCAGGAGGTTTTTGGAAGCTCACCTTTCTTTTTTGAAAACTTTTAAACTTGATAGTTTTTGTTCTGCATCTTTTATTCTGTTGTTTTGGATCAAACTAACCTGCCATAGTTGTCTGGTACAGCTGTATTTCCTTTGTCGTGTGTTTTAAGATGATTGTGTCCCTGATGTTATGATGATTAATCTAAGGTGCCTGTGACTATTTTCTGTCACCACGCCAATCAAACAGGTACCATATTTGATAATTACTAGTGAAACCTTGGTTTGCTTCATCGATTCAAAAAGATTCATTCTTCTTTAGATCATGGATACAAGTTGCTGGGGTAAGATTCCTCGGAAAGGTGGCTGGGCTCAGCCTAAGGGACTTACAAGAGAATGAAATTGGAGAGTTTTTGTTGTGTTTGCTCCTTCCGCTTACACAAGAATAGTGCCCGGAGTGCCTAAAACTGCTGCTTACTTTTGAAACTTTGAAACAGGGGTCCAGAGCAAGAAGGTTTGGAAATGTTTTTGTTTTTGCCCCTGTGTGAACAGAATAAATGTCATCAGGGAAAACCATGATGTGTGTTCACGCGTATCTACGAGAAGGTCTGAAAATGGAGTAGCGTGCATGTCAGGCCAATAGTTTGCAATGTAGGTTTGAAGGGAAGCAGCGGAGTGACAACACAAAAACGCTTCCAGGTGAAGACAGACTTTGGGCACAAGAGTTTTTGTCTGGACAACAAATCTGTCTGGATTTCAAACCAAGCACAGAGAGCAGCACACATGTTGCTCAATAGTCGGCCGTAGCTGTCGTTTTTTTATAGTTACGCGTGCAACCTTCATCAGAAAGAGTACTGCACATGCACCAAGCGTGATTGTTTTCCCTGAAAATGCTGATTCCTGTCTACTTATAGACGGATACCAAAACATTTCAAAACTTTTCACTATGGACCGTGGTTTCAAAAGTTTGCAGATTCAGGCACTCCGGGCACCGTTCTCGTGTAAATAGAAGGCACAAATGTTATGAAGACTCTCTGTTTTCTGACTTTTTTAATGTTGTGTAAACAGGCCTTAGAGATAAGGTGACGGGCTCAGACATTCGGGGGAAACTCAAAGTTGAGCCGCAGCTCTTTCTAATATAGAGGATTAACTGGAGGTGGATCAGGAATCTAATTAGGATGCCTCCTGGTTACCTTCCTATGGAGGTTTTCCAGGCACAGCCAACTGGAAGGAGACACAGGGGCAGACCCAAAACCTGCTGGAGGGATTATATGTCCCGTCTGGTCCGGGAACGCCTTGGAATCCCCCATGAGGAGCTGGAAATTGTGTCAGGGAAGAGGGAAGTCTGGGCTGATCTGCTATGTGTGCTGTCCAGGAGAAGGCTGTGGGAGATGGATGGATTATTCTTTAATATACCTCAGCAGATTATTTAAAATGTCATTGTGCTTCACCCTCACTTGCACTATGATGAATTATTCTATTAAAGAAAATAAGGCTTATTCATTTCTCTTTTCAAGAATACCGCCATCATTAAATCTGAAGACAATCTAAAAATGTGCAAAGCTAAAGAGAAACTCATCTAATGACTGTTGAAGATCTTTGAATTGCAGACCAAATGGGTCACAGCTGGATTACGTTTGTAGGAACTGAACTGACTACTGTTCTTTTCCCTTTTGGTATCACAACAGTGAATGTCTGGCTTTTAAAGCTCTGGCAGTATTTTTGGTTGCCCCAGGCCTGGCCTGGTCTCACCCCGCCGCAGGAGGGAGTTGGAACTTTTAAATTCTGTAACACAAAAGCCCTTTTTACACGTACAACCCTAAAATAGCCTCAAAAGCAGCAGGAAAACCACCCAGAAAACTATCTGACACTTCCTCTCATGCTCATCCATCACAGCTGTATGCTTCTCCATACACATATGATGGTCAAATGGAGGTGAGGTTAGGGAAAACACTAGGAACTAGAAATTTAACAGTTGAGAGTAGGGGTGTGTTTAAGCAATAATCTGTTGTTATGATATGTGTTATGATATATGAATGACTATGCATTATATCATAAGTCTATCCCAGGGGGCTATTATCGTTTTTTCCACTCAAAAGTCTCATCCCTACTTTTTCTTTTAAAGCTTAAAGAAGCAACAATATTGTGCGCGTAAAACTACATTTTATAATCTGTAATTTATATACAGCATGGTCCTGCAACATGTATTAATGTTATTACCCACTCCATTCAGAGAAATAATAGTAATAAATGTCTCAAAAAAGAGGTTGAGTAAAATGGCTGATTGTATGCTGCTTCTTCTGGTTGGGAGACTGCACTCAAATACAAATTTGGGACAAAATTAAGGCACCAAATCTTCTGTAAAATATTAAATATTACAATATTACAATATGTGAGCTGGGGAATTGACTGCTTTAGACATTTATGAACACTGAATAATCAAGATTAAAAAAAAGATTCCCATGCCATTGGACGTTTAACTTTTTTCCTTTTTATCAGCATCATTTTGAGATATTTATATTTTTTTAAACTATGTTTTTATGTATTACCCATTTTTTAATGTCAAAAACATAAACACTCAACGAAAGCATTTGTGCCTATAGTTTTTGCCATAATTGAGCTGCCCTACTTTACACGATTTTACAGTAAAAACATGGCTGGATCGTGTGATACGTAGGGATGGGAGTTGATAAGGTTTTATTGTTTGACAATCCTAATCAATCCAATTGTTTAACGATACCCTTCTTGATTCTTGTAGATTTTCCATGTGGGCAAACGTTGGCCTGATTTTCAGTGTCAACAATGTCAAACACATGTCAGCATAGATAACTGCTTCTGCAAAGTTGCTGGTGTTCCCACTCACTTAAGGTTGTGCAGTAGGCACCTTTTGTAAAATATTAAGCCACAATTCCGACGCTTCTGAACCCTGTCAGGAAGGAACTGGTAAGGGAGTTGATTACTCATGATATAAACTCATATCAATTCTTTGATTGAGCTGTTAACAATTCTCAACTGGAATTGGTTTTCAGTTCCCATCGTTAGTGATATATTGTTGTGCTACACCTCTAGTTGAGAGTTAACCGTCTCTAACTCTGAACATAACCTTCCCACAGTGGATAATTTGTTTATCATCTATCCATCCATCATCTGTACGGCTCATCCCTTTTGGGGTTGAAGGGGGATGACAGCTGGCATTGGGCGAGAGGCTGGATACACCCTGAACAGTCACCAGCCAATCACAGGGCCACGTGGAAAGATGGAAAGCCATTCACACTCACACTTTACCTATAAGGGCATCCGGGAGGCATCTGGGAGTAAACCAGAGTGCTCAGAGAGGACCCACACATGCACCTAAATAACGTGCAGACCCCACACAGACCGACCCGGGGAACAAACCGTCGACCATGCTATGAGGCATGTGCACTACCTGCTGTGCCACCATGCCGCCCTTGTTTATCATAATATGACAATTTGTTTTGTGATAACACAAAGTTATTTGAACATACATTGCTTTGCAGATGTATTTTGGTTTAATGGTCACGATTCTGCCTCTCAGGATTTATTGAGTGATGTAAAAGTTCCAGGCCCACACATTTACCTTTAGACATTAAACATTATCAGTGGCTGCTCTGATTGTAGGATTTGATCTGAGACTCTATTCAGGTATATATTAAAGTATAATCAGTGTGTTCTTGTCCAAAAGTGCAACGTTTCTGTATAGAGCAGGGTCAAATATGTGAAATTATATTATATGTATCTCATGAATTAGATTTATAACCTAATGACTTTTACATTTAATAGTAACTACCAATGTGCAAAGAAGAAGTACTTATACTGATTTCAGCATATTTTAACACATCAGTGATCTGGAGCAGGTGTGGGCCACTTCGTTCACCATGACAACCACATTCATATTATTCTTGTTTCAGAGGATGAGGAGGAAGATAATCAAATAGTTGTAATTTACCAAAACAATAAATATTTTACTTTTATCATAATTTCTGTTCATATTTTCAAGTTAAAAAACAAAAAAATCAGCTACATTAATGAACTAGACATATTTAAAGTCCATGTCTTATAACAGTTAACAGGTGAGAGCATGTCAGCCCCATCCAGGCCTCCCCATTAACTTCTCATTCATTATATAAATCATTTTAGGATTTCATTGTTTTTGCTCTTTTCTGTGGTGGGCCCTAAATAATGGAGCAACCTACTTCTTCAAATCAAAATCTTTTTTTTTTCTTGTCTTTAGTTCTCTTAATTTGGCTTTTATTTTAATAGATTGCCTTATGCTTTAATGATTCTACTTAGTTTTATCATGCTTATTTTTTTATTTCTTATTTTATTTCTACTTGGTCTGGGCTGCACTTTCATAACGGATCTAGTTTTTGAAATAGGCTGTATAAGTATGGACTGAATCCAAATTAATGGCACTTTTTTAACACAGTAAACCAGCTTATTTAATTTGCATTTTTACCAGTTAAGTCCTGCTGATATTTTTTCATTTATTTGCAAATGCATCCTGGCCAAGGTGTTGGTCATAAAAATCTTGGTTATAACAGTTATTGAAGTTCTTTTGCTCTACTATATCATTTAAAAAACCATTATGGCACATTAAATATACTTAATTCTTTTTAAAAGTGAAATAAAATTAGGTTGAAGGCTATGATAGAAGTATTTTCCTTTTGCCTGTTTCGCCCGTGAGCATGATGTCATTTCAGCAAATTAGGTGAAATACTCCATGGTGAATTTTCCATCTCTATGTTTGCATTTTTGGAAATCTGAAATAGACTAGTGTGCAATAATGAGTAAGGTGGAGTTAGATTGGCTGCCAGTTGCCCACCATCAATCTACCAAACCAATCAGTGCATGAAGATCTGCTCTCCTTACCTTTCCTTTAACTCAAGTGAATAACGCCAAATTTACAACCCTATGAAATATAAAGGAAATGCTGATTTATAAACATGTCAGTCCATTTTTATTGATTTAAGCTGACAGGATTCTCCGAAAGCTCAGCAGTCTCCAGAATCTTTGATCCGTGGTGTCGCTGGGAAAAAAATCTCCTCGTGCTTCACTGACACTGAACTGCAGAGTGCTTACTTCAGCTCTTACATAAAATGAGCTCCGGTTAATTGTGGTGTTAACACTTCTAAACGTGCTCCAGGTTTTCAAGGTCAGCCTGTCATTAAGTTTTAATGGAGCACTTCAAGGAAATATGTTTTATTTATATCCCCCAGAGTGCTCTCTCTCTCTCTCTCTTCTTTCTGCAGACCAGATAAATGGACCGGCTCAGCCTTTCAACAGATGAGTTTAAGACGATGTGTGTGGAATATCTTTAACACCTAAATAATTTCTCATTGTCTTTTTTGATATTGCAGAGGAGGGGGCGTCTGCAGTGAGGAACAGTCAACCCGACAAAGGAGGGATTCTTGTATGAACGGGTCCTCGGTCCTCCTCGGCCATGTTTTCCCCCAATCAATCAAACTGGGTCACGTTTGAAGATGACAGCACGCCACTGCCATCTCCTCAGAAGCCCCTACAGCCACCAGGGCTTATCAAAGCATCGGTACCACGTCCCAACGGTCTGAAAGTACTTCCTCCGATCAGAGACACTTCCTGGAGCTTCAACAGTTCACTGGAATCCCCTCAAAGCAACTCAAGTCTTAGTGGAAGTTCTTGCGTACCGTGTAACACGCCTTTTTGCACTCCTGTGAAAGGGGTTCCCAGCAGTGCGTCCCCTTTTCACTCCACCACGCGGGAGAAGAACGACTTCTTTCGGAGTTTCTCCACCCCAGCTGCTTCTTCCCTTCCCTCTCCAGCACCAGAGGCCTTTAACCAAACGTCAGATGGACCAAGCCCGTTCCCGTCTTTCCGGGGAAACTCAGGACACTCGAACCCTTTCTGGGATGGATCCAGGTACAGCGCAGACGCAGACAGCTCCTCATCTTCATCAGACTCTGAAACTAACAGCTTACCACGCTTCTTCATTCGGACCAAAGACGGCAGTGAGCCTCCCCGCGACCAACTCCAGAGCTCCTTCTCCTCGTACGTTTGCAACAAATTGGAAAACTTGCGAGTGGATTCGGACCACGAAAAAGAGACTGAAAGAAATGGCGAGAGGCGACTGAGCTGCAAAAATGAGGTGTTAAGCGATTGTTCTTCTCAGTTTGTTCCTCGCGGACTCTTTCGCAGCCAGAAGAGAGACGGCTGGTCTGTGATGCTCAGGATTCCCGAAAAGAAGAACCGCATGTCCTCTCGACAGTGGGGGCCGATCTACCTGCGGTTACTTCCGGGTGGCGTGCTGCAGATGTACTATGAGAAAGGGCTTGAGAAGCCGTATAAGGAGTTCCAGCTTCTCCCTCAGTGCAGGCTCTCTGAACTCAAACTGGAAAGCTACGGAGAGCCACGCAAGGTCCTCACTCTCAAGGTGGAGCACTTTTCGTACACGGAAAAGAAACGATTTCACCCGAAGTTGGAGGTGAGTCATGAGGCAGAGGTGGAGCAGCTGCTGAAGTTTGGCTCCACGGTGCACGAGGACATGGAGGACCTGGTTGTTTCCATGGAGGAGGAGATCTTTAAACTGTGCATGCCGCACCCGCAGAGAAAGCACTATGAGGAGCAGGAGCTGTCGCTGCAGATCACTGATCACATCTGGGTACAGCTGGATAAGAGCGGAGGTGTCATGGAGCGAACGGCTTTCACACAGATTCACTGTTTGGCTTTCCTCCACGGATTCGGGGATTGTTTTCTCGCCTTGAATGATCTCAGGCTGCTACACTTCGACTCCAGCTACGGGTCAGAGGAGGAACTCTGGATGGAGATCATCGACTATCACTTTCATCAGTGTGTGAATGAGACCGAGTTTCAGAGGTCCAGGCTGTTAAAGTTTTCCCCTCCAGATGCCTGCAGGGTGGAGCTCATGCGGTACAAGACGCTACTTCTGGGTTGCACAGAGATGCCCTTCTCAATCAAAGCTGTGGTGACAGTGCAGGGGGCCTACGTGGAGCTTCAGGCCTTTCTTAACATGTCTGCCTCTTTCCTCTCCTCCATGGGGGTGTCGGACACGTTCCCGCTGTGTGAGAATGTAGTGATCCGTGTGCCCGTGCCCGGTGAGTGGGTTAAAGTGACACAGACTGTGGCCTTGCTGAGACAGAGATCACTCAAAGCTCGTATGAACAGAAACGCCTGTTTGGGCGCCATCAGCGCTGTGGACTCGCAGCCCGTCATGCAGGTGACAGTCGGCACTGTAAAGTATGAGAATGTATACTCCGCTATCGTGTGGAGGATTGACAGACTACCTGCAAAGAATACAGGTAACACATTGCTGGGAGATTTTACATTTATATTTGTTGATGTTTATTTTTAAAAAGTCTTGTAAAGCTTATTGCAGATTCTTAATCTTGTTTTACCACCTTGCTCTTTTTGCTTGTCTGGTCAGATTTGAGAAAGAGAAAAAAATTCTGTCTCCACAAAATGAAGTCAAGGCCCATTTTCAGCCCTAGTTTTAAGTACTGAGATCAATGGATGGTCAACTTTGGTTATCAAGAGGGCCACATTAGTATCACCCTTATTGTCAGAGGGCAAGGTTTTAGGCATTTGAATTCCCTCCAAAGGGACAAATACAGCCTGTAGAGTGGGGCTGTCACGTTATACTCCATATTCAAATCTCCATTTAAGCATGGGGGAACATCTGTACTCAAACTGTGAACATATATTCATATAGAAAATACACATTAACAGGAAATGCACCTTGTGGAAGAACTTTAGGCTACTTTTAATGGCAAGATAACTAAAAGTAAGAGCATTATGTGCAAAGCAGCTGTCCTGCTCCTTATCTGAAACAATTCTGCTGGCCTATTTGTTCATATCTATGTGGTTATTAGTGTATATGCTGTGTTTGATTTTTAAAAACATGACAGTCCTACCAGAAAGAAGTTACATTGGTATCATTTAAATGTGTTAAAACTCAAATGCAATTACAAATACTTGATCTAGTGAGCTAAAAACAGAATTCAGGACATTTTTCTGCCTTTTTGATGCAAATGACTTTGCCTTTACCAGCTACCAATGAGGGCTGCCACAAAGCATGTACCTGCTCTTGTATAACCATCATTAGCTTCCACCCTGAGGTTCTTAAAGTATATGCTAGCAAAAAATAAAGACAATGAAGATGATGGTTCATTCAACTTTTCATAAACTTTACAGCTGTTATAACATTACAGCAAACGCATATGTGTTATAAGGCTAATGCAATCTTAAAGAAAAATCTTATAGGTATAAACATGTTAACATTTAAAGCTATAAGTAAGAAGGGTCACCTGTGGCCCCCAGGCTGCCAGTTGTCAACTTCTGACTTAGAAAAACTATGTGTATATGTGTTTGAAAGACAAGAAGCAAAAATATTATATGTTACAACCATGACAGTCATGGTGTCATAGTCCTTCTTATCTTTGGATTGTTTACAGTTAACAGGGAGCTTAAGCTGCTGCCAGCATGGGTCTGTTGTGTGATTTTAACCTTTTTATGATGCAATAAGCTGTGATGAAAGGATAAAATAGATCA
The DNA here is from genome assembly GCA_036419115.1 of Scarus forsteni. Taxonomy (NCBI): domain Eukaryota; kingdom Metazoa; phylum Chordata; class Actinopteri; order Labriformes; family Labridae; genus Scarus; species Scarus forsteni. Next base: position 21,283,898 of record JAZDUH010000327.1, read on the forward strand.
AAATGGTAAAGAAGTGATAAAAAAGATGACAATGTGGGGAGAAAAGGAGAAAAGAATGAAAATATAGGGCAGGCAAGCCATTAAGCTCTGTTCATATTTAGAGTAACTCAAACTGCTAAGAATGGAAAATTAAGAACATCAAAGCAACAATATATAACTTTTCCTCTTAAAAATAGGAGCATAAAAGCTTAAGAGTGCGTTAACTGAAACAGGGGTATGGCTCCAATCGCCTGCTTTCAGCTTCAAGTGACTACAGCAGCAGGCCATGAAATGTATGACAGCTTTACAGCGCTTGTTTAAACACCAGCCTTAAGGTTAAAAGAGGTCAAATAGCCAGTCTCCATACTGTTTGATGCACTACTTAGGCTAAGAGATGGAAGAGAATGAAGCTAAGACATAAGAAAGGGGGGCAGCAAAACAAAAGTCAAGACAAATGAACATGATAGACACCGTGAAATCCATTTAAAGCTCTTGGATCACTTCTATTTTAAGGCTTCAACCTACATATGGTAGCTATAAATCCAAGAAATGGGAGACATTAGGAAAACACAAGTTGCAAAAATGATTGTTTAAGAATCTAGACATCAAGAATAACTATGAATGCATCATCGTTACTCACAGTAACGACAGCAAAAAAAAAAAAAAAAAAAAAAACTTTACCAGTAGGAGTCTTTAGTAGATCCAGTCTCATGTTTGTGTTCATGTTGAAATAAATGTCAATCAATCAGTCAATGTTGAACAATCACCAAAGCTGTATTGGGTGTATGGGTAAGGGAACGGAGGTGGGCGGAGGCAAGTGGACTAAAGTAACAATTGAAGTTAGTAACAGATCCACAGGCCAATCATAAACCTGCCACCGTCATATTTGTCTTTGCTTAAATATATATATTTATCAGAGGTTAGCTACTTCAGATGCAGTTTCTTGTTTTCAGGAGTCTAATAGTATAGTTTTTTATAGAGGAATAATCAATAACAACCATGAAAAGAGTAATTAATCTAATATTTACATAAACTTCTATTATAGTTGTGCTGTTGTTTCCAGGCTTACAGTCAAGCTTGAAGCTTTGGAAAATGAATCAGCCTGGTTGCAGATGTTAATTTAGCAAATCCAGCTGCACTGCAAATTTGTCTTTGTTTAGTCATTGCACACTAACTTGCTATTAAAAGCAGAAGAAATACTGCACATAGTTGTTTCACCCCTCACTGTTGCAAAGGCAGGAATCAACAAATGTATTTCCTAGACACATGCATGCTGCAAAGTGCAGCTTAACTGTACTTGTAAGCACACTGAATGACTCCAGGCTCACACAGATACACTGGTTTGCCTGACTGAATAAATTCTGTTTCCCAGAACTGTACTGAAGTACAAATAGTTACTGTCTTTAACTACAACACCATGTTTACCAGTTCATGAAACATAAACCAAGTCCTGGTTGCTCAGAGCGAATCTCAAAGCCCCTTTTTGTGCCTTCACTCTTCACTCAATGGTTGGATCCCTCAGCAAACATGCTAATACCAGGTGCAAACAGAGCCGTTTTATTCTGATAATCTGTTTGTGTATGTTTACAGCGTGTTTGCCTTTCATCAGTGCCGCACTCAAACTCACAAGCGAGCTTTGTTTTCTCCTCCGCAGCGCTGGATCATCCACATTCACTTTCCTGTAAACTCGAGCTGGGTTCAGATCAGGAGATACCGAGTGACTGGTACCCTTTTGTCACCATGGAATGTGAAATTATGGGCGCCGTGGTGTCCCAGACCAGGGTGAAGTCGCTGGGCACTGTGAACGACATCCAGCCGCAGAAGCACGTCACCAGCTGGACCCGCTACCACTGTCAAGTAAGATGTTATATCACCCTGTCAGGCTGTCAGAAAATTGAATTGTTTGATATTTTTCTGCACCAAATCTGCTTTAAAGTGATATAATTCAGTTTTTTATTTACCAATTGTAGGAAAACTTACTTGAGCATAAAAAGAACCAAGAATTCCAATCACATTTCAACCCTGAAGAGGAAAAGTTAGATGCGATCCATTTAAATTAGTGGACTGGCAAATGCTGATCCTGGAGGCCTAATTGCATCTTAAACAGATACCCAATCTGCACAATGGCTTGTCTCAGGCATTTGCCAAAGTTTGTTTGCCGAAGAAATTAAATTTAGAAGAAATTAAATCCATAAACACTCCGAAGTGCACTCATTTTATTCGGTTACATATAGCGGCCGTTTGTCTTTGACAACTCTAAACAACTAAATCTCAGAACAGCCACTGTGGCATGGGGAGTGGGGGTCTTATGCAGGATCAAAAATACCAGCGTCTGAGCCACAAAGTTTAATTTTCTTTGGTGTATTAAGGATTGCAAACAAATTGCTGTCCTTAGCTTTCTGTCTTTCAGACTTCCTGGTAAAAAACTTTTCCCCGATGCCTGTCTGTCCATATCACCTGGTGTCAAACAACCAAACCCATCAAAATAAAAGGCTACATATATACCCAAATATTCTGAATAATAAAACTGGCAATAATAAACTTCTGTAATCGTATTTTAACAAGATAACAACTATACAAATCACTTAATTTAAATCAGGCAGTATCCTGTGTATACGATTATTACACAAATGTATAATCTTTACTTCTTGTCCAGCTCGGCATATCAATTGGCTTGAGACTTTCCAAACTGTCTTTGAGTTAAAAGCAGGGTACACTCTGGACTGATCCCCAGTCAGTCTCATCAGCTAACTTAAGCAACATGTTTTCTTGTTGCTTGGTCAGTGGGAAGAGACCGAAGTACCTGAAGGTAGGGCTGAATGATTTTAGGAAAAGATCATTTTCTTCAAATGCAATATCCACTGTGTTAACAGTACAGACATCAGTAAGTAAATCATTGATCACAAGGACATTACTACTTATTATTTATCATCTAATATTGATGGTCAATAATCTGTTTCATTATTTCAGGGATACTCCAACTCCTACTCCTAAACAAAGGCTTGTGATTGTAAGGCAGTGATCACCAACCGTTTTCAAACGGAAGATCCCCAATGATGCTGAAAGAGGAAAATAGATCTACCTACCGAAATTCACGGAATTCACTCTTTAATGACAATTAATTAACACACATTTAACCAGTAGATGTAACCTGCAGCTCATCAGCAACGGCAACAATGGCTTTTAAAATATATAACCATATAGAATGTCAGCAAAAACCCAACATCCTGCATCCCTAACAAGGCTTAAAGCTGGGGTTGGTAATTTTGGAAAACTAGCATGAATTTAAATGTAGCATCTCCTCAGGACTCTGTCTAGCCCCTCCCACCCCTCCTCCAAAATGATAATAAAAAACATTCCTCTACCTCTCCAAACTGAACTCTGTCTCTAGCCTGAACGGGGCGGTAATGCTCCAAAATGATGGATGCCAACCGCCATAAAACCGAAGAAGAAGAAAAAGGCTCGCGAGAACGTCCACCTGCAGTAGCCTGGGTGGCAGCTGTCGCGAGATTAGAGCCAACAGAACAAACCCAGAAAAACAAAGAGTTTATTTTAGATTTCTTGTACACCTGACTTAAAATGTGAGGGATACTGGAGCTTGGTTGGTGTTGTGGGATGGCTCACAGCAGGCTTCCCTTATTTTCAAAGACAGAACTTGAAAGGTAAGAATTCTCCAGCGGACTTCGATCCCTCTTAGGTCGGCTACAGAGTCTGTGCACGCCGGCAAAATGCACGCACAGCAGGCAGACAGAATGCCGACGGGATTTGATTGGTTTAAAAATGGCATGTTTGTTGGTTGGTGTTTTCCCTGTTTTACTCCTGCTATAGATAACAGATATTTTTCGCTCTGTTTTAAGAACACATAATGAGTTGATTGCCATTGGATCATAAAGATAATTTTAACCAGTATTACAAAAAGTGTATCTAAATCAGATTACCAACCTCAGCTTTAATGATATCGATTCCTTGAGGAAGTCGTTAAAACTTCTCAGTGGGAATTAGTTTTTGATTCCCATCCCTACCTAAAGCACATCATTTTTCTCTTTGTAGTTTGTTTGATAGAAAACAAACAACACATTTTATGTTTTTCCAAACTATATCTGCAATAAAAGTCTGGTTGATACCACCAGCAGAACGTTAAAGGAAAAGTTCGGTTCCTGCAGCTTTTACATTGTTTATAGAATGAAGAACAACAATCTATTCACCCAGAAGGCTTTCCTGATGCAAACGGTGCTTCGGGAGATATTTAGATCCAAAATCGAGCAGCGGACACCGATATAATGGTAGCCTGTAGGACATGTTAGCGCTGCTCCTAAAACTGCATTAATCGTCCAAAAACTCATGTTTTTCACCAATATTTCATCATGATTTCCTCCGAATGGACCGCCATTGCAGCCTGTGTCTCTCCACACAGCGCTGTGTGGCTGAACTAACCTCTGAACTGACGAAGAAGACTGGTACCTCTGCGCATGCGCAAGTACTCTCCGGAGCGTTGCGATCGCTTCTTCATTTCTAAGAGCTCCTTATCTGTATACTGTGGCTCCAAACTGTAAGGACACCCATCATATTCAAAGTCCTCCTCCACAACATCTTCATCCCATAGATATTCGTCCATTTTGCACAAAACTGGAAGAAGAAAGTTGATTGGTAGCTGCCGGTCTTCCCCTGAAGCAATGAGCCGCACTGCATGCGCAGGGCATGTAAACAAAGCCGTCAGTTCAGAGGTTAGTTCAGCCACACAGCGCTGTGTGGAGAGACACAGGCTGCAATGGCGGTCCATTCGGAGGAAATCATGATGAAATATTGGTGAAAAACATGAGTTTTTGGACGATTAATGCAGTTTTAGGAGCGGCGCTAACATGCCCTACAGGCTACCATTATATCGGTGTCCGCTGCTCGATTTTGGATCTAAATATCTCCTGAAGCACCGTTTGCATCAGGAAAGCCTTCTGGGTGAGTAGATTGTTGTTCTTCATTCTATAAACAATGTAAAAGCTGCAGGAACCGAACTTTTCCTTTAACTAAGCATGTTAGAACTAAGTGACAAACAACACTTGCCTGTCATATGGCAGTGTTACAGTTTAATCAGTAACTCTGCGTCAATTCAGGACTTTCTGCAGTTTGTTTTTAGTCTTAAGTCTTCCCTGTATCATAATTTTAATGTATTTAGTATGTAGACTATATGTGTCTTTAGTGAACAGCTAAACAAAAAATTATTTGTTAGGACATTTACAGATTAAAAGACAGCATTTACCAGGAAACTGCCCTCAGAAAATCACAATATACATCGCAGCTGACACATATTACAATATAATTTTTACTCAATATTGTTTTGCCTTATTGCATCCTAAGTGAAGTTTTACTGAATAATCTGAATGTATAAGTACTAATATGTTTCTTTTGTCTTCAGGTGGAAGTTGAGAAGAAATGGATCGAGACCGAGTCGCAGAAGCAGTCCAGCTGTATGACACAGTGATTGTTAAAGAAACTCTCAGTAGGACATTTTATCCCTTTGGTCCGTTACATTTGCCAAAATCGTCTTAAAACTGAAAAGGGATGACAAAAAAAATGAACAAAAATAAGGGTGATGAGGGACTTTCTCTGCTTACTATATCTGGTGTCAAACTCATTTAAATCCACATAGCCTGGTATTATTTCTCATGGAGATTTTGTATCCTTTAACGGAGACTGAATTAGTCTAGAGCTAATGAACAATTTAACATGGTCCTTTTTGCCTAGCACTTTACATTTAATAGATTTATAATGAGATTATAGTTTATATAAGTACTGTATATAAGCTTGCATTTGCATCATCTGCACTGCCCTCCAGAAGCATCGGCATCTTTACTCAATGCCTTAATAAATGTACACAGAGCAGGTCGTGTGAGGGAAGCAGCACAAGTAATGAGTAATATTCTTCTTTTTGTACCCAGGAAAAGTGAAAAAATGTCCTTTAGATTGTTTGTTTGGGCGTTTTTATGTCTTTATTTGAGAGGTAGGATGATGGACTGAGCAGGAAACTTGGGGAGACCACAGCCTCTGCTCACAGGGCACACAAACCAACCACAACACCACTGGGCGGAGCAGCTGCTTATTCACATATGAACCCACCACACTGTCCTAAATCCTGCCTGACAACTGCAGAGTGATTTTTGGTTGTTTTACTCCAGTGGCCTGTGGCACAAGCTATGCAAAAGTTTCTTCAGACGTTTAAGCAGTTTAGTTTGAAGTTTTGCCACTCAATGATTGCAGCACAGAGACATGAGGTTAATCATAACATAACATCAAAATCAGAGTTGGGTTAATGCATTACAAAAGTAATGCATTCCTTTTTACTGTAACGTAGTAATGTAAGGCATTACCAAAAAAAAAAGGAATATTTTACTTGGTGCAAATGTCAGTAATGCAAGTTACAATGCATTTTTAATTTAACCCAAAATGAGGAGGTGTTTTTTTTTGGTTGTTTTTTTGTTTTAATACAAATTCACCAAATACTCTGAGATCAGCAGAGGAGAAGAATCATCCACTAGGCCTTAAGTTACAGTATCTCTAACACAATTTACCAGAATTTTACCTTTTGTCTTTTTTTTCTATGATAGTTTCTTTTATTGTGCCATGAGCATCAATGTGGCTATTATATTCTACTGTTTTAGCCTTAAGCTGAACTCAGTCAGATAGCTACCACATCACCTCTGACTGGATGTGTAATGAGCTTTTTGAGCGCAAGAGCTGCGTTTAGAATGACAAATCCATATTTCCTGTTATTTTGACAAGAGTAACTTAAAAGTAATGTGTTAACAGTGTAATGCCTTACATTTCAATTACAGTAATATTATAATCTAACTAATTACTTTTAAATGACATTTACAAGTAATAAATAATGCATTACATTTTGAAGTAACTTGCCTAACACTGATCAAAACTGACCAACATATTGTCATATAAATAGGGATGGAAATCAAAAAACAATTCCAGTTGAGCATTGGTAACAGCTCCCTTAAGGGATCAGTATCATCAGCTTTTTTGCTTTTCAATTCCTCCTACTTTTTTCTGCATGACTTGCTAATTAAGGATGTCATGCTTTCATCAGAGGAAGTCGACACAAATGATAAGAAAATAGTCAAAAACCAAAAGAACTCTCTGCAAAACTTTTTAGTAAGTGGAAACTCAAGGTTTTTATCTGTACTGCACAACATTGATTATCAGGAGTCAGTGGCTACTCAAAGTTATTCACAGGGGAGTAGAAAAGATGATTCACAATTCAATTCACTAAAATAACAACAGGAAGGATGTCACAAAGGATTTGCAGCTTAAGTGTACACAGATATGGCCAAAGTGAAAGAAACGGTTAATTAGGATGATTGATCAAAAAAAGGTAAAATACATTTAATTGTTGCCACAGAAAACCTGTACAGGTCGACTTTTTACACAGAAAATCATCAGGAATTGTGAAAGAATCGGATCAATTAGCAGAATTGTTAATGGCATTGATATCAGATCTCATCAGTTCCCATCCTTTCATACAGATCACATTATCACTTGAAGCATTTTCTAAATTCAGTGTTAGTGTCAACACTTGGTGTTAGCAAAATAAGACAAAGTTGATAACTAAAGCCAGCAGCCTTTGAGGGAGATCACGCAGAGATGTGAAGATGAAGAAGCCAGGCCAGGGATCACCAACGTAAAAATCTTGATCTACAGGCAGATCTTTGAGAAACACCTGGTAGATCTTTAACACTGGATGTGCAACAGGTCCTGATTTGACTGGGTGGAGAGACTGTTTCACATATCCATGAGATACAGTACATGGGTCTGGCACATTCAGCTGTTTAGTTTCTAGAGCAACCAAGATGGTCCGACTGTTAAAACTGTGTTGTGTAATGACATTGTTCCAGTCTTAAACCTTAGAGTTATACTCATGAGATTTGTTTTGCCTTGTGTTGTTCAATTTGCTTAATTTCCACCTGACTTTTTCAACTTTAAGGTGTTATCTGATCACTTAAATGTGGTTGATATAACAATAATATCTAGTGAAAAGTAACTATTGATTCTGGTTGTTTGTAGAGTTTTGGTAGATGTAGCATGCCTTAGTAGAATTTGATGGGATCTTTCATTGGGAAAGGTTGCTTACCATTCAAACGGCACAGCTGCTCCAAAAAGCCGACAAAAAAGTGTGTCTGCATCCATGCCCAAGCAACCAAATAATAATTGTAAAAATGCAACCAGAAAAGTCTCCACCAGAAGACATGAGCTGTAATTGACCCGGTTGTTGAACGTTATTGGCTGGAGTTTGCTGTTAGCAGTGCCTTCATCCATTAACCCTTTAACTCCCAGCTCAACTGTTTGGAAGAAGTTAATACATCCAGGAATGTTTAATGTGTTTTTAAAAAATGGTTTATTTCTGCCAATGTTTTAGGATACAGAAAAACTGCAAACAAACCAAAATAACTGATATTTTCTTGGTGTAGGATTTAAAAAGCTTTAAAAAAATACCATCATAAGTATTTTGAATATGTCCCCATCTTCCAATATGATATATTCATCAAAAAACATTTTTTTTGAACAAATGTTTTATTTAAATTTGTGCGCATAACAAATCCCACAATAGATATTTTAAACATAACAACGTAGAAACAATTGCAACTTGGCAGACAGTTCTGAGTCCATACATGTCTTTGTGCTCATCTACACCTAAAGGGGAAATCAAAAAAAAAAAGGCAGATCAGAGTTTGGCGAAATGGTTTCTTTAGGACTATAACATAATATAAAAGTGAGGGAAAGAAACAAAATAAACTTAGTTTGATAGAATGAGGAAGCAGAGAAACAAAATCTACCTATATATGCAGGCACACACCCACACACACAAACCCCCACACTCACATATGTATACATATATAAAAGTGTACACATATACACATGTCATACATCCATCCTAAAAGTAATCTCATATATACATTTTTGCCAACACATAAATATCCAAACACATACCTACAAATCTATACATCCCAGCGTACACATTCATTCAGAAAGCAAATATGTCTATATCCAGAAACATAAAAAATAAATAGAAATAATAAAGTATTAATAATAAGCATGTCGCATGAGAAAACATGATGCCAACTTATATAGTTACCTACATAGACTTTTTTTCTCATCAAAAAAAATAATGAGTAGGTAATTTGTTTTAAAATATTTTTTCATTCTTTTACGAACATTTCTGGCTTTTGTAATCGATTTTGTCCCAAACATTTGAGCGTTTTTATGTCATCACATAATCAACTGTTAGCTTTTAAAATCTTTAAATCCACCACCAGGAAAATGTCTTGTTTTTAGTTGGTTTGTAGTTTTCTCTGTTCCCTGAAATGTGAACAGTTTCAAATAATGATTTGATTTGTTCTGCTTTTTAAAACATAACGTATCATTTAATTTATTGATGACCTCTGCCAAAAATTGCCGAACTGGTAGCAATAACTGGCATTCAAACTAGATTGCATATGAACTTAGTAGCTGGTGCAACCCAGCACAGATCAGTGCTTTTTGGTTCAAGAGGGAATATTAAAGTGCCAAATTTAATCATGTAACTGCTTGTGGTAAATGTTTATAGTTCAGTTATCAGGGATGAAAATCACAGATTTTAACTCAGGATACAACAAAGGACTCGAGACCCAAAAGAAAACAATGTGACATACAGTTTGTATTACTTGATATATTGCAAGACAATCATGTGACAGTACCTCAAAATATCTCATTAACCGAAGAATGAAACGCTCCTGAGGGTAAAGCAGGTTTAAATTTGTATTCACTGCAATTCAGTCACAGTTTCCCCTCTTATCATGCTCACAACTCCTTTCACTTTCGCCTTAAATTACATTTCCTGCTTCCTTAAAATCTCCACTATCAAAAGTCAAAGTAATCCTGCAGTGAGCATGAAAAAATGTTCATCTTTATTAAATATTCTTTTTTGGCACAAGCATTTTTTGATGATTGTACCACTTACAACAGGATAACAGTAATTCCTGCAGCAGTGCTCCAGACAAGTAAACATTGCAGCAAAAAAAATCTTTAATTGAGAGGTTGCTTACTTCATACCTCAAAGAGCAGCACACATTTTCTGAATATTCGTACCTTCAGTGTTGGACTAATTTGTCTGAGCTCATTAATTACAGCTGTTTCATTCAAAAGGAAGTACAATGCAAAGTGTATCATTCTTTAAAAGTAGTTTTCCTGTGCAACATGAGGCCGATGATACATTAAAAAAGAGATTAGATTTCTTTGTTTGACCCGTTGAATAAAACTCATTACTTTTGTTGCTTACCTCAAGCTGACCTTAGACCTTCTACCGAGCTTGTTTTCTGGAGGACTATAATGTTATTTAAGCAAATCAAATCTTTATTATGTGTTCTTTCTGCCTCTGGGGTTGTGATTTAGTTGGATGAAAATGAGAATGGTGAAGCTTCGTAGTGACAAACAAAGCCTTCAGTGAGGACTTTTATGTATGCGGTACCTGGCTCGAGCTGGATATTCTGTACATCAAGAGTAAAAATTGAATCAAAGCTGAATGACTCTTGTTTTTTTTTTCTCAGATGTTCACAGGATGTGGAGAGAAAACACTTTCTTGGCAAAGAAAGGCTAAATATTTATCACTTGATGACTGTATCTCCCAAATATTCTTATTTATGAGAAGTGCACGGCTTAAACAGCACATTTGTTGTCCATAAGAACTTGAAGCATTGCTTGTGGTAACAGATATTCAACACATCAGCGATCATTTCAGTATTTATTTAGTAGAGAAGAAAAATGTCTTTAAACAAATATGTCAGAGAAGCACAAGTAAACTTCACAGTTTAGTAAAAGGCTTAAGGCTTCCTGCAGAGACTAATAACAGACTGCTGCATTATAATCATTTTTGATTTGCAGGTAGTGTTTGTACGCTGTGTGACAACTGAATCTTAATAAGTCCAAATGCACAAGTAAGTAGTAAAAAGTCTTTAATTTATTGTGCCTCACACACTGATTATTATTTCATCTCTGAGACATGCATTAGAAGTTTTTAAGGATTCAATTACTGTGAAAATTAATGGGTTTGTTCCCATCAGAAGCCCTGTGGCAACAAAACAGTCGTAAGTACCTTCTATTTGAAGCATTATTTTTCTTTTTAGCAATGCATTTGATTTTAAAGTTATTTTGACAAACAAATCGCCAACAATAGATTAACAATAATACCATTACACCAAAAAAAAACCACAATATTAAGAAATGTGCGAGACATCCATCAAGCTCATATGTATATATATATGTATATATATATATATATATATATATATATATATATATACATATACATATATATATATATATATATATATATATATATATATATATATATATATATATATATATATATATATATATATATATATATATATATATATATATATATATATATATATACACATATATATATATATATATATATATATATATATATATATATATATATATATATATATATATATATTTCTTCCTTACTTCAATGTGGAGGGTAACAGAAGCGGCCTCCCGGTTACGGTGCTGGTCTTCCCCGGCTCCATGACGCTTCAGTAGCTGTGCAGCTAGCTGCTCACCGGTAGTAGGGAGGAGGCGGGACCATGGGCGGGACAGTGCGAAGCAGGGGAGACAGGGGATTGGATGGACTCACGGACCAATCCGAACCGCGGGGAACAGCGGTTCGGATTGGTCAACTATTGTGCCGCTTTGCAGCGGATATACTGAATGGATTTTTTTCATTATTTTTGGTCTTTATATTGCATAGATCGGACCATAGGACCATAATGCTCTCATAAACTGGGTTATTAAGATGTACCAAGCTTCCAAATCGTAGACCATAGCTTTAAATAATTAATATAGTGACTTATTTTTACAAAGTCATTAGGGCTTCTTTAATTCTGTCCCCTTGATGAAATACAAGAAAGTTTTTCCTTATTTAATCCAAAATGGAACATTGCCGTTTGTCAAGATTTGCCTATTGTTTAATTTGCATCTAATAAATAATAAGAAATTTTATTATTTGTCTTGTTGAGTTTACAATTTTCTGGAAGAACACCCAACAAGCACAATTTGGGACATTAAGTTTTTCCCTTTTAACAGATGAAATGGTATTCAAAATTTCCTAAGAAAATAAACATGTTTTATATATAATAATATTTTGATATTTGGGCTGTCAAATAGGCAATGAAACAGTGTCCCTGCCGGGATGGACTAGTGAAATGTATTAAATGATCCATCTGTGGGTCAGGTTACAGTTTTCAAATCACCACCAAAATCTAATTGGTAAGTCTTGGCCCATGACTGACCTTCCCTGAAAATTTAATCAAATTTTGTTGATAACTTCCTGACTTATCCTGTTAAAAAAAACTAGCAAACGCCAAAAACACAACCTCTTCTTACTGTTTTCTTAAATTCTTTTAACTTCTACATTGATAATGTTTAATAAAAAACGTTTAATATAGCAAATTGTTTATATTAAGTTTGAAGATACAATTCAGTTCTTTTATTAATCTACTTAACATAATTTTGTAATTTTAAGTTAAAGAATAACTATAGGTAGTTCAATTATAAGTCAACATATTTGGGTTTCCTCGAGGGGCGACACAGTGGCGCAGCAGGTAGTGCACATGCCAGCAAGAAGGTTGCCGGTTAAATCCCTGTATCAGGCCTTTTTGTGCAAAGTTTGCATGTTCTTCTCTTGCATGTGTGGGTTCTCTCCAGCTTTGACAGACTTCAACATGCTCATTAGGTTGACTGGTGATTCCAAATTGCAGGTTTTTTAAGTATGAGAGTGAATTGTTGTCCATCTCTCTATGTGGCCCTGTGATTTACTGGGTACCGGTTCAGGGTGTACCCTGCCTTTCACACCGTGTCAGCTGGGATAGCCTCCAGCCCCCTTGTGACCCTGGAAGGTGTAAGCAGTATAGATGGATGGATGTTTTGTTTTTTCTTTCTTCTTTTTACAACACAACAGGAGTGTTTTCAAATAATCAGAGTTTTTGGGGTAAAATGTGAAGAACTGTTACTGCTGCCCCTGGTCTCCCCTACATGCATTTAAATATACAAATGCAACTATTTTGGTCTTTTTGAACCTGTCTAAAAAAATTTTTAAAAAGTCAGGAAGAGGATGTGAATTCTCCCCCGGAGTTGTTATTTCTTGTTGCCTACAACAGGGGGCAGTGTTTGTGAAGCTAAATTGACTTTGGTTGCTCCTGTTCCTCTCATGGTTTTCAGCCTCAGTCTTCAAATACCTTCTTCTTTCTTCATCTGAAGTTTGTGCTGGACCATAAATAAGATATAAAAGATAATGAGATAGTGCTTTTATGGGGGATAAAAGTGAGCGTTGTCCTTTAAGCCATGTCCAAAACATCTTTGCATTGAAGTGACAGCCAGCTGCCTGTTAGTGTCTGCAGCATCCTCCCAGGCTGTCTGGATGTTGCAGACTCCGACCTGTGGTGTTGACAGGATGCCAGCACCACTAAACAGATTTTCAGACTGAGAGGGGTCCAAGGTCAACTGCTGCTCCGGCTAAGAACTCCGAGATACAAAGTGTTTCATAAAAGGTTAAGTATTTCTGACTCCTTTCTTTGTGCACTCTCGGGGGATTAGGAACTGCTAAGCTCCTGGCACAGTGGAAATGTGAAACAGAGTGACCTTTATATTAAAAGTTACCTAAAAAAAAGAAGAGGTAGACAAGATTCATTGGGCAGAAATAAAAAAAAATCCTGGACAACTGCAGCTCTTAAAAGCAATAATTGATATGAATCAATTAATATAATTTATATAGCACATCATACAAATTTAATTGCAGGTCAAGATGCTTAACATGGAGGTAGACAAGTAATTGACCACAGATAAAAATGAATGATTATTGGTTGAATTTTTTTATGACCAATAAGTAAAAAAAACATACTCAGCAGAGGTCCATACTAAGTGGTAGTAGTTATGGTAATAGGTGGGGTGTCAAGAATGATTTGGAGACTAATACACACCAAGTAGTGCATAAAATGTAAGAAATTAAACAAGGGAAAAGGCAAAGCTTAAAACCAAAAATCAGTAGACAAGAAATAACACACTGAAGTGCTGCATTAAAGTATTAAATTATAAATAATGGATTTACATTCAAATTTGACTTTAAAATTTCTAGCTCTTTTTTAATATTTTTATTTTTGAGAAAGTAATTGTGAGCCTCCCAGTGACAGTTAAATGAAACAATATTTTCAATTAATCAATAAAATAAGGACATAAAAATTTACTTGATCAGTTAGCATGTTTAGTTAGCTCATTGTCAACAATAAACCAAAAAAAAAAAAACAATCTATAGGCTACCTTAAAAACAGGTAGGCTATAGATTACCACACCTGATGCTGCTTATACACAAATTAATGTTTGTTTGTTTTTTAACTCTTAACACCTAATGCCAATAATTCTGGCAGGTACATTTGCAATAATAAAGTGGACTAGGGCTGAACAATAAATTGCAAATAAGATTAAATCGCAATATGGCTTGTTGCAATTTTCAAATTGCAGACAGTGCAATATTTTTAACCCAAAATGTGTTGAAGTTTTTGGCATTGTGATGTAGTTTCTTGCAATTTCATGCCTATTTTAACCTTTTTTAACCCAGTTTCTACAACTTTATGCCTATCTTGCTCCCATTCATCTTTTTTTTTGGCCACTGTCAGACCATGTTTGGAATTTTTACATGGTTTTTGAAATTTAGTCCTAATTTTGCTGCTATAATCAAATTTCCTTAGTCACTTTTACATTTTTTTTGCCTTTTTTTTGCTATTGCACCTATTTTACTTGTTTTCCGCTTTCGTACCATTTTTTACCCAGTTTTTACAATTTCATACCAATTTTGCTTCTGTTCTTCACTTCTCCACTTTTTCTCAAATGTTTTATCCTTAGATAGATTTAATGTCATATTGGCTATAAAATGATCTACTGCATATGTTTGTTTATGAAAACATTAGATGAGGAACATTAAAACAATCGCAGAGTAAATCGCAATTGCAGTATTGGGGAAAAATATCGCAATTAGATTATTTTCTCAAATCGTTCAGCCCTAATGTGTACCCCTATTTCACTAATAAATGTGGCATTAAAACTGATTTATGTGTTCATATTGCCCACCCCTAGCTTTAATCACCTCCTGCCTTGGAGCTTGATAGCCCTCACCTGTGTCACCTGTGTGTCCATCCTCCTTCAAACAGCTCAAATACGTTTTCTGATCCGCAGTATCTGAAGATAAGGAGATATGTTATTGTTTTGAATCATGCAAACCAACGCTGGCCCAGTGGTAAGTTCATGTAATTTAATTCAGTTTGTTTAATACACGCTAACATCAATGCTAACAACTTAACGGTGCTGAAGTTCATGGAACATTCTGGAAACAGCAAAACAAACGCGCACCTGAACTCATCATTTTATTGACTGAAATATTTATTATTAAGCATTTTTCTGCTCATAAATACTTAGTCATGGTGTTGTCAAGCTAAATATATTTGATAAATAACACTACTATGACCTCGAAAATGCCCTTTTGTGTTTTTTGGTTCATTTTAGACGCCATATTGATCAAATTGAATATTATTTTGGTCATCAACTGGTTTATTATATACAGTATAACCTCAGTTTGAAGAAAGATTTTTTTTTTATCAAATTATCCTCCGCTTTTGAGTTTTATGTAGGACTACATCTTACAATAGCAATTTACAGAGAAATGACAGAAAGTAAAACTGAATTAGCTGTTGTAGGGATGCACAATATTGATTATTTTTCTTGTATTTCCAAGTACATTTTATTTATTTTAGGGTATATGAGTCGTCCATTATTTGACATTTAGCCTAAATTAGTACTGTTTTTAGCCAGTACAGAAGCAATTTGTCCAGTATTTCAGCCCACAGACCAAATGTACAGCAAATAAGGGGCTGGCAAAAATGTAGTTTTCATTGATTTAGTTTAAGCTTTTATCTGCCAACCCTGTTAATTGAACTAAAGAGTCATTTAACTAAATCGATTCTAAGTGATGATTTAAATGTATTCCACTCTTTGCCAGTCGGAGTGGAGGATCTTGTGTGTCTTTTATATGCCGCCAAGGCTATGCAAGAATAATGACAACCCTACTTAAAACCCATGAGGTGGGCATAAATAATGCAGGTCCGGGCACTAAAATGGTTTGATAAACATTTAAGACCTATGAATCAGGGGGCTAGAAACATTAACACGAAAGCTGATGTGCTGGTGTGATTTTTCATGTTTCGAGCCCCTTGAATTAAAAGCCTTTTAAAACCAAGTTCAGTTCCTGGACCTGGATTGTTTATAACCAATTGTTGAGTTTTAAGTTTTCCTCATCTTTCTCGACATTTTTCCTTCCATTAGCAGCATTGGAGGTATTTCTGTCGCATATTTACATTTATATCCTACTGCACTGGTTCTTGAATTGTGTGTACTGCAGCTACACAGCAGATGATGATGCAGTTTTGAATTAATCCATCTGTCCTCAATAATATGCTTTAATTTCTGTAAATAATTAAAATTCAGTAACTTTAAAGATCCCCTTAAAACTGTACAGTTTTGTTGTTAACAGCTGTCAAATACACAAAGGATAAACCTCTTGACTTTAAGATCGGAAACAATATTAGTGATAACACTAGAAAGAAATCTGTCTTTAAATATTCAGAGTAAATTGAATTTTATAACTTAAAATTTTAACATTATATATGTCCAAGGTCAGATCAGAAAAATGATTTCTGCGAAATAATAAATACGCTGCTGGGCAATAATAAATAGATTTCATTTCAATGTGTGTAAATGCTTCAAATGAATCCTCAATATATAAATTTGAATATTTCATAAGTTAAACCATTAGAGAGACTGAGATTAAAGAGAGATTTGTTTGATCATTGGTGTATTTTGGGCAAAAGAAGTTTGAAAACCACTGACTCACTAATATACAAGCATACAATATTATTTTTGAATGGTTAAGATTGCCAAGCCAAAAATAATATATTAAAATTCTCCCTTGTAACAAAATGACTTGTTCCTCTTCTTTTTCAGTCCAAAACATGACTCAAATTATGACCAACATTTTCTTCTATGAATTGAAATTATACTTTTTAAAATGTATTATTATGTCTACAGTTGTATTTAATGTAGACAGAACATTTTAAAAAATCTCTCAAGCCTGTTACCACAGTCTCGATCTTTGGGTATCTTAACAAAATTGACTGAAAGAGCTGAAATGCCAAGTCACTGTCATGTTTAAGGACTCATTACTCAAAACTGTACTGGTTCGAACCTACGTAACTCAGCAAATCTATAGCTTCCCTGTGTATATATATATATATATATATATATATATATATATATATATATATATATATATATATATATATATATATATATATATATATATATATATATTCAGATTTTCTGGATCGATTCGATATTACAAGGTCTCAAATCGATTCGATTCACGATTCAATTCAATATTTATTCAGTCTGGGATATCTTAGTTAAAATAGTGCTGTAAATTTAAAAAGTGACCTTTTGACCTGGTGTATCATTAAAAATTGTTTAACATGAAGAACTAAACCCAAAGCAGTTACATTAATCATATTTTAATGATATACATTAATGCATATTCTGCAATTACTTGTTTTTTGTCCAACTCGTATTTTCCTTTGTACTTGTTAAATCTAAAATACTGTACATTCAAACATCCAAACATTTTAAACTTGCCAGTGGTGCCCATATAGTACTTCCACCATGTTTGTTTGCAGTAACATCTCATGTGATCTTGTTCAGTAGAGAGCAACGCTAAACGCTGATCACATGAGACTAGCAGGGTTGATACCACAGACTGCTTCTCTGCACATCCAGAGAAGAAAAACTACCCAAGTTAAAAGATCTATCTTTGGATTTTATGGATCGATTATGAAACAGTTAAAGGAAAATTGATTTAAATCCATTCAATCGATTTTTTTACCCAGCCCTACTATTTATAAATCTTGAGGTCTAAAGTAATATAGCATACTAGCATGTAATGTTACCTCTAACTTGGGGAATAGCATCTCATTACTGCAACATTACTTGTCATTACCGTTATGAGCCTTTACAGTACACGGTAATGTGAAATATGAGTAACGGTAATGAGGCACTCTTAGCTAAGTTGGCATATAGCATAAAATGGTAACATGCTACAACAACAATACCTTTGCTACATGTTGGAGTCTTGAATTATCTTTGCATTCAGACAGAAAATAATGTAATATATTTTTAAAAGTATCAATTATCAATCTGTATCGGTAATGATAACCGACAGTGTAACAAGAGGACAATTTAAAGACATTTCCAAATATTTCAGAATGTAAGAGAAGAGAGAGCAACTAACTTTGTGTCCATTTTAAAGCTTCTGTCTGAAGTGATGCATCCTGGGACTGCTTGTCAATTTAAGGAAATAATGCACTTTTTATAGGTAGATGAAGTAGCGTTACGGTAATGAGGAACTTTTTGTATGGACACTATTATTTTCAGTAAAAAATATATATATTTGTTGTTTTACACCATAAATACCTATACTGATCATAAATATAGATGTTTTTACACAACACTGTGCAGTTTTACTCCATTTAAACAAAACTGATTTTTCAGGGCATTAAAAAGAAAAATACAATAATGGATCCGGACATATTTCGGTAATGAGAATTCACCAAGATATTTTGTTTAATAATTGTAAATATTATATTAAAAGTGTAAAAAACATTTAGCCCTACTGCCCACTTAACCCTCTTTGTAGGAAATGTCATAACTTATAATTGTGAAGTGTTTGATCGTCAAATATAACCAGGACATGTTCACGACAGCTTCATGAGAATTATCCATATACCAGTGTTTATGCCGATAAAATCAGGCAGCCCCTGACTTCCTATTTCTTGTAAACAACTGCAGGCCAAGCTCTACTTGTCCATAATTGATGATGTGATTGAGAATATGAGGGAGGTCTTCATGGATGAGGGCCTTGAAGACCACGTCCTGAATGATTTGAGACATGTAAGATGATTCCCACAAAGCCCTGCTTCATTAAAACCAACTTATTTAGATAACGTTGTCAACATGTTCAGAGGAACTTTATACTTCATGCTGTGTCTTCTGATGTGTAGCTTTGGGAGTCTAAGATGATGCAGTCAAAAGCAATGGAAGGCTTCCAGAAAAACAACTCCTCCTCCAACTTTGTGCTGCAGCTTCCCGCCAACTCCAGTCAGACTGAGCAGGACGTCACAGGTAACACAGCGGGCTACAGCATGAAACGAAAATCAACAAAACAAATCATGTGTGTCAAAGTACTGCAGAGGAGTATTCAAATGAGAGATTTACAGCACTGGCTTAAGAAGTTGAACTGATTTAGAAAAAGAAGAGATTTTTCTTCCGTCTTGTGTTACCTGCTCTGCTTTTGTGTTGCTCTCAGCCACCGTTGTGATTCCTGCAAGTCAAAATATTCACAGTTACCCAAGACTCAAGGCAAGTTTGAGAGAATCACAGCACATCACTCTCCTGATTCTTCATGTTCATATTTAAGAGATCATACAGAAATAAAAAAGCACTGAAAAAAGCAGCTTAATGTGACTTGAAATTTAAACATGAAAAAAATAGTTTTACCTTTCAGAGTTTATTAAAGGGACTTTTGTGTTTTCCTGTCTGTCTTTGCGCAGGAGTCCATGACAAGCAGATAGACACCGTTCTCTCAACTGTGTGTGCAGTAACAAGAAAGAGAAGGGCAGAGCACGCCCATAGCTATTAGCTTAGCTCAAACATTGGAGGTCAATAGGTAGCATTAGCCTGCCCCTGCCTAAAGTCATCACATAAACTCTTCAGCAACTCTATTGTCCTGTGTTCTTGATGTGACTTTTTTTTTTTTTTTTTTACCATGTTATTTTACGTCATCGTCTTCTAGACTGAGATTAGCATTTTCAGAAGAAACTAAAATATGTTCGGTTGTGGATCTTCTTTTAAAGAAATCATCCCCGTCCTTTCTTACAAAGTTGGCCATAATCCAATTGTACCAATCTTCTTGTGCTTGTATACAAAGGCTTTGTTTTGCTGACCAACTTACATGAATGTCTTCAGTGGTTTCATTTAGGGCTGAACAATTGATTGCAAATTAGATTGAATCGCAATATGGCTTGTTGCAATTTTCAAATCGCAGTCAGTGCAATATATTTAACCCAAAATGTGTTCAACATTTTGGCATTGTGATGTAGTTTCTTGCAATTTCATGCCTATTTTAACCCTTTTTAACCCAGTTTTTACAACTTTATGCCTATCTTGCTCCCATTCATCTTTTTTTTTGTCACTTTTAAACTGTTTTGCCTTTTTTTTTGTAATTTCATACCTATTTTGCAACTACTAACTTTTTTTCTGCTTTCGTACCATTTTTTTTACCCAGTTTTTACAATTTCATACATTTTGCTTCTGTTCTTCACTTCTCCACTTTTTCTCAAATCTTTTGTCCTTAGATTGATTTAATGTCATGTTGGTTATACTATAAAATGATCTACTGCTTATGTTTGTTTAAGAAAACATAAGATGAGGAACATTAAAACAATCGCAGAGTAAATTGCAATTGCAATATTGGGGAAAAATATCGCAATTAGATTATTTTCTCAAATCGTTCAGCCCTAGTTTCATTTCTTAGGTATTTCTTTGAAAAAAATTACATGAAGTGCCATGTCTTAGTCTTGAAATAGATAATGTGACATAACACATTAAAAAACGAATCACATCAAGCACACAGGACCGTTTACAGTTTCTGAAGAGTTTATTTGTAACTGTAGGCAGAGGCAGGCTAACACTACCCATTGACTCCCAGTGTTTAAGCTAAGCTATTAGAGGTGGGCGTGTGTTGCTTGTTACTTTTGTTTCTTTTTTCTTCCTTGTTACTGCACACATAGATGAAAGAATGGTGTCTACCTGCTCGTCATGGACTCGGGAGTAAAGCAAGACACAAAAACAAAAAAAATGTTGGCATACCCCTTTAAAGATATTTTACACCCCTGCCCAGAAACATTCATGCTAGTAAAGCTATTTGAACAATGTCTTTATCAACCACATTGTGGAAGATGAAGCCAGTCTGATTCTGATTTCATGGATGAATCTTGAATTTTGTTGTTAATTTTTTGTTAATTTAATGAAAAATGTGCTTTCCAAGTAATGCTGACTTTAATTTTGTATTCTCAGACAACCTCCGAGACTCTTGCTACTTTCTCTCTCCCTGCTGGATTAGCCTACCCTGTGCAGATACCAGCTGGAGTCACTCTGCAGACGGCCTCTGGTACTGAATGACTTTACCTTCTGAAACCTGTTTCTGTTTAAGTTTTAGCACCTATACATTACATTTATTTTTCTCTGTATCCCTCAGGTCAGCTCTACAAGGTCAATGTTCCTGTTGTGGTCACTCAGGCTGCAGCAGGTCAACAACAGGTGTCCCGTCCTGCACAGAAAGTGATAGATTTCAGAGAAGCTGCTGCCCCTCAGGCAACTACAGTCCAGATCCCAGATCAGGAGAGCAGCGTCCCAGAGCAGACGCCAGTTACTGCTGCTGAAACAACTCGGCCTCAGATGGCTCACTCGCCTGAGCCAGACTCATCAGTGGGAGAAACTGAGCCCAGTCCACAGTCTGAACCAGTCCGTCTCAGCATGAGCGCCTCGCCCTGCACACAGTTATTAGACTTTCAGATCAGAGCTGAGGAGGCTTTAGTCCAAACCGGTGAGATGAAGAGCAGAGACGTTGATGACATCCTGAAGGAGGTGATCGAGCAGGAGAGGGAGAAAGTGGAGCGAGCGAGGAGGCTGGCTTCAGACAGGACAGGCAGCCAGGATGATTCTGCTCTTGGGGTAAAATTTAAAGAGTTGAAATGTTGCACAAAACTTACACAAGAGAAGCTGTGGAGGTTGCTGATGTGTCTTTGATATGAGTAGTGTCTTACATTCATAATTCTTTTTGCTAAGAAATGGGCAGTATTTAAAACTCCCACATCCACACTTTGTTTACATTCACAGATAGTTATTATGGCACCTGTCAAACCATTAAACCTCAGGAGTTTGTTGCAGATTTACAGCTGACGTCAATGCAGAGGTGCCTTAGTCCTCTATTCCTTTAAATAGCCAGCAGGAGGCGACTAGTGCTTGTAGGAAGTCTCATTTTATGAAAGTAGATGATTTGCATATTTCCCACTTGACTTTTAACCCATTAGCAATTTCCCTGATATAGTAATTATCCCACAAGAAGCCTATAAAGAAGATTTTACAAAGAACATAATTATGCCCCCTTGGTTTATACTTTAATACTCCCTTAAACTCTACTGAAGCCTGACAATTATCACACTATGTGTTGGTTTTGGTAATTAAACCATTTAAGTCGATGGGTACGGCTTTTTTTTTTTACCTACACAGACAAACCAACGTTTGAATGTGCTCCGAAGTGATATCTGAGTAAAGTGAGGCTATGTCAGTTTTCATTAAAGCAGTCTCTGGTCAGCTCATATCCAAAAAAAATCAAATCCACTTTATTTGTATAGCACATTTAAACAACAAACAAAAACATTTTCATACAACAAAAAGTAATAAATAATCAAGTAAATGCATCAATCTAAAATTATGCTATAAATAAAATATTAAAATTAAACAGATACACATAGTAAAATAAAGGACATAGTTAAAAATAGTGGAATAAAAATGGAATAGAACAGTTACATGTAAAGCCATTTGGGCCCAAAATTGATATCTATGATATCAACTGTTGTTCATCTCAGCTAGTACTGAAATTTGGAGTACATGTACTCAATTTTATCAAACTAGTGCCTGTGTAGACTTTTACTAGCGAAGCAAAAGTGTCACCAGTAGTACTAGTAGACCAAAAAATATTTACTAGTACTAGACTGTTTTTTGTCAGCTAGAACCACTAGACCTAATAATGTTTACTTGTACTACTAGTTAGCGAATGTGCTAAAAAGGGGGTGGGCAAAAGCAGATCCAGGCTTCCCATTGGCTTTTGAAAATACTCCAACCGATCTGGATTTGGTTATAATCCCTCCTACATTTGCATTACAAGTGAATCTTTTTACTTTACTATTAAACTAACAGTCTACTAGTAGTACTCAGTAAAAACTTTCTAAGACTTTGTTTTACTTGTAAAGGTTTTTTTGCCACACTAGTGCATGAGTAGACCTGACTAGCAAAGCAAAATCTAATAGAAGACAGCCTTGTGTTACTAGTGGTATTAGTATACATTAAAAATGTTACTAGAAAATGGTCAAAGCTTTACTATTAGTACTACTGACACAAAACAGTCTACTAGTAGTTATAGTGAAAATTTTTTGATCTACTAGTAGGACTAGTGACACGTTTTGCTTCACTTGTAAAGCCTACTTATGCACCAGCTGACTAAAATTAAGTACATGTACTCACAATTACAGTACTAGTAGAGCTGAACTACAGTTGATATCACCAATATCAATTTAATGCTCAGATGGTGGTCCATACAGGAGCATCTCAGGAGCGATAAACTTTGAGGTGAGTGCCTTTACCTGATGAAACTTTAAAGAGACCAAAATGTAATGATGTAATAATTCTTAAGCATTAAGCAAGACGATGAGCAGGAACTCTTTTCATTTAGCATGAATGTGGGATTAGACCCACTGGAACATTGTTTCCCTGAATATCCCCATCAGTATTCACGTCAGCATTTCTTCTTGCTCTTTCTTAAGCTTGACCTGGACTACAGCTACAGTGACCTGTCAGACATTGTACAGCTGGATGGCACTGCAGGTGAATCCGACCTGGAGGAGGAAGGAGTTCCCTTAGAGGAGAACGACTTTCTAGGCATCATCAACGCTGAGGCCATAAAGGCTCTGCAGGAAGGAGCCGAGAGCAGCGATGGAAACAGCATCTCCTCCATTAGCGACCATGAGGAAGTGGATGAACTCGCTGACAAAGAGCAAGAGGCAAGAGACTTTTTTAATATGCATTCTTTTGTCATTTGGGTTTGCTTTTCATTTAAGTTTTATGACTGCTTCTACAATAATGAAAATTACAAAAGAAATCTTCTCTGCCAGTGATAAAACTGCTTTTATTGCTGTTTCTATACAACATTTTTCTGCTGTCAACTGTTGTTTGGAGTTGTTTGTTGGATTATAAGATTGAAGTCTGAGGAAACAAAGCATATTTGCAATTGGACCCTCTGTAGTATGTGAAGAACCATACACAGCCACAACAGCCTGACACCACATGCTGTTCCTGGTCACACGCTGAGTGTGATAGCATCACATTCTTCAACCAGCATTTGTTGCAAGTCACCCACTGTACTAGTGTTGGTTGGTCACTCTGACACAACAGCACGCCAAGGCTGATCCCACAAATGTTCAGTGGGTTGAGGTCCGGACTGCTGGCGGGCTATTCCATCTTCTGCCCTCTATAATTTTGGAGATAGTCTCAGATAAACCTGCTCTGCGGGGGCAAGCTTTGTAATCTTTGAGGACAGAGTTTGGTACCAGACTGTGGAGATATGGGATTACCACTGGTTGCAGAATATCATCTCGTTATCTCTCTGCTGTGAGATTGCCTCTAATGATGACAGGCTTTATTTTTCCAGTGCTGTTCCACACCTCCACAGTGCCTCCACCAAAAAATGTTACTCACATGTTTTCCACGTCTTTCCCACAATTTGAACCTGCTCCAACTGACAAAGGCAGATTCTAAACTTATCAACTAAAAGTGCAGTATGTAGGAATTGGCATTTTAGCAACATCTAGTGTTCAGATTTTGGAATGAGCCCGTCTGTTCCTAAAACATCACCTCACTAAGTGACAAGAGCTGGTGAAGACCAAAAAGAATCATGAACAACAATTACAAGGTGAGAGTTTTTCATTTATATTTGTAACTATTATTTTAATAGATCATAGGTCAGTTAAGATGATGATTATAGGTTTTGTAAACTATATGTAGACTCATATTCGGAATCGCTTTTCGCTAATTGTCTCCAAAATCCACCAGTAGACAACATGTTGGATCGTTATGTCAGCCTCCACAGAGGGGAGACTCATTGTACATAAATATAAAAAGCTTTTTCTAACTTAAAGCTAGGGTCAGTAATTTTGGAAAACCAGCATGAATTTAAATGTAGCATCTCCTCAGGGCTCCGCCTAGCCCCTCCCACCCATCCTCCAAACTAACGCCCCCATCTCACATGCACGCGCGCGGCTGATTCACAACCAGAAGGCTGATTCAACTCCAAACCCTAAGCACAACGTTTATGTTTTACACTACACCAAGTCATATCTCAGTCAGCGGTAAGAAAACCAAAACATTATCATTAATAAAGTAAAAAAAAACAACATGGAAAGTTAGTTAGTGCTTACAGCCCGATGTTGATCGGGTTATAGGTAGTTCCTCTGCCATTCTCCACATAACTGCCAAATCTCCCATTCTGGCCATGAAACAACCGTATTTTACGTATATTTTACCCCCTTTCCCGATGCCCCGATGAAGAAGAAGAAAAAGCCTCGCAAGAACGTCCACCTGCAGTAGCCTGGGTGGCAGCTGTCACGAGATTAGAGCCAACAGCGGAACAAACTAAGAAAAACAAAGTGTTTATTTTAGATTTCTTGTACACCTGTCTTAAAGTGTGAGGGATACTGGAGCTTGGTTGAAGTTGTGGGACGGCTCGTAGCGGGCTTCCCTTATTTTCAAAGCCAAAACTTGACAAGTAAATATTCTCCAGCATAATTGGAGCCCTCTCAGCTCGGCTTCACGCATTGAATCAGAGTCGGCAAAATGTACGTGCAGGAGGCGGGCAGAACGGCGACGGGATTTGATTGGTGTAAAGTGTGGGCTACAAAGATGTGATTGGTTGGTGTTTTCCCTGTTTTACTCCTGCTGTAGGTGGTGGATATTTTTAGCTCTATTTTAAGAGCACATGAATTGATTGCCATCAGGTCATAAAGATCATTTTAACCAAGATTTCAAAAAGTGAATCTAAATCAGATTACCAACCCTAGCTTTAATAAAAAGGAAACCAAAGTTGAATGAGGATGATTGTACACCTATTTTGACAGATTTTGCATACAGATTGGAAAACACCAGTGTGCATCGGTTCTATAGTGAATTTAGCAGATTTATAGTGGAGTGAGCATCTGTCAATCATGCAATCTTTGGGGGAGAGGCGGGGCTGCTCGCGCGTACAGGTACATCTAAAAAAATTAGAATATCATGAAAAAGTTGAATATTTTTTATCACTCATTTCAGAATTACCAAAATTTCAAGCAATAAAGGTTTGAAATGTTTCACTCTATCTGTAATGAATCTATAAAATATATGGGTTTCACATTCTGAAATGAGTGATGAAAAATATTGAACTTTTTCATGATATTCTAATTTTTTGAGATGTACCTGTACACACAGAGAGCTGAAGTGAGCGTCCTGAGGAATAACTAGGAAACAAACACAAATTTATATGAATGATGGCAAAAGATACGGTTCCTAAGCTGAATGCCACAGCCCCAGTGTGGGAATAGTTTGGTTTTAAACAGAATGAACAAGGTGTGAGCCCATGAACACCGACAAGCCGATATGTCAAATTTGTTTGAAAGTAGTGGCGACGAAGAAGAAGGAGAGATGCAATGGAGCCTTCGTCCTGACAGTCAGCGCTTACTGAGGCGTTTGGTGAGGTGAATATAAATAAAACAGAGCAAAATGGTGCGCACTCAGAGAGTGTCGTTCGCTGCATTGCAAAAGAAATGCAACCCTTCAGTACGGTTGAATAGCCAGCAATGTTATAAACATTTGACAGACGGTATGAACTGACTGGGAGAGAGTTCATGCCACAAACAACTCCGAGACTGTATAAACTCCATTTTATCTATTTTTATTGTCGTGTGTGTTTTTATTTGAGTTTTGTTTTTTTCTTTACAGAGACGGGGTCTATTCTTTATTGTTTTTGATTAGTATAATTATTTTTATTTACATGCAATTTTTCCTAATACAGAGTCCATTTCATTTTCATTGTTTTTTTTTTCTCTTTTTGTTTGTTAAATTTATTGTATTGTTTGTTTAATTTATTTATTTAAAGAGGACATATCATGCTTGTTCCTCCTTTTCACTATGCCAGACTAAGATGCCTGTAAAGCATTTCTGCCCTCAGTACAAGTCATTTAGTTCCTTCATTGCCCCACAATAGCGTTCTCAAAATCCTCATTTTAAGCCATTATGAAGCCCTCGTTGAAACACTCGGATCTGAGGATGACCTACAGTTACCTCGCAATGCCTTTGTGGTCTGATTGGTCAGGTCTATCGGGGGTAAAGCCAGCCTGTCCTTCTTCTTCTACTGTATTTTCCGGCAGGCTCAAAGCAGCGACCGTGTATTGAGTCCCCCTACAGGCCAGAGCTGGTAATGAGGGAGAGTGAGCTAGGGAGTTTTATACCCCTGCTGGACGGATGTGTTCCTCGGTGAGGGTTTGGGGCTAACGGACATCACAGAGGAGGAAGTGTTTTATCAGATTACTCCAATAAAAAGAAAGGTACCTCGTGATGTCACGACGTTTGAAATCTCGTGGACATCTCGCAATGACCTATTCTCAGAGGCATCAAATCTCATTCTAGGATATCAGAAAAAATACAATATCTAATTTTTTGAAAATTAAGGGGGTGTAAGGTCTTGTTTTCAAATTTATTATATTATATGTAAGTTTTAAATCATGCATCAGCAAGATATGTCCTCTTTAAAAGATCTTGACCTTCCAATTACAGTTAAATACTTTTTAAGAAATTAAAGTTTATTGCTTTGATTTGGTGTACTCACTTTATTATGACATATATTATAATTACATTAATGAAAAAAAAATCAAAATAATATTGACAATAATATTGTTTATCGTCAATAATTTTTTGGGCAATTATTGTCCAGCAAAATTTATTATCATGACAGGCAAACTCATCAGGATTTCCATCAAGGCAGCCTATTCTTAGCAGGGAGGGTCTCCAGGCATGCCAACACTCAACACTGGACAGGGTTTAGGGTCAGAAAACTTCAAAATGTGTTCAGGAGAACTCTGAGGATGTCAATTTAAGGATGTATTTTAATTTACTTGTTTTTATTATTTATTAATATCTGTTTATTTCTTTGTATCTTGTAATTTAAGATATTTTTAATGCCTCTTTCAATGCTTATTCTGTTTTAAATAACAGCTTTTTGACCCTGTTAAGCCTTTTAATCTACTCTGTATATGCTATGTTAACAAACTTGCTCTGCCTTGCTTAGGACCCTCTAAATTCAGGCGACGATGTGAGCGAGCAGGATATCCCTGACATTTTTGACACTGACAACGTTATTGTTTGCCAGTATGTCAAAGTAAGAACCGCTCAGCTCTTTATCTGCTGTTTAATAAAGCCCTGTCCTGACCACCGAGCACTAAAGCTTCAGATCTTCTTCTCTGTGTTGCAGATTCATCGCAGTAAGAACCGCTGGAAGTTTTATTTAAAAGATGGAGTGATGACTTACAAAGGCAGGGACTACGTTTTCTCTAAAGCTATCGGGGAGGCCGAGTGGTAATGAGCATGAGTTCTCTCACACACAACACATAATCACATTTAAAGGAGGAGAAGCCGATTTAGAGGAGAAGAACAGTCGGCGTGTTTGGACTTCTTTCTGGTGTAATTTGATTCAGGGGGCACCAATCTGACTGGTGCTTTTTTGTTCATTATGTAATTTCTTGAGCAATGCTGCATTTAATATATGAGATTTAGACAATTACTTACAGCGTTGCTTGTAAATTTATTACACAAACAGCATGAATTTATGTTTTATAATATTTGAAAAAAGTCATGATCATGTAGTTTTGGAAGTATCTCAAGTGCTGTTTGATTTGTAATCTCTTTCTTTTTGGCACTTTTGCTCTCCACAGTCGTGCTGTGTTCGTTAAACAGTTTTCTGTGGCCTTGCTGTCATTGTGTTTTTTTTCATACTTCTTTAATCATACAGCTCTCACTGGACTAGTGCAAACACATTTACTTTCACATAATTGACCAACTTACGGCTGCTGTTTTGGTTAAATGCGAAAGAAGCAGTTCACAGTTGGAATAAAATCAATGAAATGATGGTCTAACAGCACAAGGCAGCAGACAAAACAAAAATAATGTGAGAAACTCTTAGAAAAGGATTTGCTGTTGGACATAAATGATCAGTTTGGCATTTATGGTCTTGCTTTGCTTTGGTGTGAGTCTACTTTCTTTCTATTTATGTTGTAAATTGAACAAGTTTCACTTCATGTTTTCACAGCTGCAGGATGTCAACCTTTGATATCAAGGCATTAGGTTAACTTTTTTTTTTTTAAATGTATTTTTTGGGCACTTTGTGCCTTTATTATAGGAGAGAAACAGTGGACAGACTTGTGAAAGGGGGAGAGAGAGTAGGGTAAGACACTCTGCAAACTGGTCACAGGCGGGATTCGAACCTGGACCGGCAGAAGCAAATACATGCGGTGCCCGGCTGCTAACCACTCCACCACACCAGCACCCCGTTAGGTTAACTTTTTTGACACCATCCCTGTTATGTAACCTTTCTGAGGCTGATCTAATGAGGCTTTTACATCTAAAGCTTGGTTGCTTTGTTCAGACATGAAAACACTAATTTCCTTTGGATAGTTTCATGTTCACACAGCAGGGTTTTGAAGTGCACCGAATCATGCAAGTAGGCGTTGTTGGCCTTGCGTTGCTAATGCAGCGTTCCATTTACCTCAGAACTGGGAACTGTTAAATGGGAGTGACGTCATCTCCGACTTATCGGCATTCCAGTCAAAGTTGGAAAGAAACGTGCCAATCGACCATTCTATTGTTAGCCGTTGTTAGCACGCCCTGCGTTGTTGTTCACAAATATCACATGAAGAATGTGATTATCACTATGGCAGCATTTTTGTAAATATAGGTCTAACACTACTACGTTTCCAGCTGACTTAGAGCAACACACCCCAGTCAGAAGTGCAAATAAATTGATTATTACAGGAGCTAAATAACTGTTCACACTGGGGGCTGCCATCTTTGATTGTCAACTCAGGGGTGGCGAGGTTTCCCCAAGTTCCTAGTAGGAAATACTGACCTCAGGGGGGCATTCCAGATCAAATTTCCTACTCGGAACTGGGAAATTCCGACTTCCGACTACAACTGGAACGCACCATTAGTCACTGTGTCACAGCCAGTGATGGTAGGACTACAAGTCCCCCTCTGCATTATCGGAGGGAAGCTAGCAGGCTAAGCTATCTGCAAAACAAGTTGTTGTTTAATAGAGGAGGTCAAATATCTAATCATCGAGATTTCTTTGATCGCATTCTTCAATATGTGACAGGCTTTGGGATGTGAATGTAAACAAACTCAGTGTATAGAATAGGTGGACTTAAATGCTAGCTGATGACTACAACAGACCACAGAAGACACCTGATGGCATGATAACGTATTATACCCTAACACCTGTAGAAGTGTTCCCAGAGTAACTGTCAGTGATTTGAAAAATCAGAGAACAGCTTTAAAAAGGATAAATTCTCCTGCTTAAATGAGTTGGACTAAATTCTCAAATCTAAACAAGTTTTTGCATCGGCTGATCTTTTTGAGTCCTGTGATGATCTGACAGATACTAACCTGCTTATATTTCCATTGTTTGCACAGCCTGTGTATAGAAAGCGTCTGTTAGATCCAAAGCATCATTATTAAGCAGTTCTTTTGTCATAAGCCTGTTTATCTGGAAGCTAAAATGCAGTCATTAGTACTACTACAGCAGTGTGAGAGTTACCTCATCACCCTGTTTGACTGTTGCTGGATTGATCATGTCCTTACTGCAAACAAAATGCTTCAGAGTTCAATTGGAAGCAAGCTGAGACCACCTCTTTTAGACAAGCTTGGTGCATTTGTTTGTACTGAAACAGGGATTGATTGTTGTGTTTGTATAGATATTTAAACAAACCATGTAAAGCGGGCAACACTCACTTGTATGAATTCAACTTTCTAGATGATCAGGAGTGAATACTTCAGTTTTAAAGTTTTTTTCTATACTTGGAGACAATATGCAGGAGTCTGCCTGTAACATTTGATGGACTCATCCTCTTATACATCTGTGTCATGAAATACATGAAGACTGGGACTTTCTGACACAAAATATTGTATCATATAAAACAGTTCTGAGCTTATTTTAGCCTCTGGACCCATTACTATCTCCTCATGTGATTCAACACAGAGCGAAGACAAAGCAAACATTTTAAACCAGTGACTCATTACAGTGGCCCATAAAGTACATGCATGCCTTCATTTTGTTTTACTCATTTTAAAGTAATGTACATTTTGGATGCATTGTAGAAACTTCTGATACAAAACCTTCTGTTTGGACATACTCTGACCCAGTTGTCTACCCATAATAATTTTCCTGCCATCATTTTTCCTGCTTCTAACATCAACTTTGAGGACAAAAAGTTAACTAATATATCCCACCCACTAACAGGAGCCATGATTCATTTATTTAGTAAGTTCTTTATTTGGACAATTTTGTATTACACAACAAAAACAAATAAACTATATGTAGTCCAAGGGGAGACAAAAGGCCCAAAGAGGATATTTGAAGCCTCCACCTTAAGTGTATTAAGGTTACACAGTATTATATGTACATATAACATACAAAAAATGAAAAAACAAAAAAAGTCAGTTGCAAGATATGTCGAACTGGTAAGAAAATGCATACAACACTTACAAAAAAGAAGAAAAACAAGAAGATTAAAATTATTAATGAGGAGATAATGCCAGATTGGGGTATGTCCACATAATGTTAACCATTTTGACAGTTTTTAATTTTAAGAAAAGTTTTTTTTTAAAATGCTCTGAATTTCAAAAACAACTGGAAGTACAATTTTCTCATTCATCATCCACATTTGTATCATCTTAAAAAATATAATAGTTTAATAGTAGACATTTAATATTTCAGTTGTGTAACATGCATAGTGCATTTGACAGAATCCATTGTTTATTTTATGTGGCACAAGTCATTAAGTTTTGGAAACCTGAAGCATTTTAGTGACATTTTGTATCTGACTCAAAGTGCAGATTTTCTCCATGCAGCATGTCAACTCCCTGCTACAGATGGAGGACTGGTTTTGCTGCCAAAGTGCAGTCTGTTGTTTACCCGGGTATGTAAATCAGATGATATTTCCCACATTTATGTTTTAAGCATGGCAACATTAATCCTACAGTACACAAATTATTCAAATCTGTGTCAGTGAAGCATATTTATCATGCGTACAGCTCCAGAAGCATGGCAGATTTAGAAATGTGTGTATGTGCAACAAAGAGCGATTCATTCTCAAAGAACTAAATAAGAACAGATGGGCGTCTTGATGAGAATATTCTTGGTGAACCATAAAGCTATTTACCGTCAGGAGGACTACAGTCAGTTTTCCTTTAGTTCTGAGAGTTGGAGTTGTTCTGCTTCACTTCAGATCGCACCTGACCACCACACTGGAGCAGAGGACAAAGTCAGGACAGTTTTTAAGGTAGAGCTCAAAACCTCAGGGCCACAGAGGTCCAGAATTAACCCCTCAGAGATACAAACTTTATCTGCAAGACTTGTGTGAACTGCAAAAATCCTAAAACTTTACACATTTATCTACTTTACCATCAATAGTGTCTTTTAAATCTTAGCATGAGCCATATTTCTTCAACCAGTCCACATAAAAATCTCATAACACAAGTGAAAAATGAGGCCCAATTTACTTTTTATTATGGCTGCCAGTGCAGGAAGCAAAATATAGATGAACAGTTTCTGGGATTAATACAAAGTGTTATTTAAATGTTGAGTTGTTTGTTTGTTTGTTGAAATTTTCAGGAAATGTTCAGCATGGGAAAAGGAAGAAGTGATTCAATTTTGGTGTTGATCCGGATCCCCGTCTGGATCCGTCATGAACTACTGAACTAGAATAGATATCATTATGAAACCATAAATATCATTGTGTTTTCATGGTCAAGGAATCTAAATGTTTACATGAAATAAAGGTAGGACTAATATTTATGGTAAAAATCACAATATGGGAGAGGACTGTGGTGCTGGCAGAGGTCTGCGCTCTCCGAGTGCTTTTCTAGTTCACAGTATGCTTTTATTTAAAAGTCCAGGACAACGTTCACAGCTGTAGTATTTATATTCTTGCTTCCAGTCTTCCAGCACAAACATCTCCTGAGTGTAACACTAGGGGATAAACACAAAAAGTGGCTTGTAATTGGTTCAAAACTTTAATTTAACCAAACCGTTTTTAGTCTTTTTTATCATGGACCTTCATGTAAAGCCTCATTCAATTTAATGTCCAGCAGTTGGTAAGCCTTGAGTTGCAAGACTTCCTGTTTTCAATTCAGAAACAAAATGTACTTTATTTCTGGTTTGATTTAAAACCTCAGCACTTTACTAGTTTATCGATTGACTCAAGTGTTAGTCTTTAATACGGCTTACTGCTTATTTTGTACATTGAGGTCCCTGTTAGAATAAAACAAATGATAAAGCAGCATTGCTGGAGGGCATGGATAGCTGTGATTGAAATGTTCCTGCCAATATTATTTGCCAACCAGACAAAGACTTAGATGTACAGTATGCCTGCTATGTTAAAAAGTGATTACATTGATAAAAACTGAGATCACATTGTATTCAACAACATGTGATTTAAGATATTAAACAAACTTGTATTTGGGGGCAGCGATATCTGTGCAACAAATTCTGAAAGTTATACTGATTTAAGACGGGCCAGCTTCTTAAACGCAGAGTGGAACCATCTTTTCTTTAGCTGTCGAAGTTTTAAATTGGCTGAGGTTCTTGCTTTGGCTCCCTCTGCTCCCTACTTGAATCAAAGTGAGAGCAGTTCTGATGGGAGGGGTAGAGGTTGTGCTGCTGAGCGTGTGCATTGATATCAGAATTTGTAACTGGCAGTTCAAAGTGTCAGAGAGCAGCAACTAGTGATATTTGTGGTGAGAAACAGTGAAACCAATCAGTCAAACTTTATTGGTTTAGCATGTTTTATACAAGTCATAGTAGCACAAAGTGTTTTACATAAAATAAAATTACTACAACACTTGAACAGATGAATAAAAATAAAAACTAATACAAAACGAACCCCATGCTTCAAGTTGACATTCAGCAATAACTCACACTCTCACACACTCTCTCTAAGAGTTGACTCTTAAATCTGGATAGGAACATCTTGAGAATTTGTCCTCAAACAAAAATGAGGAAACACAGAAGCTTAGACTGTAATGACAAAATCCATGACGATAAATAAAACAATAGTGATAAAAGGTGATACCGGAAGATGACTGTGAATAAAAAAAAGCTAAGGAAGGATAATAAGTAAAAATGCTTCAATTTACCTGCTGTGTTTTTAGTCATTCTTTTTGATGATTTTCATGATGGAAACGTAGATTCTAGTCTAATTTGTGTTTAAAAATAACTAAACTTTTGGAGCCAAAAAGTTGTGTTTATACTGCACCATTAATTTGCACATGTCAAATAATGAAGCCCTGAAGTGACTGTAATTCTGACTGTGTGATTTTGTGTTTAATAAAAACGAGGCCAAATAGAAGTTATGATAATTTGATTATTTCAGAATTTTGTAATAAAATCTATTGAATCTGAAGTTCTCAGTACCCTGTCATTCAGGCCTTAATGTAAATTTTAGGACTGATTTGCTGAAATAACGACTTGATTTTTCCTTAAAGTAAAAATTAAAGGACAGAGAAAGCAGTAGAGTTCATACTCATCTTTGCACTTGGTGATAAATCAGTTGCTGGAGCAACACTGCTTCATATTTACCGTTATAGACTTGATATTATGGCTCCAAATTGTTTTCAATAGTATCAGCTCTGCCCTGAAATGCTAAAAATGAAAAACTTGAAACTTTTCTAAATGACACATCTTGTTTGTTCAGAACAGAGCCAGGTCACTTGGCGAGGCGGGATGCAGCAAGATCGTATTTAAGCTTAACATCTATGGATGACACAGTGCATGCCCTTCAGTCTTCACATCCACACGTGCCTCTGTAAGAGGGAGCAGTCACATTTTAGTTATTATGAGTACACTAACAACCAGGAAAAAAAACAAACATCTGATTTAAGATCTGCAGTGTGGGCATAACCATCAGTCCTTCTGTTGAAATTTTTACTGTGTGAGTTTTACAGCAACAAATTGGGGTTATGTCATCCAAAATACAGACGGGTCTCCTTACCTTGAACTTTACTGAATGCTTCACTTGGAGAAAGCACAAGCTTTTGCTCTGTAGTTTATTTTTTAAGTTCTTTTACTAAATTCTCATACTGCCAGTTCACATACAGAGGCTGCAGCACCTCCAGTCAGAGGTCTCTTGGTCCTTAGTGCTAAAACTCTCACTTTGCAAACTTTTTACAAACAAGCTTAGCCTTATATCCCATAGAATGCAAGTGCATCTCTGCACTTAGACCTAATTTTTTTGATGAAATGCTCCAGTCAAAACAAGAAATCAACTTTTGCTTTTCAATTCATAGTTACATTTTGCAAAGGGTGGCCATGTTCTCTGTGTACAAAAGCTGCAGCACCTTCAGTCAGAGGTCTCTTGGTCCTTTTAAAGCTGCAGTCCTCAGGTTTGGAACAAACCAAGAAAAAAATCAGGTAGAATAAGTACAACACTGATTACTCTCTTCACCTTGGCCTACATTTGGATAAAATGCTACATTTGAAGTAAGACAGCAGCTCATACTTTTCAGTCCATTGTTACATTTTCTTAGTTGGCGGTCATGTTGTTCCCTTGCTCAGGAAGCAACCCTTCATTTTGATGTGATAGGCATAGATGCTGAATGAACGAGGATTCTTTGTACTTTTCTGGGTTGAGTTTAAGTGTGAAGCCAGAGTTTGCGACCTGTAAAAATCTGCGCTGGCGCTGCAGCAGCCGCAGCGTCTCAGCAGCTGGCACATGTCTTTCCTGAAGGCTCGCGTGAAGAGCGTGTATAAGAACGGGTTGCAGAGGGAGTTGATTGGATAAAAAAGGATGAGCAGGATCTTCGAGTGGGACACTGTGATGAGGGGCATGCGCAGGGCCGCAGAGATGGCGAAGAAGGAGATTGGCGCCATGCACAGGAAGTCTGTGAAAATGAGAACAGCCATCCGTTTGGCGATCTTGGTGTCGCCGTGGCGGGTGGCGTGTTCTGGGTTGTGGACGCTCAGATAGATGCAAATGTAGCAGACGCATACGACAATGAAAGCAGCAACGTTGAAAATGAGCACAAGCACGACATACACTTGAGAGCCAAGAGTGTCGATGTCCATGGGCAGGCAAATGCTCACTTTGCTGTAGCTGCTGACGCCCACTAGAGGGAGCACTGCCACCAGTAGAGAGAAGCCCCATCCAGCTGCCATCATGGCTGCTACGTGTCGCATTTGCAGCCTCTTGTCGACGTGCATGGCGTTGGTGATCGTGTGCCAGCGCTCCAGGCTAATCACAGTAAGCGTGTACACAGACAGCTCACTAGCAAACACAGTCAGGAACCCAGCTACCCCACATCCAGGCCCTGTCTGCCAGTCTGTGGCATGGTTGTAGTACTCGTGACGGGATCGGCGGTCCATGAAGGCGATGAGCATCAAGTAGAGCCCCATGCACAGGTCAGCAAAGGCCAGGTTGCACATGAGGAACCTGGAGATGGTTAGCTTATGATGGCTGATCAGCAGGATGATCAGAACAGCCAGGTTACCGCTGACAGCAAAAATAGTGATGATCCAAGTGAGGCAGCGCAGGACGGGGAAGCCCAGCAGGTCCTCACAGGGGTTAAAAGCATCCGGCTTGGGTGTGCATTTAACAAGAGGGTTGTTGAGACAGTTAAACTCCAGGTCTGGATACTGGAAGTTGATGTCATTGAACAGATTCATGCCGTCTGCAGTTGGCTCTCTGTAGGTGGACAACAGATATTTTAGATCACCATAAAAAAACCCAAAGTATTTCTCAATTACTTTTGTGGTTACCTGAGCGTGGTGCAGGAAAAACTCTAGATATGAAGATGTGAGATAGCATTTTGCTATCCAGATATTTACCATTGTCCTGTCTTCCAAGGCCAAAGTATTGGTATTTTAACAGCTTTCTTAGAAAAATACATTTTCTGTTTTTCTTCAACAGTTTGTATTTGCTTGTCAGGAGCAACTGTCCTCTAAAACACAAGTGCAGGTCGTCCTATTTCAAATTTCATTGTGTTTTTTTCTGGTGGTGTTCTGGATTTAGCATTTCTGTTGTGTCAGTTTTCTTTTCTATTACAGCATATATATATATATATATATATATATTTTCTTTTGCAAAGTACTTTGGACCTTCAGACCACCATCTAAACCA
The DNA here is from genome assembly GCA_036419115.1 of Scarus forsteni. Lineage (NCBI taxonomy): Eukaryota > Metazoa > Chordata > Actinopteri > Labriformes > Labridae > Scarus > Scarus forsteni. The sequence goes on from JAZDUH010000327.1 coordinate 21,321,337, forward strand.
GGTGTCACCAACCCTTTTCAGAATGGGCGCTCTACTGGAAAGATGAGGAGTATTATAAAGGGCTACTTTTTGATTTGATGTTTTTGAGTAATCTCAATTTTATAGATTATCTTAAAAACACGAATATGCGTTTTTTTTTTTTTACATTTATTGCACGAGTTTTACAGACAACGTGCATGAAATATGTTACCCAACAAGGCCTAAGACTGGTCTCCATCCTCTCTCAAACTCAGCTGTAGTTGTGCTTACATTGCATATACTTGTCTGATGTTTGTTTCCGTTACGCAACTGTAGGTGATTCAGATTTCAACCAACAAATTAAATTGAAATTGTCTTGTGCAGAAAAAAAAGAAAAACATTTTTTTTTTTAGCCAACTCCAATTGTAAGTTGTTACAATGTTTTGATAAATATTTAAAAGGCCCTGTTCAGTTCTGCATAAGCACATGTTGAGGGTGTTTCTGTTTTATAAATTAGATTAAATACTGTTAAGAGAGTTCATGTTAGTTTACTGTAAAAATAGCTCAGCTTTCAGTGCTTACATAGACAGGCCTGCCAATTACATGACCAACATTTGTAGTTGTGTTTAGTTTCGTAATATATTTGATAACATTCAGGCAAAACTTCACTAATGTAATTTCTGTCACGTATAGTGTTTTTTATTGAGCGGAAAAAAAATAGATTAAAATTGTAAACTAAGTGTTGTGGAAAAAAAAGGGATTTTGTTTTTACGTTATATCACCCAGCACCAACTTGTACATGTAATGATTAGATGTACCTATCGGCCAAGTTATGTTAAAATTGAAAGACATGCTACACTTCTTGTATTTTGTGTTGATGTTGGTGTGATTTATATGCCAAAATTTAAAGAAAAATGGCTATTTATCTCCGGCTACCTGTGGCGATGGTGAGCCTTTTCTTTGAATGTTCAAGCAGGCACCTCAAAAACACCCTGCAGGCTAACAGGTTAGCTAGCCCTGATTTAAACCCTTTAAATTCTAACCCTTTGTACCTCTTCTCTTTCTTAAACAAATCTCCTCTGAGCAGAAGTGAACAGTGAAGTTACTTACATTCCAGTTTGGCTGAAGTCACAGAACTTTGTGAAGTTCTTTAAGGCACTCTCCCTACAAACACAAAGTGGATAAACAGTTGATCACCAAACTTTAGATGATCAGTATTCAGTGGGCGTTTGTTCTTCATGCAGATGTAGCTGGATTAGTTTATCTCTGCAGCGGTTACCTTTGTTTCTGCCGCCATGTGTGGAAGGCACAGCAGTGGCTTGGGTACGTGAGCTCGGCCTCCAGCAGATCAGACAGGCTGTCCAGAGGCGGGAGGGTCTTCAGAGCGAAGACGGAGCTGGCTTTAAGAAACCTCACCTGCTTCAGGCCTTTAGGGGGGAGGGAGCTCAGAGCTGTGGAGGACACATCCCTGCATATAGCACACAGAAGGAGGAGACATTTCAATGCAAATTATGAAGTCAGTAGAGGGTTTTTGTGTATATTTGGCAAAGGAATTAGACTTTACAAGCAGCTGCAACAGTTATGATTTACTACAAAGAGATTAATGAGTTGGCAAATAACACTGAGCCTAAAGGAGGTGATTATGTTGAGACTTTTGTTTTTATATCAGCTTAAAATAAATCTTGTTTACTTTTTATTTCCTAGATGTTCTCAGCAACTCAAAATGAGGCCCTACAGTCACAGCAGCAGAATCTATCTGTATCGTGTACAGAAATGTGGGTGAATTCAATTTATGATTCAGAAATGTATCCCCTGCAGTACCACTCCCCTACTTCTCTTTTTTCCCTTTAGGTAACCTAAACACTTAAAAAGATAATAATCTCCAGCTACAGGGCACTTTAGATAGACCTTTTATGTGCTTAATCCTATTTTTCATGCTTAGTCATGCTTACTCTTAGATTATAGAGCTTGATTTGCAGCTCCAGCACATATTTGCATTTTCTACAATCCTATTTTACCAATAAATGTACATTATGTTGACCAAAAAAGAATTTAATTTCTGTTTATTTGACCCTTCTTTTAGTCTTATTTCACTATCATTACAGTTCCAATTGTTAACCTCAGAGAGACCATTAAATTAAAGCACTTGGTATCTTATCCAAATATCACACATACAGTATATTTAATACTGTAGCAATGACTACCAACATGGACAACCTGCTGCTGTGAACCTGCTTGACCCCAAGTGCTTTATCCTCAACTCATCAACAAGAATGACATTATTTAACATAAATTCAGCTGGAGAGATTCAAAGTCAGATTTACAAACAAGTACAGCCACCATTTTGAGGATTTGTTGAAGGTGTTTGAGATGCTGCGTCAGCTTTATCTGCTGAATCTCTCTGAAGTTTTTTATGATTCACTCCTGCTGCCGGGGTGTTGTCTGAAATATTTACATATTTATCAAGTCAATGAGTAAATCGAGTGGTTTTGCAACAGTTCTGCTAATTCAAAACTGATATGCTTTCTCACAAATCTGTTTCCCTGACTTCTCTGGGAGACTGACCTCATTTAATTTGAGGTTGGAAATATGGGCCAAAAATTAAAGCTCCGTTTCCCAGCTAAGGAGAAATTCTCAAGATTTGTTCAGCATTTTTTGTAGAGATAAATGTCAAGTTGTTTTCACAGTTCAGGAACATTAACTTTCATATTTTTTGGGGGGGTTATTTATTACATCATTATACATTTCAGAGCAAAATACTAAAATATAACTGCCTATACTTTCAGTAACATGCAAAGATCAGTCCTAAGATAGATGATCATAAATATCAGAACTGTTTGTGTACTTGTATTCCCAGTGGGGTTTAAAGGGATAGTTCAGGTTTATTTAGTGGAGTTTCACAACACAGTCATTTCTGAAAAAAACAGCTCTCATCCAAAACCTAGGCAGCATTTATATCATTGAAGTAAAACATAAACCAGTTTAACAAGATCCATAAATGTATGACTTTAACAAAAAAAATAGGGCAGAAGAACTATTATTTGTGTGTATATACATTATTTACTTTATTAGAATGCATCTTAGTGTAAATAATTAAATTAGTTAGTTTGATTTTTTTTTCTTCCTGGCAAGTAAGGCTCATTTCAAGTTGTATGTATTTAGGCACATGATTGTAAACTGTAGAAAATGTAGTTAACATATGTTATGTATGATATCTTATAAGATTCTGTATATTGTATACCCTATTGTTTGATAATGGATTGAATGGTTGTTTAGTATGTATAGATTCAAATTTAGGTACATGTTGTTATTATACCAGACTTCAATCTTCATATTCATGCCAAAATATATCTAAAGTATTTCTGTGTAGATACTATATATAGGAGGCAAGTTTGTAAAATGTAGTTGTACACTTGTTTTGGTATTGCAAAGACATTGAGAAAGGTTATGGTTAAATGAGTATAGGTTTTTTTCTTCTTTTTGAGAATGTAAGCCATGTAATTTACAAGCTTATTTAAATGATATGCTTCTATTTTGCAATATTATATGAGTTTCCCCTTTCTGTTTGATTTGCATGTTCAAAATTAAACGAAACAGAAACGTTTTTAAGAGCAGCATTATACTAAGTAAAGGAAGTGACGCACAGTATGTTTGCATGTTAGTAGTTCAGTTAACAACACAAACTGCAACAGCTTAGCAATATCCGCTGCTGCACATCTAAATAACAGAGATAATGTTGGAAAACCTCGAATAGAGATTGGAGCAAAGTGTGAAGTTTTGCCCCAAACTACATGTTTCCTGAGATCTTCTAAAATAAGCATTTTCAGTGACCTATAATGCCATTTATGTGTGGACAAAAGGCACAACAAACTGTGTTTTTACCTGCTTTCATTAAAAAGGGAGCCCCTATTTAATAAGTTCTTACTGCAAACAATCTTTTTATGTAACATGAGGCCTGGCAACTTTCTTTTAATCATCATCAACATAAACTATTGGATATTAATGATCTTGTCTTACCTTGCCTCATATCTAGATTGAAAATGTGTAGAAGTATGTAAAAAATCCAATGAATAACCAAACTCTACACAAAGTCAAAGCACGACATCATTAAATATCATCTTTGCTCCTACCAAGGTTGGATTATTTTGAACCAGACATTATTTTAATCTAATATATCTATATATTTTTTTTATTAAAAGCACCTCATGTTACTTGGTGACATGAAGGAAATCCCAGACTAATTCATTACTGAGATAAGAGTAAAAATCATCGCAGCAGCTCAGGGTTTCTTGGACTCTGAGACCTTGTAAACTGCAGTCTAGGTTATTTGCTCTCTAATCAGTATTCTGCAGTCCAGCCTGCCTTGTTGGTTGTTTACATAGACAGGCTGTCACCACCCTCATGTTTATACAATCAAATGATAAACAATGTTATGAATATTTATCTGGCTTTACTGACCCACATGCAATATGGCCGCCTTAATGCTGGTGATACGAACAACAGAAGATACAGAGAATGTATTTTTATCTCATATCTTATTTAACTATGATACAGTCTCACATTGGCTCTATATAGTTGCCATCTTTTCTTTTGTCTGATGGGTAATTACTTGGGAGACTGACCCAGAGAAAATTTACAGACAATTTATTATTTTTTGTACCTCTTGCCTTGACTCCATGCCACGAGGGTTTTTGTTTTCAATTACTCCTTGATCTCTTTTGACCTTGAGGACTAAAATCTTAAATAAATGAAATTATGTTCATTTAGAGACAAAACTGCAAGTGCATGAATCAAGTACTCAAATATCTCTGCCCTAAATAAATTAAAATTAATCATTAATATATCAGACAGTGAGCCTGTGTAGGGGTGCTGTCAGGAATTGTGGGCCCCATTTACTAATATTATATTGGACCCCACTGCCACTGCCCACACAAATCCTACATCCAAACACCAAGAGTTCCCAAATTTTTCAACCGGCTACACTAAAGCTTTATGCTCTATTGTAAAGTGTCTTGAGATAACACTTGTTATGAATTGGCGCTATACAAATAATGATTGATTGATTGATTGATTGATTGATTGATTGATTGATTGATTGATTGATTGATTGATTGATTGATTGATTGATTGATTGATTGATTGATTGATTGATTGATTGATTGATTGACTAAAGTAAGGGACCCTTGAGCAGAAGACCATCCGGATTGAAATCAACACAAAGTTGAAAAGCTCTGTGATGAATCTGTGATGTATGGGGAGGGCGTTGGTGCCTATGGCATGGGTAACTTGCACTTCTGCGCGGGCACCATCACTAGCAATTTGCAGACAACACTGGCTTATTTTTATTTCTAAAGCAATTCTGGGAAAACTTCAATCTTCCCTCTGTTCTTTTCTGTATAGCAGCTTTATCGGGTACCAGCTACCATCCTCTGATTGGCTGTTCTTTTCAGCACACAGAGCTTTTACAGACCTGGGGAAAACTGCTTTTTTTTTTAATGCACTGTGGTCATGGAATAATCTTCAAAAAGAGCTTAAACTGGATTCAGTGAAATCTCTTAATGGATTTAAGAGCACCATTAAGAATGTGGTGACAGAGGCATGTGGTTGTTTTTCTTGAAAGCCAAATGTGTATTTGCCTATTTGTTTTAAACCTGTTGATTGTGTTGTCATTTTCTATGTACCATGACTCTGTACGGCTGCTATTTTGGCTAGGTCTCTCTTATAAAAGAGATTTTTTTTAATCTCAATGGGACTTTCTGGTTAAATAAAGGGTAAATAACAAATAAAATTTATGCTGAAGGCTACACTCAGGGTTTGGAGAAACATGTGCTGCAATCCAAGTGACGTCTTTTCAGGGACGTCACAGCTTATTTTAGAAAGACAGTGCCAAGCTGCATTCTGGCTTCATTGTGAAAGAGTCGAGGCACTAGACTGGTCAACATTACAAAGAACAAAATTTTTCAGTGGAGACCCCTAACTGTTCAGCAACCAAAGTTGTACATCAAGCAAGAGTGGGAAAGAATTCCACCTACAAAGCTTCAGAAATTAGTGTCCTTGGTTTCCAAACGCTTCAATAGTGTTAAAAGACATTTTGAAATGTTTAGCAGGCATCAAATTCACAAAGTATGAGTATTAAAAAAACAAAGTTGAAAGTTTGAACACTAAATATCTTGTCTTTGTAGAGCAGCACTGTTCAATTCTGAGGGCCACATGCAGCCCAAAAGCAGCCCTCTAGTGGCCCGAAATCATGTGACTGGGACTTAAGTCTGCCGAGAAAACAGAAAGAACTTTTACAAACACTGACATTGAATGCAACACATTCTGAAAGGTTGCTGTTGATCAAGTTAGTTTTAATGTACTTTCAATTGTGACCAAAAGATGTTTTTAATCTGCACTTTTTTTATTTTCATATGCACCTTAAAATGTGCTTGTATTTACCTGCCAATACGCGTTGAAGTTATCTGTTTGAAGTGTTAAATTAAAAAAAGAAACAGTATTTCAGCAGATGTTTAGTATTAGTACTGCTTTTAAATGAGTTTATGCCCTTTTGGATATGGTGATAAATTAATAAACATCCAGTATGTTTGTTATCTATTTGTTTCTTTTACGTGGTTAAATTTGCTCACTGTCTGCCAAAATGTCCGGCCCAGCTCATGTCTGAAGTCTGAAAATTTGGCCTGACAGAATTTCTAATCGAATAGCCCTGTTGTGGAGTATTCAGTTGAACGTAGGCTTAAAAGGATTTGCAAATTATTTCAATCTGTCTTTATGTATATTTACACAATGTCCCAACTTCATTGGAATTTTACTTTGTATGTGCAGGTTGTTAAAATGCCCCAGTAACTGTTTGTCCATAGTTTTAGGAGCTCTGACTTACTCCTGTTTTCACTCATTCAGCAGATGTGAAGCAGACTTAACTTTAAGACTCTCCATCCTGCTGATGTTTGTCTGCCAACATCACTTGTTTGGAGATGTTTTGGTCTTGGCAACTATCAAGGTGAAAAAATAGCAACTGTTTATTTGACTTGCAGTTTCTGATTGTCTTGTTACTCAGCTGTGTTCTGCATCAACAAAAGATATTGTTGAATAAAGTTCATATGAACACAAACAGTGAGGGTGTGTCCTTTTAATAACAATACTTAACATAATTTATCCTTCACAGGGGTGAGGAGAGGGTGACAAGTGTCTCTTTGACTTTACTGTCATAGAATCATTCACTGTTTATATGACAATACCGACTAAAACACTGTCGCCTTCTACCAGTGCACTTCTGTCTCTGCAGATTTGTACAAACCCCACTTGAAGCTGTGATGTTCTGTTCAACGTAAAAAAAACAGACCTAAATTCAATTGAATACACATAAATATGAGATACTTAATGTTCAAACTGATGAAGTTGCTTGTTTTGGCAAATATTTACCCATTTGTATTTGATTCTTGCAACACCTTTCAAATAAGCTGAGACAGGGGCAAAATAATCCTAGTGAAGTTGAGTAATGCTCAAAATACCATTGTTTAGGGGTGGACATTAGCTCAGTTGGTAGAGCGTCCGCCCCATGTACGGGGACTTCTAACCCCCAGCAGCGGCAGTAGGTTCGAATCCTGGCCACAGCCCTTTACTGCATGTCTTCCCCCCTCTCTTCACCCGCTTTCCTGTCATTCTCCAGCTGTCCTATAGAATAAAGGCCATAAAAGCCCAAAAAAATAACTTAAAAAAAATACACATGTTTACACACATGTAATAAAGTTAAATTTAACTGTTATTGTCATAAGTACAAAAGGAAAAATCAGCCAAGAGTAGGGCTGGGTGATGTAGACCAAAATGTATTACTTTGACATATAAGACAAATGAGTCTGATCATGGAGAATTGACATTAGAAAAGGTTTACAACAGCCTACAAATAACACAATTTCAAGTCACATGCTTAGTAAATTCTGTAAAGAAATGTGGTATTCTCGGCCGAGACAGCATCTATGTACAAATGTGTACACAGGGCTGCTGTTGGAGGTGAACAACGGGTTTATAGAAAACGCCTACAAAATTGTATCTAATGTTGCACATTCAAATAAAAAGACGGCATTCGTCTGTTAAGGTGACTCAAAAAACACAATATGAATTAGAGGAAGAAAATAGCATTGTTTTTTTTTCCCTGATATTTTTACTCTTATGCTTTTCTGAACTTTTGATAGTGGAAATACACAAATGTGTACATTATAACAATAAACTGAATCAGACCACTTGTGGAAATCATGCGATAAAAGAAGTTTAGAGGATTCTCTCATATTGTCAAATACTCCAACTCACCTGACAAGTTACAAGTTTTTTTAGTATTTAATAATGTTAATCAGAGGCATATATATCCTCAGCTGATGTCAAAAACACATTTGGAGCCAAAATTTGTGGTTTATGATGAAGACAAACCCATCAAAACAACTCGTATATCAATTAGCAAAAGTGCATTTAAGTAATGATGAATATGAACCCACATCTCTCGTTCCTCTAGTTTTTTCTTTAAAGAAAAATCAAGACATTCAAAATCAGCAACTTAATCATAAAATAATAGATCAATATCTTAAATGACAAGGCACTGAGGACAATACACTATTTTCATCATTGCTTATAGTCGACAGGAAATCCAGGCAGGGCCAATTACAGCAACTGGACTGACAATGGACAATCTAGAAAACTATTTCAGTCAATAGATTTGCCCACAAATTGATGAAATAAGGAGTTAAAATAACTTTCATTAATCTAACCATATTTTATTTGTTCAGTTTGGATGTCACAATAAAACAGGAGGGAATGACAGACAGATGTTTAAACTGTTTTGTCAGAGAGCTGGGTGTGCTGATCTCTTTTTGGATGATCTCAAAATCACACAGAGTTAGAGTCACTAAAGGGCTTAGTCCTGTGAGGTAGGTACATTTATGCTGCTTTATAAACATAAGTTTAGGGTTCTGAAAGTTTAGTTTAGTCCTTTTTATAATTACAATGGACATGAAAATAATGCAACCCTCTAAAAATTACTATAAACACAGCACTTTTTTTAGATGCTCTTGGCCACTTAGTGGATGGAACTGCTGGTCTGGTGCACAGATTGTTACATCAATACACTCCCTTTATGAAGGGATGCTGGGTATCGGATTTTTACGGATAATAATATAGTTACTATTATCTTTTGTCAAAAGCACAAAGCCTTCACTTAAAGGTGCTATGAGGAGAATCTATTACCGGCGAAATAAAGACTCTGCTACCCATGAGCACGCGCGGCGACTGTCATAATGCTGCGTTCCAGTAACCTCGGAAATGGGAGTGACATTATCGGCGTTCCAGTTGAAGTCGGAAAAAAACATGCCGATCTACCAAGCTATTATTAGCAGTTGTCAGCACGCCCTGCGTTGTTGTTCACAAATATCACATGAAGAATGTGATTATCACTATGGCAGCATTTTTTGTAAATATAAGTCAAACAATACCATGTATACAGCTGATCTAGAGCGACACACCCCAGTCAGAAGTGCAAATAAATTTATTATTACAGGAGAAAATATCTGTAAATATCTGCTGATACTAATAGTTATTAAATTTTGAATCTGAATCTCTGCGGATACTTATATTGTTCTGATTATATTGTGCATCTCTACCCCAACATTATTAAAGCCTGCAACTAGAGACAAATCAATGCAATCCTGTTGTAGAAATGATTTAGTAACATGAATATCTGCCACTTACAACACGCTTGGACCAATGGCTCCCTCAAAAGCATCTTCCTGGATGTTGCGGAGATGCTTGTTGTCCCTCAGAATGCTACAAAAGACAAATAAAAACCATTTGAATACAAGTGACCTTTGGGTTTTAAGAGAAGCTTTGCTGCTCACATGCAATATGAAAGAATATATAAGATGGCACTTTGATGGCGGACACTGCCCCAAACCATTTTTCATCAGCTTTTTATTTTCTCAATTTGACACTGAGGGAGATGGGCATTATTTTTAGACTGCATGATGTCTGTGCATATCATGTCCCCATCGAGACCCAACAGTACGGGGCCAAGCTGCAAACAACAGGCCATCAAATCTTGTTTAGTCTTACATAACTCTTGTTTACTGGTACAGTCAGTTTTTTATGATTAGAAAAGGAGGCCTTAAACCTTAGCTATACATCTCACAGCGGCATACACAGCCAGTTCTGTTGTTGTTATCATTGGACTAACATCTCGATGGTCAAACACTTACAGTTTGTTGAGCTTGGTGCCATTAAACGCGTGAGATTTTATTTCTTTGAAGCCGTTTCTGAACAGGTTCCTGCGAAGGACACAATGTTATAAATTCAAGTCTGCTGTCAGAGACACTTATCACCAAGGTCAGAGAACTGAACATCCAATTACGTAAGCATATCGAGAGACATCTAAACACATCATTAAAAAAATGGCGACAATTTGTAGCTCCTGTGTTTGATAATGAGGAAACAAAGAATCTGGCATCCACACTCACACGTCAACATATTCCTCGGAGATGCCCTGGAAAGAATTGGCAGGAATGACTTCTATCCTGATGTTTTCTGATATTTCTCTGCACACACAGAGGAGAAAACATTCACTTGGCTAATTTATCAGTTGGACAGAATTATGCATTTCCACAGAAAAGATCTCTTTGATGAACTGTGACCCAGTTGGAGGATTTGCGGCAGGGTTGGTGGCATCGTGACATTGACAGATAAAAGTGAAACCAGGCTGAAAATAAACAACTTCCACTCCACTTCAAGACACACCGTGGCAAACATGTAGTTGTGCAACATGCAGAAAGACGTTAATCCAGTTAAAAAACAAACTGTTTTTAAAATGGGATCACTTACAGGATAAGATTTGGTGCCAGAGAAGAGACAGTTGTGAAGTCAGGGAAGTGTGAGAGCCCTGTGTTTGAGATGCTCCTGTAGAGACAAGCAGACAGATGAACTTATTCGAAGAGCTCTGGAAACATTGTGGCTCGACTGTTATTTTAGTTGCAAGTGATTTATTCAGTTTCTATATATACTGCTCTACAAATGTACTTTCATCTCCATTTTTTCTCATTTCATGTACATCTTTTTCAGTCGAAGTAGTTTTGAGCTCAAACTGAAGCAATAAAACACTTTGACCGGCCCTTATTGTTTGTGCCATAACTTACAAAGCTCTTACATACAGTAATGTATGTAGGTTCTCTGTTGCTGATAAGAAATCAACCTACACTCCCGCTCATATCTCTTGCATGGGGCTCCTCAAGGCTCATTACTAGATCCCCTTCAGCTTTCCAAGGATCTGCCTCTGCCATGCAGGTATAATCTGATCTTTGATATCTGTTTTTGCTGATTCACAGATGACAAGTTTTAACTTCTAATTTAACTCAGATAATCAGATTATAGATCTACCTCATGAGGGGGGATAGTGAAATAGTTTATTGTCCTTGTTTTAATTGCAAATGATCCACAAGTATTTCAAATACTTCCTAAAACTCAGCTTTTAAAACATGCCATGTGGATTTTATCCTCGAGAGAAGTTATCATCAGATGGAGGCCCTCAAAGTAGGGCTGCTGGGTTATGCCAAAAATCACAGTTTTTGAATATATATTGAGATCCCTAATATGAAACAAAAATAGTAACTGATTTTTAGCACCACATGCTTTTATTGAACAGATATGCTTTAACATTATCACTTTGAACATTTAAGGATGGGCAGTACGTAGAAATAAACTTGCTAATACACAAATTGCATAATATAATACACAATTTTCCATCTAGGGAACAATAATATCTATCTATCTATCTATCTATCTATCTATCTATCTATCTATCTATCTATCTATCTATCTATCAATCTATCTATCTATCTATCTATCTATCTATCTATCTAATAATGGTAATTAAAAAAATAGTAATGTCTGTGTCATAGTTAAAACTCAGCTACTTTTGCAGCTCTCAAACTTTGAGCCTTAACATCTTATTTTGTTGTTTTGCTGATGACACCCAGCTCTACCTTGCACTTTGCTAATTTGATCCAATTGCTGCATTCATTGGAAATACTATGATTTATCAAGTGGGAAAAAGGATATGGATTCTTGTTTTAATGTCTAATGATCCAGCAAATGCTGGAATACTTCCCTAAAAATGGCATGTTTCAGTGTTACTTACAGTAAAACTCATGAATACTCCCTCTGAAGCTCATAAAAATGCAGTAAAGGTGAACATTTCGCCCTGACACACTTAGCACTGGATTGATTTTTGGCCCACCTGCTGCTCAGTGGCACATATACTGGTTGATAATTAAGACACAAAAGTAGTGACTTACAGATATTCCAGTTTTGGCAGGTCAGTGAACGCCCCTTTCTCTATCACCCTCAGACTGTTGATATTCTGCACCAAGCTGTGAGGATAAAAGAGGGGAAATGTTTCGGTAATTACAATACTGTTGTCAGCGTCTGTCAACAAACAAACCCAGAACGTCCCACTGGTACACCAGCCTCTCTGAAAGTCCCGGATTAAACATGCCGCTTTGTAATTGAGAGGCTAATCCTGTAAAACTTCAATGAAATGCAAATCATATAGCAGCTGTTCAAATGAATAATTGCTTACATCGTGCGGGCGTAGTTTGACGTGGGGTGGAAGGTAGCGTGTCACTTACATTTGAGCCAAGCTGTGGAGGGAGAGGAAGGCATGTCTCTTTATCTGCCTGATGCAGTCGCTTTGGGAAATCTCACTGTGGAACAAAGAAATGGCTTCACATCAGTCAAGAGATTAACGAGAGCAACAAATTAAATCTTTGGAATGTGTTGGTTCAAGCTCGGAAAAGCTGGATTTAAGTGAAATCCAACAAAGTGGAATTGAACCTGCAGAAAATTTAGCTTAAAAAAGTAAAAATGCATCCCTGATAGTAAAGTTTGGAAGCTAGTTAGGTCCCCAGCAGCTTCTTTTGAAGCTGAGACCATTATGAGGATGGACTGACTGTGGAGGATCACTTTTACATAACAGAAACATCTAACAAAAACACTTTTGAAGCCATAAAAAGAATGTTTCTGTTTGGACTGGTCTAGAGTTGGTGATGTTGACCTTTTATGAGACAAACCATATATCCATAAGTGTTGTGCATGAGCCTAAATTGCACATAAAAACTAACTGTCTTTCCAGTTAGAGTAAAATCCACACTAGCACTGGATTTCCTTACTTACATTTTTTAAACAGACTTCCTTTAAGAAATAAAACAGAGTGATTTTGGGACACAGAAAAGTAGGAATACTTAAACAGCAAACAACACCTCAAGGGTGCTTTACAATCGCATGCTTCATCTACTGTTTGGAAAGACTCCAAACTTGCATCAAGGATGCATCTGGGCCAAGAAGATGGAGTGAAGATGTTTAGAAAGGCAGGACTAAACAAAGTCCTTCAGAGACAAAGTCAGCAAGACTTCCTCATCCGTCCTTGAACACTTTGTGTTAGATAGAGGCACAGCCGACTTCCTTTTTTGACATAAATGATACATCTTTTGTAACAATTTTGTAATATTTAGGACTATGTGCTCTACGAGCAGCAGGCTGGCCTTAAAATGATCAATTTATTTCCTAATTCATTTATACCATGAACCTTTATTTCTTCAAAGTGGAGAATCTGTGACAGCTCTTCAATACTGAACCTGGCAAATACCTGAATGTTTCTTACATTGAAAAAGTCTGTAGTAAGATTATAAGAGATATTAATGTATTTGTTGTTTGTAATTTAGAAATGATTTTGCTGCAGCGGTTCTACATGCACACATCATAAGATGACTCTACAGAAAAGAAACATAAACACCTATTAAGACTTTTTTCATTAACACAACTGAAGCTCCAAACGCTCTTAAGGTTAGCAGGACTTCATCTATAGACATTTTTTCTTAACCTTCAGGTCTCTGAGCACACCTGTGTTTTTATTTGTAAGGTTAATTTTCCATTGAAATCCCATATGGTACCTAATTTTGTGTAAATCTTTATTTATTCCTTTTTTTTTTTTTTTACAAAGCTTAGATTTTTTTTCGTCTTTGTGTCATAATAGGCCTACAGTGTATAGTGTTTTATGTTCTTGAAATAATTACACTTAGTCCATAAAGGCCAAAAAGATCAACTTTGAAAACAAATATTTCTGAGATATAAAGGTACAAATAAAAATGGCGATTTATTAGCATAGTGCACCAGGCTGGCTACCCCTGCGCTAAACATTTGGCCTTGTACCTTGTATCTTACTTTTGTGTTGCTGTAAATTGCCTTAAATTGTGCTGCAGGTTTTACATGAAAATTCATTCATCTGTCTCTTGTGCCGTGAACAACATGCCCTAAAAAATGTAAACCAAATCTGTACAGAACTTACAAACTTATTAGCCAAGATGTGGAAAGCTGCTGTTAACGAATCCTTCAAGAACATTCCTACATCTGAATCTGGATTCGGATCACAACCAAAATCTGATTGGTTTGTCCTCTCTCTATTTCTTATCTATCCTGAAAATTTAATTCAATTATGTTAAGAACATTTTAATTTTAAATTCAAAGCTGGCACAAACAGGGTTTTAGAATTAAAAGTATTCTTTTATTTACAAATCCTCATAAACTAACTTTTCAGGCTTTTCCAACTGTTGGAGGAACTGTGGCTCCAAGGAAGTCAATCATTGTCATCTGTTTGGATCTGTCCCAAAGTCAGTTGGTCAGATATCCATAAAGAAATGGCAAAAATAATCTGGACAGACTTTACTTATAACCATGAGCAACTCTTTGTTGGATTGTTATTCAACTCCAAATAAGAAAACAGTGTACTTATATGCAGCTCCAAGACAACAATATAGTTTATGCAATATATATATATATATATATATATATATATATATATATATATGATGGAAAAAATCCACTTTTCATGGCTTTAGAAGAACAAATTTCAAGAATTGTGGGAAAACTGAGAAATCTGTATCCACCTTAAACGCCCCTGTTTTGTTTAAATCATTTTTATTTTACAAACACCTGTTTGAAGATGTTTTTCTGTTTCATTAGACAAGAGACGCCCCATGTAGTTTATGTTGTTAATTTTCCTCTTTTTGCCTTTATTTTAAGTTATTTATTTTTTCCCATTTCTTTGGTTTTATGTATCTCATATCATTAAGATATGGTTGTAAATTATGTTTCAGAACTTACTAAAAGAGGGATAATGCTGGAAGTTTGTTTGCCAGTTTTTTACCCTTTGTCTGTCACTGTGATTCCAAAATAAAATAAAATAAAATTTAAAACATAATAATATAAACAAAAAAACAAACGTATAAAAAAATGTAGTGAAAATAGAAAATAATCTAATCCATGTTGTGATAATTTAATGTGCTATGTGTAACGCTTTTGACTGGGACTAAAGGGGTGATGCACTGCTGATGCCACCCTTGGACTTCATTTTTTAATGCACCAACATTTTCCTCCAAATA
This sequence comes from Scarus forsteni, assembly GCA_036419115.1. Lineage (NCBI taxonomy): Eukaryota > Metazoa > Chordata > Actinopteri > Labriformes > Labridae > Scarus > Scarus forsteni. Next base: position 21,336,759 of record JAZDUH010000327.1, read on the forward strand.
TTGCCTCAAATTGTCAAACAAGCTGTGATTATATGGCTCCATCTGCACTCATTACACCTTCCTCCCCCCCTTTGCACCTTCCTCTGCTGACGCAACGTACTGTAATGTCATAATTGTGGTGCGTATGGAGCCTTTTCACATCTCCATCCTGCACGGCTCTCCAGTCTGCGTCATTGCTGCGCTCTTCATGTCACTGTACCTTGACACAGGTTTTATTAGTCCACTTGCTTCGGAGCATCACAGCCTCCAGAGCTGCAACCTTTTTTTTTAAACTCCCATCGTTTTTATCTGTAAGTATCTGAGACTGATAAGGCTCGTCCCTGAGGAGCGGAGTGAGCAAAGTCAAACAACAAAAAGCCAATCTGGAGAAGATTTCACCACAGGCTTAAAGTGGTTATCTGCTCTGATGTATTAATTAAACAGTGCAGCCCATTTAGGCTAGTGCTCATGCTTTAGGACAAAGTATTTAGAGGCTGTAAACACAATAAGGATGAGACCTCATTAAACACAGATTAGGGTGAAAAGAGTCTATATTCACTTGTCTGAGATGTGACGCCCAGTTCTAATCAGATTGTGCTGACGTTCATAACTCTGATTGCATCTAGATTCTCCTGATTCTCACTGTTTTAACAGAGCCTGGGTGTGTGCTTTACTGCTTGAACATTTCAAAACACAATCTACAACCAAGAATGTACTTATATGTTTACCACTGACTTAAGAGAAGTAACAAAACTTTGCAAAAAGAGAACAGAATGCACATCTATGTGGTTTTATGTCACAGTAAACTAGGCTTGTACTCAAAATATTGATACAGCAAAAATCGTCACGCACTGCTTCAGGATACGTGCATCAATACGAATTCTGCAGAATCGATATGGCCTTAATGTTTTGGCAGTTGTTGTCAATACACTTTGGATAATGTTGACAATGGCACATTTCAAAGAAGAAGAAAAGCTACATGATGAAGCACATGTTCCAACTTTAAGCTCTCGGTCTACCATCTTTGAGGAACTGAATTTAATTTTCTTAAGTTGTGGAATCATTTTAAATTCATTCTGGTTCTTTTTCTGCTTGTAATAATAAAAAAACTTGTTGGGAATTTTGTTAATAACATAGTCAATGTTCACAATTTACCTGTCACATATCATATCATGGCCTCAGTATCGGGATACATATCCTGAGGTTGCTGAAAATACCCAGCCCTCCTGTAAACAGAGGTTGGTCTAACATCTCTGATAAAAGCAGGTGGGATCCATTTTAAGATGGAAGTAAAAATCAATCCATCAATCAAACTTTACTTAAAAAGGATCATGAAAAACAGTTACAAACACTGTGCTGTTGCTTTCTCATGTAATACCCGCTCTCTCTTTTCTTCTTCTTCATGCCATCCAGGTAGATTTCAGGACCGGCGGCCAGACTCATATTCAAAAATCGAGCTTCACTCTTTTTGTCGTAAGTATCATTCTGTCAGCCTCCACAAAGGGGAGACCAGCGATTCATAAGTATAAAAAACTTTTTCTAACTTAAGCTAACTTCTAACTTATGTTTTATGGGGATAATTGTACACCTGTTTTTACTTTATGTTCAAAAAGAGACATTATGTCCTATATTCACTGCTTCTGTTGGGTAAAATGCTGCCAGCTTCTACACACAACATCTTTAACTCATCCAGAACCAAATGAACTGTGATATATTCCTAACTTGTCCCGACATTCTGTGATGAAATTAGGTCTGATTGGATCAAGTCTCTGTCAGATATTTTGGTCTAGTTTTAATTTGTTGACGAAAATGTCAGTTAATTTAGTTTTAGTTTTTGTCCATAAACATCTGTTTTTATTAATTTAAGTCTAGTTTTCATCAGGGGAAAAAAGGTTGTTGATGAAAACTGTGATAAGTAGTCAACAAAATTGACGCTATAATCAGCACAGTGTTCCCATCTTCAGATGGTCACTTTCAGCTGGATAATGTGCCACATAACAAATCTTAGGGCGTTTTCACATCAGGCCCACTTGTTTCGAACCGTGCTGCGTTGGTTTCGCCCCCCCTCCCCCGCTGGCCCACTTGTGTATTTACTCAGTTTGAAACAGCAGGAGGTGATATGCTCGTAACTGGCCACCAAACCTGCTACAGAGGAGAACGAAGAAGAGGCTACCATGGTAACCATTTCCTACACCAAACAACCAATGTTAACTTTTTCGCTCTCTTCTACATTTTCCTTCAAATGTGTTTTTTTATCGTGTTTGAGACGGCATCAGTCACCTTCTGGACCCTCGTAAAACATCGTAATTCTCAACCAGAATAAACAAATCGACAAATTGAGTAAGCAAGAAAAGCACAAATGCTGAAAGGGTCAGTCTGCAATGTTAAAGAATCCTTTAAAAAATTACCAAAATCTAATCATTTGTTCCTTGTCCTAATCCGAACATGTCCTAAAAATTTCAGCACAATCCGTCCATAACTTTTTGATTTATGTTGCTAACAAAGAAACAGACAAACAAACAAAAAATAACAGTCACCGGCAATAACATAACCTCCTTGGTGAAGGTAACTAAATTAACTTATGTACATTTAGTCATTGAACAAGCATGTTAGAGAAGCCAAGTTACTTACATTATTGTGATGTTGATGAGTTCCTTGAAGGCATGACTGGGGACTTCTTTAACACACAGCTGAGACAGCCACCTGTAAAAGCCAAAAGCAAAGTGGTTCATTAAATTTGACCATCTGGGCTACATGCCCTTTATTAGGTTTAACAAGTTTCCTCCGTGTGATAAAGTACTTCTTTGCACATTGAGACTTCTCCCACTACCCTCTCTACAGCACCAGTGGCTGCCTTTAAAGTCTCCTTTCCCCAACTTTTCAGAAAAGATCTACCACTGTGACATCATACTGCTGTTAAATCAGCAGTTTAAGCCCACTGGCTCTTCCAAGTGCAGAGTATAGACCATAGAATGAGTAAAGAGTCACTGATTTCATGGCACCAAGCAGTGCCAAACTGACCAATTATATCAAAATTGACCAGTCAGGTGATCAGTGCAGACTGGGTCCATGTGGGGAATGGAGACTTAAAGTTAAAGGAGCTGTAACAGACTCTCAAACAGAGAGAGAATACAGATGAATCAGAGGTACTCAGTATGTGAGAACTTGAAGCCTGGCTGTTTCTTGAACATTAGTTATAGTGAACATACTCTAGCAGTCATCAAAAATGACTGTTTATCTGAAATAATGTCCTGTGTGCTTGTTGTGACTCATTTTTAAATGTGCTATGTTATTCTTAGATGAAATAGTCTTCAAATTTATGAACGACTCACTCACAGCTGTAACACAAAAACAAAAAAATTAGTGTATCCCTTTAAAAACAAAAAAGTTTTGAAACAGATGTTATATTGAGGCATAAGATGGATAAAACAGTGTTCAACAGAAAATACAACTTGTGTAAATGACCTGTAAACATTATTTATTTTCAGAGTATTTTCATTTGTCTTGCTTTTTATTTTGTGTTAGTCTGTCAGTAACATCACATAAAAGGTTAATTTTATTCAATTTTCAGGAAATGTTTGTCATGATACAAGGAATATGTGATTCTATTTTGATAGTGATCCAAAACAAGATCCATTCATTTCTTAAAGAATTCTTAAACATGGCAAGATGTGCTGTTTTCCATGTTTGGTAATAACTCAAGACGTGCTCTCAAAACTATTTTAGGAAATGCTGGTCAAGAAAGAAGAAGAAATTATAAGATTCATCAATTTAATTTATGTTATTTAATGTTTAATTGTATTGGGACAGTATGAAGCAGTATCTATAGTCTGAGCTAATTTACCATACCCATCCCTAGACGGGTCTTTAAAGACATAACAAACAACAATAAATACTGTTTAAAGTTAAATCAATCAAACAAACAAACAAACATACAAACAACAAAAAATCCTGACCCAACTAGCGACATACAATAGTGATCCAAATCTGGATGGGTGGATTTTTTAAAGAGTTTCTGAGCTGTTCCAGGTATTGAAGCTTTCTGCATTTTGACATAACTGTCTGAACTGTGCAGCTTGTGCTCTCAGAGCACTTCTAGTTCCATTCTGTAATTTGATTCCGAGTTTTTATCTGTTGTGCTATTAAATACAAGGCACGTATTAGCACATAATAGTCCAGGACAGACGTCTTTGCATGCAGGATTAAATAATTTGATTGTTTCTTGTTCTCTTTTGTCCCTGCACACAAAGGCACCACAACAGCACCATCAGAGCAGTGACAGTTTTTACCCACAGAACTACAGTGTGAAGAGTACATGGGCAGAGTTTGAGGTACTTACAGCCGCGTCCCGGCTCGAGCTGCAGCCCTGGAGGCCAGCTGGGTGTCTCTGCTGCACCTAAAGGTGTCCTCGCTGCAGCTGCAGATGGATGGACAGGTAAGAGCCCGGGAGGAGCGCGCGCACAAAACACCTGACAGCGCGAGCAGGTGAAAGAGCAGCGGAGGAGTCATGATGGGTGACACCAGGCTGCTCAAAGAAAACTCCTTAAACTGCTGAATATAAAGTTAGATAAAAACGAAGCGTAAAGGTCAAAGCGTAAAAATATCACGCTCTGTTTTTCCACCTGCGCCCTTGAGGAGTCTCCGCTGCTGCCTTCAGGTGCCGTCGTAATTGAGAAACTACTGGCCGGGAAGAGAAAGTATGCGACGGTCCGACAGGAGGGTTTTACTTTGACAGCTGAGCGGCAGAAATGTGACGTTCAGGGGGAGGAGACCAGAACAAGTCCATCAGGGGGGGATGCTTCAATCAGAGAGGTGAAGTCATGCTGCCGTTTTCTGTGTTTAATGGACAGGATGAAGAGTTTGATGAGGGGAGAATGATCCTGCTGTTTGAAGCTCACATATGATTCAGTCTGAGTTCAAGGTACAATAAAATAATATCTTTTTTAACAGCATCTTTTATTGATTTATTTTTTATATTCATACTTTTAATTTTTCTTTATAACAAACAATACACTCAGGTTCACACACTGACAAATACAAAAAGACAAAAATTAACATGTACACAACAACATCACATAGAAGGGTAATCAGTGCATGCTCATACTTAAATAAATATTAAATTCATTATGAAAAGGTCTAAAGATGTCTTATTCAATGAAAGGTTTGAAAGAAAAAAGAGAGAAGGGCAGAAAAAGAAATAACATTTCTCATATTGACCAGATTAAACAATCAATCAAATCGAAATTAGTCAAATCAACATTGGTGAAGATGATATGTGTCCCCACACCTGCTTCCAAATGGTTTCAGACCTAAACTTAGTGTCATTAAGTATATCTGTTAGTCGTTCCATGCCAAGAATATTAAGAAATTCAGACATCCATGTTTCTACAGAGAAACATTTTGGTTTGTGAGTTTTCCAGTTGGATAAAATCATTCTTTTGGCAGCCAAAAAGGCTAAGCCAACTGTCTTTCTCTCTTTATTGTTTTAAGTTGTCCCGCCCTGTGACCCAGCAGACATACTGATGGACATGGAGCAAAATTTACATTAATTAACAGCATCTTTTAACACAAATGTTTAATAGGGCATTAACGGAGGCAGAGACTCAGGTAATAGACAATAAAACATTGCTAAAGAAAAACAAAGTCATTGGTGAAGCACATTATGTTAAAGCTAAATTATGCAATAAATAGAAAATGAAAGAGATTGAGATACTACATGAATGGATTGATGCTTTAAATATGAGAGTGAGAAAGGTCAAGCTCTGTAAAAATAATTTAAAACTAAAAATAAAAGACACAACATCAGACTTATAATTATTCTTGTCATATTTTTCTCTCCTATGTTTAAGTTTAAATTCTTGCTTGTAAAAAGATCAGAAATATTTCAGATCAGTTTTGATCAATTATAAGTTCTTCTAGTTTTCATCGGCCAAATGTCTCTATTAAACTGACCAAATTAACCAAAAAGTAAATTAAAAATGATTGTATTTAATCCGCACCTTATCCTGTAACCTTATAGGACAGCACACAAAAACATGCTCCGATAAAGACTGCTGCAGAAATATCATTTAACACATAATTTCATTTTTAATGGACACTTCAGTCTTCACCAAACACAGAAAATATTGATAGTGTTTTAAAAATGTTAATGCCAGCTTTTGTGATTATAACCCTATTTCAAAATGAGACATAAAAACACAAAAATTTATAATTTTCCAGCCCTGTTATGCAAAGTAGCTTTTTTTCTGTTTAGGAATGCAGGTAAATAACTGTAATATGGCATCTTATTCAAGAAATAATGATGTGCTCAACTATGTTTCTGTTTTAGTTTTATCTTTTGTAGAACAGTACGTGTAGAAATTCATGAAAAAAAAAAAATATTGTTTTATAGAGGATTGCTGGATCCAGTGGTGGTCAGGGCCCTTCTGTGTGGCATTTGCATGTTCTCCCTTTGCATTCATGGGCACTCCAGTTACTGCGGCTTCCTCCAACAAATAAGAAGTACTCTTTTTAGGTTGATTGAGTATTTGTTTGAATGGTTTTCTGTCTCTCCATATGGCCCTGCAATCAGCCATCAGCCGATTCTGGTGTACCTGCTTCTAACCAAACGTCAACAGGGACAGGCCACGACAGCTACTTAATGATACACTGCATATTCTGATGCTTCTTGAGAGTGATTTAGAGAAACCATGACTCTGAAGTTAACTTATCTTCTTACAAAAATCAAAACATTTACCAAGAATCTAGATCCCTGGTCTTCAGTTTTGTCTCCAAAGTGTCTCAAAGCACACCGTATTCATGTCCATGTAAAAGTTCCTTTAACAGGTTTCATTGTATTTTACCTCTGCATTTGTCTTTATCCACTAATACTCAAATCTAAAATATTGATTTACAAAGAAGATTCAAGCATACATTTTAAATTTAAGTTTTATTTTTAATCGAATCAATTCTGCATCACACATAAAATTGATAGCTAAGAGTGACCATGATTGTTTTAATTATACAAGCCAGTAAACAGAGAAGAGACCAAAAAGTCTTAATTCTCTTCATCCATTCATACTGCTGACTCTTAAAGTGCTACCTTTACTATTTTGTGATTTTTCAAGTTGCAGAAATTGTAGCAGAATATGCTGTAAAAAGTTACTTCACTTTTAATACTGATAAGAGTTATCTGAAGACTTCACTGTTGTATAGCTGTTGTGTATCTTATAGTAGTAAAAAAAAATCTAAAGGTACACCAGAGTGCACCGTCACACCATTTAATCCTTTTGGCACCATAATAATAGCTTTATTTATGAAAACACCTGGTCTTTTTTGTCTATTTTTGTCAATATTTTTGTCAAAAAATGCCTTATGTGTAAATAATTTACACCCTTTTTCCAGGAGGAGTAGAACTTTCAAAGTCTGTCAAGGATTTACCATTATTATGTAATAAAAAACCTAAAACTGTGTGCTATAAGAAGAAAAGGACAAATTGGAATTGAATTTTCTTCAACTTTCTTTATATAAATTCTTGAAAAGTGCAGATTGAACATTTCTGAGATTGCAAAATTTAATTAAACTATTTTACAACAACTCAGACAGTTTCACACTTCTGGAGCTCTCTGAGTCCATGTTACAGGCTGTTATAGTTGTCAATAAGCCAGGCAGTGGTAGTCTCTGAAACAGTTCCTGTCCACCTGAAGACAGAGACCCACTTGACACACATCACACTTCCAAGGTGTGCTTTTGTGGCACAGAGTGCACTTTTTCCTTCCCAGCGCTGTCTTTTGTCTTTTGTCTGTGCACTCATTTCTGTTGGTTGAACAAAAATATATCGGGATAATATAGAAATATTTCTTTTACATATCCCAACTTTTGCATGCCGTTGTGTTTTATCACTCAGGTTCAATCACCTTTTGTGTCATGATTTCTTTATGTTAATTTACTGTTTTTGGAAATAACTAGCGATTTGCAGGTTGTAAGTTAGAGGCCTGCGTGTTGCCATGTGCCTATCCTCGGTTGAGACAGTCCTGCTATAACACTGCACTTTTGATGGGGCATGATACCAACCAACTAATGCCAATTTTACACCAGTTTGTGGAGCTAAAAGCTTTTATCACCACTGTCCTCAGCTGCCTCTCTGCTGTCTGACCCTGAACCTGTTCACAGCTCACTCTTCCACATCCTCCACCCTCCTTTGTGACCCATGTCTGCAGAGCAGCACCACCTTCTCTCTAGCTGCTGAAGCATGCTCAGTCCCCAGAGAGGTTACTGCCCAGCGCTGTTTACCAAGACTCGCACATCCACTGTGCCCCGCAGTGTCAGCTTCTACTACTGTACCTCTAACCCTGCAGAGAGAAAAAAAACACACTGACAGGCAGAAAGAGGCTAATTTATGCAGCAGAGCCTCAGTGAAGCAGTCCATGTCCTCATGCTAACCACCACGCTGTGCATCAATTCACACCGAGAAGGTCGCGCACAGCAGGGAGTCACTTTCAGGAGAAAGCGCTCAGACACAATCTCACAATTACAAAACCACATCACATTAAAATGTCATAACTGCTGGAAAGAATGTGAAAAATAAGTGGGAACACCTGTTCTAATAACTGCACTCAGGTCTGCTGCTGGACTAATGCTTCTCTTTACCAATAAGTTAAGTTTTAGAAGACGGTGCTTTGTGAGGACATAAATGAAAAATCACATTTATATATGAACAAATAGAGGTGCTCTGAGAGCAGTAACGTCTGCTGTGGCATTTCTGACATTGTATTTCTAGCTTATATATATATATATATATCCTATATATCTATATCTAATATCTATACATACATATATTTAAAATATATGGATCTGCATCCAGCCTCAGATTAGCACCATGACCAACAGTTACATAAAATAAATAGAAGCATAAAATATTACAATTAATGCCATTGATCAAAGTTAGAATAGTGCACTATTATAGGGTAGTATTGTTTTTTTTTATCAATTACTCTAATACACATATTTTAAATATATATATATTTATATATATATGTACATCATTAAACTACATCCCATTGATACAAGATAAGTTTATTAAAAGAGACATACTTGCAAGTAGGTCAAGAAATCAAAGCACATCCACGGAGCTTTGCCCTGCGATTTAGTTTTGTCTGTATTTCTTTTAAAATTACATAAAGTGCTAGTATTTCTCTAAAAATGGACAATGAAACTAAGGTGATAAAAAAGCAAAAGAACTAGTCACAACAAGCACACAGGACCATTTAGAGTCACTGAAGAGTTTATCTGATGACTGTAGGCAGAGGCAGGCTAACACTACCCATTTACTCCCAGTGTTTGGGCTAAAGCTAACAAGCAGTAGGTGAGCCCTGCCCATCTCTTCCTTGTCACTGCACACACAGTCAAAGAATGGTGTCTATCTGCTTGTCTGGACTTGGAGTGAGGAAAGTCATATAAAAAAACGTTGGCGTACCTCTTAAAGCTAATTAAAGGTGTAGTCAGCGATCTTCTAATCTAATGCAGCATTTGTCAAAATCACTGTATTTGTCCTCTCCATCCACAAGATGTCACCACTGACAGCATGTTGAAAAAAAAGTCCAGTTTCAATACACAGCCTTGGCTCTGAATTTCAGCAAGTAAATACTGTGGCTCGAGCCGAGCCACCAAAACTGGGCCAGAATGTACTGTTGTTGTGATGTTATCAATAATGGCAGTCGAGTTGTGGCTACTATTGTCTGACGAGTCAGGGTTACCTTGGCTATGTTGGTCAGCTACGCAATTTCTATGGCCGTTTCCATGACGATGCACGTCCATCAGCTTTCGCGGGTGGAGCCAGGGGTGAGGTATGAAGGGAGAGGCGGGTCTAAATTCATTTATCAGCAGCCTCTCCACTCGTTTTCTCCCACATCTCTGACTACACCTTTAACTTGGAATGGCAGATGGCTTTTTTTAACCTTAGTTTTATTTAGTCTTAGTCTTAGTGACTGTGACAATTCTCCAAAATTAATAGATGAATCAAAATAAAGTTTATTTGGCATCGCAGCAACTCTGTGGGGAGGAATACTTGACGTTAGTTAGTTCCAGATTAACGTTATTTTCTGAAAAGCTAATGCACTCAAAACATTTTGAAGTTGCATACTCTTAAACTGCGGCTTTATTTTTTGATGCAAGTTCTTGTAGGCTGAGAAAATACCCTTTGTGTTTGGTACAATACTTCCCTGTTTGCACTTGGTTCTGTGTCACAAACTTTAACAAATTATGGCTTACTGAACTATCCCTTTAAGGCAAACATGGGTTCTTTATCAGGCAGTTAGCTACATTTTATTTTCTTGGTTAACCAGTGGTAAGTCACTTATTTGTTACTTACATGTTCATTTTGTTTACCTCATTAAAAAGATCCCCCATCAAAAGACTTAATTCGGACCAGGTGAAGGCCAGGTCAGGCGAGACCAGCCTGCGCTCAGACCTTAGACGACATAATTATTGCGTGTGATTGCAGCCCTTGACGTCGCCCTCTCCTGCTTTGTCACTGTTCACTGTTCGAGTTCCTTTCTTTGGGAGCAGGCTCTTCTTACCTCTGTGAGCGAGGCTGTTGACCTGCCAGCATCCTGCGGGTCAGCAGAGCACAGAAGGTGAGCGCGAGGAACACAACGAGCACAAAGTGATGTGACCCAGTGAGACAGCTCAGCAACGCTCAACATGAGGCAGCATAAAACAACAGAACAAACACATAAAAACAAAAAGAGCCGACATGAAACAACACATCACAACGGCGAGGTAAAAGAAAGGCACACAAACATCAAATGAACACATCGCTGCGTCTTGAGTCAGAACAGGCCTGCAGTCATTACTGGAAGTGGTGGGAGCAGCAATCGGTGTCAAACGCTGTTTACTTGCTATTTCCACATAAAGTGACATTTTCAGGAGGCGAGTTCAAGAGCAAGCACACATCAGTGTGGCATTTGAGGTAATTGGAAGCAGGGGCATGGAGTGTGTTCAGAGAGTCCCTTTGTTTTGTTCTTGACTGTAGCTGCAGTCTGCGGTGGGGAAGAACAGCTTCTATTTCAGCTGTATCAAACTGAACCGTTACCTTTTTAGAGCTCAATTAGAAATAATGCTTGGAAGTCATGTGGCTGAGAATCAAAACGGCTGGTCAATCAAAGTGTAATGGTGGGCCAGGAAACAGGGCGGGGGTAGTTTGTTGGAGTTTTACTCACAATGAATAACCACAAGAGCCAAGGAACTGAAATCAGTCCATACTTCAGTCAAAGTAAACATTCATGTGTAGTTTCAGAGCACTTTTAAAGCCCCCAAAATGTTTTTTAAGAACAAAAAGATTTTGCTGATATCCGATATTTCTGTGTTTTTCAACTAATTATTGCCAATGCCGATAATTCTAGTGAAAAGCACATGCTCTGTACTTAACAAAAATGGACTTGTTTCTTTAGTGTTACAGTATATTATTGTGAGGAACAGATGTAAAACAAGAAAATCAGCATTTAACTCTTGCAAAAATTAAACCCTTGGATTTTAAATGCATCCATGCAGTGAATTGACTTGGTAAATGGACTTGAGCTTGTATAGCGCTTTTCTGGTCTTTGACTACTCAAAGCTGCACCGCAGGTCACACCTACCCATTCACACCCATTCACTCACTGATGGTACTTAGTTTCTGTGTTAGTTATCCATCAGTAGCTCGAAACCGATTCATGCCCTTTCATGCCCATTTACACGCCACTGATGCAGCAGTGGGAGCTACTTGGGGTTAAGTGTCTTGCTCAAGGACACATCAGCATGTGTTGCCCGGAGCTGGGCTTGAACCTGCAACCAAGCGCCTACAGTGATGAGAAGGTGAATCAATATTGTACATTTGTGTAATTTTCACAGTAATTCAGCCGATATATGGGCGATATATATTTACTATAAATATCTGCAAAAATTTAAATATACTGATACTTAATTTTTAAGCTAATATCTGCTGATAACAATATCAAACTGACAATATTGTGCATCAACAGAAAATGTAGATTTTGATCGCCCATGACCACATTCAGACACAAAACATGAGAAAACTGCTAAAGACTGCAGAATGGCCATTAGCACTATATTCTTTTTTGAAACTGGATCTTGTGGGCTGCTGCTAAAATGAGCACAATTCATTGCTGTTTTCTGAGTTAAACTATTTGTCGTTACGCATCAGTCCAACACAAACCTGATGATCTTATCTAATTTTACCGTTTGGAAGTTGCTGTGGGCCGTGGGCTGCATTTGGCCCCCAAGCCATAATGTGGACACCCCTGATCTATGTGCATCATGGAATGTAATGGAAAAAAACTGTGTTCAGAAAAAACTCGGATGACCTGTTTGTTGAATTTAGTTTCACACAGATGTAAAGCAAACAGAACTTCACACTCAAGGGCACTACAGGAGTCTCATATCACAAACAAAGACATGATGAAGGAGACACAGAGAGAGAAGAGTTCATCATGACAAAACAGGCAGTGATAGCACAGAGAAAAACACACGACGAGGACTCTAACATACTCATTTACAGACTTGACCCTCGGAGTTCGCAGGGGGGCTGCAGTGCCGTGGATCTGGGATCCTTTCACTTCAGCAGGTTATAATCATTTCCATATGCCCTCTAATTATTCTCCTTCACTCCCACTCTGAAGACATTTTGCAGAACGAGCACTGTAAGGATGGCATGTTAATGAACGTGGGATAAACAAGCAGGCAACAAACGAGGGAGTCATTATTATGAATTATTGGGCTGAATTTATGCAGTCTTATTTTTAATGGCTTACAACCTTGAGGCTAGTCACTCACACTCTCTCAACTCTCAGATTACACACACACAAACACAAATGTACACATGCAGACGGGGCAGTGTGGCTGACAGCTTACCAGGGCAGGAATTTAAAAGAGCCTTGGATATGTGAAATCAACCAAAGTTATCATATTAGAATATTTAACCCTTACACAACCATACAGAGATAAATCACTCCACTGTGAAGTCACAACAAGAGGGGATCATTTTTTTCCTGGAAGAGCCAAAAGTGTCCATAGAGAGCTCTCATACTAGTGAGCTCTTTACATTTTGTGTTTCATTAACTTAATGTTAGAGCTTGGAAGTGTAAATACACCATCTCCTTGCCTAAGTAGAGTTTTAGATAACTTCCCTTCAACAAACCCAGTCCCGATTAAGGTGGAATGATATATAAAACAAATAAAAGAAGAATATAGTGATTTACAAATCCTTATTGACCTATTCAGCTGGATACACCACAAAGATGAGATGTTTTTTGTTTAAAATTTTCATGAATGAAATGCACACTGGCCTCTCTTATCTGCTGCAAAGCCAAAGGTAACCATATTCAAGTTATTTTTTGGTCGTTTCTCTCTCCTCCCCTCCTGTTTTTTTCCTACAGGTTGAGGCTGCAGCAGCAGATTAGGCACACATGTCGCCACTCTGCCGTTCAAGCTCCCCTTAAAAGCCTGAAGTTGACCACCCTGCCAGATCATTCCTTAATGTCAGGTCTTCAAGAACAATACTCACAGTTCAGTACTGTATTGGTAACATATTATGTTATATGTTGGTTTATTGTTGGTTTATTTTATTTAGAGAATGTCAGTAATGCTAGGTTTTTGCTAACTTAGGCCATAAAGCTCAGAACAGAAATAGATACGGTTGGCACCACGTCACAGTTGGATTGTGGCATCATCGTGGGTGAAGACCTTCCTTTTTATCAGCCTGCAACCTTTTATGGAACTTGATACTGATGTAAACAAAAAGCAAATCAAATCATCAAATCATCACATAATGATATAAACTTTAAAAATATCACTGTCAATGAGTAAAAATACAATTGTTGTCTACATTTTGTAAAAGATCTGATGAGTATTAATATTATGATTATGGTAATTTTTGTTTTTTAATGGTATTATAGTATATGTTATATTTCTGTTTTTTGTGTCTTTATAGTGTGTATATGTTTCTGCTTCCTATGAAACAAGCTGCTGTAATATCACAACCCATCTATCTATCTATCTATCTATCTATCTATCTATCTATCTATCTATCTATCTATCTATCTATCTATCTATCTATCTATCTATCTATCTATCTATCTATCTATCATCCATCCATCCATCCATCCATCCATCCATCCATCCATCCATCCATCTATCCATCTATCCATCTATCTATCCATCTATCCATCTATCCATCTATCCATCTATCCATCTATCCATCTATCCATCTATCCATCTATCTATCCATCTATCCATCTATCCATCTATCCATCTATCCATCTATCCATCTATCCATCTATCCATCTATCCATCTATCCATCTATCCATCTATCCATCTATCCATCTATCCATCTATCTATCTAACATAAGATATAATGTCAGGACCTTGCAGTATCACACCAGCCCCCTAGAAATAAATGATGCATTTTAAACCTACAATGCTTTGTTATAAAGTCCTAAATACAATTCTGATGCAAACAAATTTGACCATTTTTTGTTGCTTTACTTGAGATTCCTCAGACTCAACCAGACATGGTTAAACAATTGGAGAAAACTATAGCTGTTACAGAACTTTCTGTTTCTGTTGCTGCTGTTGTGTGCAGAGGGGCAAATGCCCTGGGCCCGATGGCTTTCCAGTGAAGTCAACACTCCTTTTAAATATTAGGAAGCTTTTACCACAGTTTATAACACCTCCATATCAATGTTTTGTTCACTTTTTTAAAATCAAATTTGGCTTTATAGACACCCAATACATGACGTAAATGGTAAAACTACCCAGGGCTTGTGACCTTCAAGTAAAAGAGAATTATTCCCTGTGATAAAACCAGCGCATTAGTGCCCACTTCCTAGCCTTCCTTTTAGAACTGCTATCCACAGTTTTACTTTCTTTGTGGCCCTGACCACAGCAAAGACCTTTATAAAGCTGTTCTTGTTCCCCTTATATAAGAAGACTTTAACCATAAGTCAGTCTTGAATCTTTCTTTAACCATCATCATTTCTGTCAGAAAGGAATAACTTTCCCAGACTCTTATATTTTTTTCAATGTCTACCCGTCTGTTTTCCCCAGGTTTTTTCTATAAGATGGATAGTATCATATTTGAATTCATATGTAGGCAAAAAACTTCCTGAATGTGCTGACAGTTTTTACAAAAATCAAAGATTTCAGGGAAATGGCATTGCCAAACTTGAAACTTCACTGCTGGGTCTCTCATCTTAGAATAATACAGTCCAGGATACAGTCTGACAGTTACCATCCCTCACCTGCATGGCTAAAACTGAAGGCAGATTCCTGCCAGCTGCTTTCTTTGTCAGCATTCATTCATGTTCCCACTAAAAATCGTCCTTCGTATTACAAAAAAAGTTATTGTAAAACATCCTGTTGACGCTGGAATCAGTTCAGGTGTGATTTTGGTTTACATTCTTACCCATGTTCTGCCCCAAAATCTTCTAACCATTCCTGCCCCCCTTTCACTGTTGACCAGGCGTTCATTATCTGGGCTGATTTGGGATTTAAATCACGTAGAGACTTTTCATCCTTTTAACAGCTGTCAGAAAAATTCTCATTGCTTGAACAACATTTCCTCAGATGTCCTCAGATTCGCAGTTTTGTCAGTTACAGATTTCCCCGATTTCCCACCCAACCTACTGCTTCACCTCTGGACCTGTTCTTTAAACCAGTACAAGCTTTGAAGGGAATGATGTCACACTTTAATAATCAGATTTATTCCCTCTGTGAGGACTCCTCAAAAATATCAAAGATGTTTGGGAGGTAGATTTTGGAAAAGGCATCACAGAGGAGGTTTTGGATAATGTCCTTGATAAAAACCACATAAATCCTCAATTTGTGCAAAACATGCTTTTACGCAAAACAAAGTAAAACACTGAAGCCATCTCATAAGAATTGGAACCTCTAAAATGATTGAAGAGGTAGACTCTGTATGTGACAGACATCTTCGTGGGAGTCATGCTCACATGTTTTGGTCCTGCTCCTCTTACTGGAAAGACATTTGTTCATCACTTTCAAAGGTTACCAGTAAATTAATCGAACGTAATGCTTTGACTGGATTATTTGGTGTGCCTCCACTCACATCAATCTCCCTTTAAACCTCACAGTCTTTGTTACTTTTCTTGCCAGATGCTTGATATTATTTAAGTGGAAGTCCTCAATTCCCCCCTCAAACACATTATGGCTGAAAGAATATGATAACTTGGTCAAGCTGGAAAGAAACAGATGCACAATTAATGGCTACTTAAGAAAATGTTGTAAAATATAAGACCCTTTTCTTAAGTATGTACAAGAGTCAGAGAAATATCTGAGGTGCTATTTAATTGCTCTTCTAAGTTAGTTTAAAATTCACTGTTCCACATTTTTTAATAACTATCTGTATCTTACACTCACCTTCAATCTCGTAACAGTGATATCTATGCAAGGCTCTTGTCCTACTTATTTGCCCATTATTTTGTTCAATTTGAAAATGTTACTTAAAAAACAGTTTTTAAAAAAGAGAAAATATCATTGTTTCTAAGAAATGAGAAATAAGTCCAAATACCCAGATAGCAAAATTGGTGTGGCACACTACCCACTCGGAGGTGGCCCAGATACAGCAATGAATTATGGTCCTGATGTGACCCAAGTCCGGTTGCCAAATCTCCAACAACATGTGGACCAGGTGTGGGTCAGGTAAAAGTTAATTGCTGTATTTAGGCTACCTCTCTCTGGTTCACATCTGGCACATATTTTGACCCTGCTGTATCTAGGCCCATTAAGTTGGTAGCGTGTTGCCCAGTCCTGACAGTTCCTGCCTTCAAGTTTGGACCGACTTCAGTCTCACCTCATCACAGAGCTAAAGTTTGGTTGAGATAGCATGCCTAATATGGCAGTGTCCATTAACGGGCATCAACAGCCTTACAAGAGCTCCCTTGATAATCATGGGGTCGTGTCACTTGGCTTTATGCAGTTCTTTTAAAGTCTGTGTTCTATACCCACCAATGGCCACATGATACACAAAATGATTAGCTTTTTGGTATTATGCATGGTAATTGTTACCTTAGTATGCAGGAAGTATTAGTGTTAGTATGCAGTGCTGTTTTGGACACACCCTTTTTCAGAGCTGAGCTAAGGTTATGCATGTATAATATTCAGGCTACCTGGGCCAGTGTAATTGCATCTCATCACATTTCCAGGGCTACCTCAAGTTCTAGGCTAACATGTCCTATGCATAGTGTTTTTACATTTACAGAACAAAAAGACGCCTACAGGATGGACTCACAGAACACAAATATTCAAGAACTAAAAACATGAACTACCCCAGGGCAGAAAAAATAACTGGAATTCCAGCAACCCAACTTCATAACAAACCATCGGCATTTACCACATCCCACTGAACATCTGAAAAGGTGACAGACAAAGAAAACTAAACCAAAAGGAGGCATTCTGGATTGACTACAAGACACAAAATACCCCAGACTAAATAAAGAACAGGATTATACTGCCTTCTTAAATAAGGATGCTGGGTGAATATATTTTTGCAACTTTTTACACCAGACTTATGAATACTTTCATCCATTTTATCTGTTTTGTGTCATGTCATGCATGGTTTTGAGATGAAAACTTTGTTGGTTCCTCCATTGGCCTGAATTACACCACCTGCTGGAGGGTTTGTTTGTTGTCACCAGCTGCAGGCCAAGCTTCTAAGCCCAAGTGGCAATTTCCTACTGGTGAATCACCCATTTAAAAGGGCCTACTGCAGCCTGGTATCTGTTTGCAGGACTTCCTGATGAAGGCTTGAAGCCAAAACACTTCAAATTTTGTTTTTAAAGTCTACATGACGCTGTTAAAAAAAGGCATTTTAATGGTATAAAGAGAGTGGAATCTTTTCTTTTTGCTTTCACAGTCAGTCCTCTTTGTCTTTTCTAAGCACAAAACTACATCACATAATGTTTAGGTTATGATCGGCCCCAATCCGGTCATTTTTGGATCAAAATGTTGCTGATTTAGTCTACTTTAATGGCTTTAATCGACATTGCGAGTAATACTCTGTGAAGCCAAAGCCGATGATGCCCGCGCACCAGGCCATTGAAGCTAAGTCTGATTCTTTGCCCAGACACAGACGCACAGACAAACCCTTTGCTGTTGTCTGTGATACACTTCAGATCCTGTGTCTTTCCACTTTTTCCTTTGTAAAAAATGTACTTTCAAGTCTTTTTCAAGCACACAAATCTCTCTCCTTCAAATTGAGTAACATCTAAAAGCACTTACGGCACCTCTGCTCCTCTGTTTGAAGCTCTCAAGGCATCAAACGCTTTTGTCAGAGGTGGTTGTAGCTCATTGGAGTGATCTACACGTGTCAGAGAGCTCTCCTATGTCAGAACTGTGGGACAGTGTTCAGGATTCATACTGTGGAAATCTAACCTCTGTTTGATCTGTGATTCATTCTGATCCACAGTAAAAGAATAATCAGTGATGTTAAAATGGGACACAAGCCCAGTTAGAGCTTCTGTGGAGACCAGGAGGCTCAATGTGTCCAGAGAGACTCCTGCGCTCAGTGATTTGTTTTGTATGTGCAGTTTTGTTTTTATGTGAGAGGATTTTGAGATTATTGTGAGCATGAATTCATTGTTGTATTACTCGTGCAGACTGTCTGTAGGGTGGTGCACGAATGAGTCCAAAAATGTGAGCCAGTTAGCATGTAGAATATCAGTTTGGAAAAGGTTCATGGTAAATACACACATAAAATTTCAATTTATCTGATGTTACCCACTTTTGGAATTGTATAGCCTTTTTATGTTTAAAACAAAGGCTGCTCCGGTTACTCAAAGTCAAGCATTTCTGATATTTTTTAATACACTATTGCCACAGCCATGACGACCAACTTGATCAGGTCTCTCAATTGTGAGAAAAGTCTCAAATAAGAAGTCTCAACAAAATGTTTCACTTTGGAAATAATGTCTCTGCTACTACACTGTAAAATATAATTCTTCATGTTTGTTACAAGCACATAATATTCCATGTTGGTTTGACAAAAGAATACATACGTTTTTGAAATAACATGGAATTTTTAGTTGACAATGTCTCAACTATCCTAGAGACGCCTAACTTGAAAAATTATGTCCATTCGAGTCAACAACGTATGTCAACTGAAACTTAAAGCTGGGGTTGGCGATCTGATTTAGATACACTTTTTGTAATACTGGTTAAAATGGTCTTCATGACCCGATGGTAATCAACTCATAATGTGTTCTTAAAACAGAGTGAAAAATATCCGCTATCTACAGCAGGAGTGAAACAGGGAAAACACCAACCAATAATCATGCCGGGACACCTGTTTTTAAACCAATCAAATCCCGTCGCCGTTCTGCCCGCCTACTGCGTGTGCATTTTCCCGGCGTGCACAGACTCGGCGCGTGTAGCCGACCTGAGAGGGATCGAAGTCCGCTGGAGAATGCTTACCTTTCAAGTTTTGTCTTTGAAAATAAGGGAAGCCCGCTGTGAGCCATCCCACAACCCCAACCAAGCTCCAGTATCCCTCACATTTTAAGACAGATTTACAAGAAATCTAAAATAAACTCTTTGTTTTTCTAAGTTTGTTCTGCTGCTCTAATCTTGCGATAGCTGCCACCCAGGCTACTGCAGGTGGATGTTCTCACGAGGCTTTTTCTTCTTCTTCGGTTTTACGGCGGTTGGCATCCATCATTTTGGAGCATTACCGCCCCCTTCAGGCTAGAGACAGAGTTCAGTTTGGAGAGGCAGAGGAATGTTTTTATTATTATATCATCACACGGGAGATCTACAGGAGAATACTGATACAAGAGGACGGCGGGAAAGAGGATAAAATACGGAAAATACGGTAGTTTCATGGCCAAAACAGGAGATTTGACAGCTATGTGGAGAATGTCAGAGGAACTACCTATACCCCGATCAACATCAGCTGTGAGTACTAACTAACTTTACATGTTTATTTGGTGTTTTCTTACCGCTGACTGAGACATGACTTGGTGTAGTGTAAAAGAAACACGTTGTGCTGAGGGGGGTGGGGGGGTGGGGGGCGTTAGGCAGAGCCCTGAGGAGATGCTACTTTCAAATTCATGCTAGTTTTCCAAAATCGCCAACCCCAGCTTTAAACTAGTTGTATGGGTGTGAAGATTGAACGTATCTACGCAATGACGTCACGTCCCTACCTCCAAGGTGCATAACCAGAGGACGCTGTTGCCATTTTAAACTTTTCAAAAGATTATAAAACTACATTGGGTAACTTGCCTCAGGTTGGGGCCTTTCCGTGTGAAGTCTGTCTTTCGATGTTGCTCTGTGATCAACTGGTGACCGGTTCAAGGTGTACCCTGTCTCTTGCCCAATGACAGCTGGGATTGGCTCCAGCCCCTTGCGATCCCAAAAGG
Source organism: Scarus forsteni (assembly GCA_036419115.1). NCBI lineage: Eukaryota > Metazoa > Chordata > Actinopteri > Labriformes > Labridae > Scarus > Scarus forsteni. The sequence continues at coordinate 21,357,147 of JAZDUH010000327.1, forward strand.
GGTATCAGAAAATGTATGAATAAGTGATTTGCACATTCAATTAGCTAACAATTGTTAATCAACCAAACTAACACAATAGAACATAAAACAGACCACTTTATTTGATCTGAAATATATTTTAAAGTGGACAGAATTACCAAAGTTGTTGAACAAATATACAAATCTAAATCAAATAAACTGAAACAAAAATCATATCAACATGCAGGTTTTTGTAAATATAACATCTGGTTTTGTTACAAAAACTAACTGGTTCACTTGACTTAACATAAAATTTTAACTAACTTTTTACCTTTAAACAAGTTACAATTTACAGTGTACTGTTAACTGTTGAACAGCTAAATCGCCATGTTGTAGTTTCATAGTTGTTAACTAAAAGCTATTCAGTTTCTCTAATTAATATCTAGACGGTGTAAAAGTAGGCAAGTTTGATAAGATTATTACAATAAACTGCACATTAGGCAATAGAGGCAAATACAAAGGGCTCCATGGAAAGCCACAAAATCAGGAAAAACTTACCTTTAATATAATTAAAATAAAAAGTGTTATTACTTGTAACTGTTAAAATGAAAAACCTTGTAATGATTCAAATGTAAGCAGAATCCAATTAATATTACTACAAATGATAGTACCAAATAATATATAGGTTTATAGGTTATTTTATTTAGCTGTTGTATATAAATGTTTTATTTCGTCTTTTTATTTAGTTATATTTACTTTTTCCTATTTAGTAATTTTATGGTGTAAATGTAGCTTATGTTCAGAGTTGTTGTGCGCAAACTGTGTGGTTATTTAATTTTTTATGTTGATTGCATATTCATAACTTATTACTTTTTTTATTATTTCTTAACTTATTTACCGGATGTTTATTTTGTGGTAAGGGTATCTGTATAGTGTATATATATATTAAGTATGGGGGACACCTTATGAAATATTGCCTTGGGTGCCACATTGGACAGGGCGAGCTCTGCTTTTAATTTAATGTAATTTTTTTTCAGACAGAATTTATTATCAAAAATGATCTGAAACACAATGAAAATCTCATCTTCTGTGTTGGCCTACAAAAATACATCATCCTTACACTACTCTAAAGGCGTCTCAATTCAACAAAATGTAGGACATAAAGACTAAAGGCATTATATTATTATTACCATTCAGAAAACAAACACTTTTAATGAGCGGTGATTTGTTAAAAGAGTCATTTGGCCCATTTTTGTTCAAACAGAAGAAGAAAGCTAATATATTTTAATGTTAATTAGCTGCAGCTTTAAAGAACACACATCTGTAAAAGAAACAGCTCCTTTTCATGTTTCAGTGTTTTTAATGAGATAATTTGCACCAATTAGCAACTGGTGAGCAATACAGTAAATGAATATTGCTGAGTGTGTGTGGGATGACTAATATAAATGTTGGAGCATTTTCTTCCTGAATGCTTCAAGGAAGAAATGAATACAAATATTACATTTTAATCTGAGATCATCAATCAATCCAAAGATCAGCTAGACTTATATTTACATAAATTATCTCAGTGGACTTTTACACTTACATGTTTTGGTTGAAGAGTTTAAGAATTATCTCAGCACAGTTTCTAGAATATGTTTATGGCTCACTGCTGCAGCTCTTCATGTGATTCCAGCAGAATATTTTGGTCCCTAACAAACATCAAACAGTCTCGGGCTGTGCCAGCTGGGCACACGCGGCAGCGACGGTGGTGGCATTGACTGACGTGTGAGAATGTGTGCGGAGTCAGAATGTGACGGAGCTGGACTCAGGCCTAGCCGCTGTCATACCGGTGCTGATATAAACACATCCTTTCATGCATTTGGAAACACTTAAGAATAAAAAATGATAAGCACAGTGACAAGTTATCAGGTGAGTGAGTTACTGACAGCTAAGCAGGGACTGAAAAACAAACCAGACTGCTGACCAGAGAATTGGTGAAATATTAGCCCTTCACTAACCAGGAAGTGACAACTAGTTGATCAGAGTAGAAATCAATACTATGGGCTTCTTCCATATATAATTAAAAAATGGCTTCTAGTTAGAGAGATGTAAGTGACTTTAGAATGACTTAAAGGTGTAGTCAGCGATGTGGGAGACAACAAGTGGAGAAGTTGTTGATAAAGGAATTTAGACCTGCCTCTCCCTTCAAACCTCACCCCTCGCCCCACCTCCAAAAGCTGATGGACATGCATCGTCATGGAAACGGCCGTAGAAACTGCGTAGCTGACCAACGTAGCTAAGGTAACCCCGACTCGTCATTATTGATAACATCACAACAACAGTACATTCTGGCAGATTAGACAATAAGATGAATGCCCGACAACTGTTACTGTTATGTGAAGAACCACAAAGCTAATGTTGCTTACCTATCCAGCAGAAACATCCGCGTTCATTTTCAGGTCTTTAAATTAGCGGAGTTCCCTCCATTGTCTAAAAGCAACACCAATATTGACTTGGGTCTTCGCTCTTTCATGGTCACAGCCCTTATTTGTCACTTTTCACTCCTCTGACCTTTTTCTTTTGGGCTGTTTTTCAGCCATTGCTACTGCACCTATTGTATCTCTCTCTTACACTAACTGCACACGTGACGCAACCTACCACTCCCCCTCCCCCCTCTGTCTGATCTGCGCATGGGTATGATCGCCCCCTGAATGTGGGGGGGGGGGGGGGGGGGTGTACCATGTTTTGGTGACTCAGCCCGAGCCACAGTATTTACCTACCGAAATTCAGAGCCAAGGCTGTGTATTGAAACCGGACTTTTTTTTTCAACATGCTGTCAGTGGGGACATCTTATGGATGGAGAGGAGAAATATGATGATTTTGACAAATAGTGCATTAGATTAGAAATTAAAAGATTGCTGACTACACCTTTAAGACACAATAGGGCGGCATGGTGGCACAGCAGGTGGTGCACGTGCCACACAGCAAGAGGGTTGCCGGTTCAATCCCCTTGTCAGTCAGCGCCTGCCTGTGTGTAGTTTACATGTTCTTCTCGTGCATGTGTGGTTTCTCTCTGGACACTCTGGCTTCCTCCTACAGAACAAAAACATGCTAATTAAATGACTGACTCTAAATTGCTATTAGGTATGAGTGTGAAATGACTGTTCATCTCTCTATTTGGCTCTGTAATTGGCTGGCGACTGGTTCAGGGTGTTCCCAACTTCTAAAACAATGTTAGCTTTGATAGGTTTCAGCCCCCCTTCGACTCCCAAAGGGATAAGTGGTATAGGTTTGATTATCCATTAAAAAATGAGAAACTAACTGCTCGTTGTCCAAGAGATAAATTAGAAACTACCCACACTTATCCAGGAAGATAACTTTGACAAACTGCTAATTAACCTGGAAGAGAAAGAAAGACTAAGCTGACCAGGAAAATAATGAGTAACTAATTGTTTGTGCCTGCATATTAACCAGGAAATAAATGATTTAACGACAGCTAGTTAGCCAAGAAAATAAAACGTAACTGCTAATTTACCAGGGCAGAATAAAAGTATTGCTGGTCGAACAGAAAATGAATTGGATAAATAACTAAAATGCTAGTAAACCAGGGAAATGGTAGCTTTTTCAAAACCACACACTACACTAGCAGTAAGTTTTTATTTTATTAAAATGCAGTATACAGTATGCAGACATCCCAAAATACCTGAATGTCATACTACAGTGGGAAAAATGATCAGCATGCATTTGACCAGTTCACCTAATGTTGTTATGTTTACTGGGGTGGCAGCGTGGCTCATCAGGTCTATTAACATTCCTCACACCAAGAAGATTGCTGGTTTGATTCCCCCTTTGGAGTTTATAGTCTGTCTATGCCTGCATGAATATTCACACATGAACAGTTGTCCGTCTCTCTATGTGGCCCTGTGATTGTCTGGTGGCCAGTTCAGGGTGTACCCAGCTTTTTGTCGAGTGTCATCTGGGATGGGCTCCAGCCACCCATAGATGTTGTATGGAGGGATGTTTTTTTTGTCATAATAGTTGCTCTAATTCTATTGGCCCAGTAGATGGGGATAATGTACATTGTAAGATGATGGTAAGCACCTGCATGGAAGCAAAAAGAAGAAGAATCAACTGGGCTGGGGCAGGCATACTGCAAAATAAAAGCTATTCTGCAGCAATAGCAAATACAGTATGTAATAAGAAGGATTTGTCCATTGGTAATAAAGTATGTAACAGGTGGCTTCCAAAATGGTCATTGAGCAGCTAACTGCTATATAAGCAGGAAAAATGAATTACTATCTGTTAGTAGACCAGGATATTGGTGTTTAACTTACTGTTAGTAAATCAGTTATGGATCATAAACTAACTGATGTATAACAAGAGAAAGGATAAGTAACTAACTTCAAATTGATACTTTATAAGGTAGAGAATAAATAAATAACTATTAATTAACCATGAAATGAATGAGGAAAAACCTGCTAATGCTAGGAATAAAATGAGTAGCAGACAGAATGTTAACTAGGTAAAGAAGAGGTTAAACCTGAGAGTAAACTTTGTAGGTTGACTGACTGTTTGTTAACCAGGAGATTGAAGAGTATGAATGCTGGTCGGTAAAATATTAATAAGAAAAGGTAAAAGTTACTCTTCTCCTCCGCTGATCTCATGGAGTATTTGGAGAATTTGTATTTAAGCAAACAAACAAACAAAAAACACCTCTTCATTTTAGGTTAAATTAAAAATGCATTGTAACTTGCATTACTTACATTTGTGCCAAGTAAAATATGACATTTTTTTTTAATGCCATATGTTACAGTAAAAATGAATGCATTACAGTAATCACATTTCTTTTGTAATGCATTACTCCCAGCGCTGATCAATGATGAGTAAGTGTTAGTTCACCAACAAACAAATTAAATTAACAAAACAAACTTACTGTCTTCTCACTAAACTCCTTAGTCACAAACCTTCAATCCAAATACCAAGTAGCTACTTACCCAGTGTTATTATTTTAACTCATGACTGCTTGTCAAACAAGAAACCAATGAGGAACTAATTGCAGTTTAACACAAACACATAAACACACCTGTTTATTTGTGTCTTCTCTGACTTGCACATAGCAGGACACAAGTAAATATCCCCATGCAGGATAAGTGAACTAGCAGTAAGGTTGTTTCGATGTTACCAAATTACATAGATGATTTTTGATTGTCTTCATGTGAAGTGTAACCCGTCCTTTACCATGAATCTGTTCCATCAGTGCTGAAGATGATGTGATGAGAGCTGACTCAGTACATCCCTTTTTTAGGTCACATCTATGCAGGTCTATCCACTAGAGGCTTTAAAACACTCCTCTCTTATTCTCTGTCCGTCTGTCTGTCTCTATCTCTCTCCCTGTCTTCTACAGAATGTCTTAAGGACGGCACTCTGTGTACCCGGTGGGAACTATCTGAGCTCCGTGGGTGAGTCTGGCCCTGGACGTTTAGCTCCTTGAATTTATTAGCAGAAAGGAATGCTTTGCTCTTATCTTATCTTTCTGCCCTTCAGTCTTCTCTGGTTTAAGTTTGTAAAGCAAAGAATTATAAAGTGACAAAGAACCAAACATCAACCAAATGAGTAACAAAGGCAAACATGCTGTTTCCTGCAGAGTAATCTGGCAGCAGGCAGAAAAACAATGCAATTTCACCCCTAGTCTGTACTCTAGAAACATGCTGGAATAAAACCTGCCCTCTCCGTGGCCTGAGTGGACATTTATACTTACCTATGTGCTCACTTCACCTTTGCTGGTCCATGTAAGTAACACCCTTCAGATGGTGTTTGTGAAGGCAGAACATAAACAAAAAAAATCTAACCAGGAACAAGAGCTTTATAGTCCGAAGCTTTGCAAGGTGGACCCACCTGCTGCTGCTTTGCGTGGTCACATTTGTGTAAAGTTTAACAACAATCCCTTTAAATGACCTTAAGATATCACATTTACAGTTACATTAGCATGAGCATGAGCCCCAGTGACCTTGACCTTTAACTGTGAAAATCAGCATATGTCAGTCAGGTCAGACATATTTTACAAAATTTACGGGAATTTCATGAGGCTTAGTGATCATCTTTGACTTATGACCCTCAAAATCTAGTGACTTCAACCTTCTGGTGGTCAGATGGCAATCTTCGGGGCTGTAAATGGAGGTCCATTCGGATGTGTCAAAACCTGCAGTACCCAGACCATCCACTTGAGGCTGACTGCAGTAACATTACACCTTAATGATTGTAATAGGGGACACAATGGTTTTAAAGGCCATAAAAACATAATTACAACCTGGTTCAAGAAATGACTCCAGTCTAAAACTAAAATATATCTTTGTGCCTTAACTTTGAGGGGAGTGGTTGTTTTTATATCACACACGTTTTCTTTTATGAAGGATTAATTGATTTCTGGTTTTAAAAAAGGGTCATGAGTGGTCTGTGAATTTCACCTCAACATTTTTTGTCTGTGAGGAGATTAAGCTAAATTTTGTTTTTTTCTCCAATATATTTTATTAGCATTTTTTTTATAAACACAAGATAAACATACAGTAACAGTCAGTTTCAGGCTTTAAACCCATACATGTATTGACAAATACACAAAGTCACATACCCACACTCAACTTGCAACCATTTTTAGATTTAAGAATAATAAAATCATTTTTACATTTCTGTTCCAGTGAAGCCTGTAGTCCTGGCTTCGATAATGCTCATTATGGTTCCCAGAGGTGGACAAAATCTCTCTGTTTGCGTTTTAGCAATAAACATTAGTCTCTCCAGACCAATATCAAATCAAATCAAATCAAATCAAACTTTATTTATATAGCACTTTTCATACAAAAAAATTTAGCACAAAGTGCTTTACAAACAGACAGATGAATTAAACGAAGGATTTATGACCCAAATCCACTACACCCAGCCATTGAACCCACCCACACTGCAACAGTGTGATAAAAGCATCATAAATAAAAGACAATAATAAAGCACACTGTTGTACCCAATACGTACTGAGGAAATGCCAAGGTTTAAAAATGAGAAAACACTGGAGGTTAGGTTAAAGTGTAAAATGAAATACATCATAAATTGAAATAAGAAAAAGATTTTTAAAAAATGATAATAATAAATAAATATGCTCTGAAAATTCCCTTGTCCACATTCTCAATAGAGAAGCTTTCATGCTTTTCCAGCATAGTGCAATAGCTCTCCGTGGTTGTAGAAGTCTAAAGTCAGAGTTGATGTTTGAGCAAACTTGTGGGAAAATCCTTTAAAAGTCTTGAGATAATGGGTTTCGAGAAAAGGATGAACAAAAGACCCCATGACCTTGATCTTTGATTTTGGCTTCCAAAATCTAATCATTTAATCCCTGTGTTAGAAGGAATATCTGCGTAAAGTTTGACAAAAAAAAAAAAATCCTGTGATGTGATTTCTAATGGCCCCTTCTACTAGCACGCCCTGGCCCTACTCTACTTGGCCCTACTCGGTTTGCAGCGTGTTTCCACTAGCCTGGTACCTCCTGAAACAAGCTAGTTTCAGTACCAACTCCGCTCTGGTTCCAAGCGAGCTGAGTCGATACTAAAAGATGACGTCACCGACTGCCGGCTACTGATTGGTCAGACAATGTTGTCATTGATGAGTCATGAGCGCCACAACCTAGCATGCTAGCGGTAGCTACCATTAGCTTACCCTCATACCTCTTTTCTTTGCAGCTCGATTGCTCTCGTCCTCGGCTTCATTCTGTTTTACAGCTTCCAAAACTCTCCTGTGCTTCTCAAGGGGTATTTCTTCTTACCACCTGCAGCCTTCTTCTGCTTTCCTTTTTTACTTGGTTTGTGACAAAAGGCCTAGGATTGTTGTGTTGCGCTCAAAATGACGTCAACGCAGTGCTGCTCAACTGTTTACAGCGACACTGCACCCTGTTGAGCAGGCAACTGGGGCTAATGGAAAAGCAGCACAAGGCGAGTAGAGTAGAGCCGGGTAGAGTTGAGTAGAGTAGGGTAGGGCTAATGGAAAAGGGCCATAAGATATCTTGTTCAAAAACAAGACACCAACATGTCTTGGGGTCTTTGTCCTCTACCAGCGACCTTTAACATACCTGGAGGTTATCCGTTTTTGCAGCAAGACACACAAGACAAAACACTGAATCTTATCCACAAAAATCAACTGAACACACATTAGAGGCATAAGTGGACGTCTGTACAGAGCTTGAAGGAAATCTCCAAAGGAATTAATGACAAATCCTGTTTGATCCCAAATGAGATATGAGCATGACCTTCAAATTCTAGACACTTCATGCTTAGTCAGAGTTGATATTTGTCTGAGGAAAATCACTTAAAAGGGTCTTGAGATATTTGTTTACGTGAAAGGGATGATCAAGAGGATACTTAACCTTGTTGATTCACTAGCATCACCATGACCCATGACTTTTGACACATCCCCTGGGGCAGTCTAACCTCTCGATCATTTAATCAGAATAATTATTTGTTCAAAGTTTAAAGAAGATCAGGCAGTTTTGATGTATCATGTTCACAGAGTCTGGCACATGGACATCCTGGATAACATTTTAACTCCGGCCTTGGAGCATAGTTAAAATAAGAGCTGTTGTTGTTGTAGTGTTTTTTTTATCACCCAAAAGTCATCTTTGCCCTCTTTACAAATCACTCTGGTGCTTTTTGAACCCAGAGAGCCGATTACAAAGAAAACCACAGCATCATGAGCAGTTTTTCAGAGGACAGCTGGTGTCGCCCATCAAGACACAGAAGCAGCTGGGACTCCTGGTGGCCACCAAACATCCTAATTAAAAATTGAAAATATGAAAGGCTACAGTTTTAATGAGAAGTGAATCATTATAAGACATTAAATTATCCCAGGGAAAACATTATGCTGCCTAATCACAATATGGGCATGACACAGTATATGAGGTTCTTTCTGTTGGCTTGAAAGTCAGCGTGCTTCAGCTCTGTTGCATTTAAACTGCATTATTTAGGACGCTGCTTTAGAAGACATCTCTCAGACAAATGATGCAATAGTCTTATGTCTTCTGTTAATGATGATATTAGTTAAAAGGAAACAGTTGACATACATCTCATTACACTGACAGCATTTGATGATAACTTGAGCAAATGTGCGGGAAATCTCCAACATCTAACAACCTCTGTTCTTTTTTTCTCTGATCTGAATGTCATATTAATCACGTCTTTACTGGATCTTGTAATTTAGTTAAACCAGTCAGTTTGTAATTTATATAATTCATTAGAGGGCTGACATTTGGCACAATGATCAGATAATTGTGGCCTCTTTATTGAAGATGAATGAACATCATCAGCCTCACAGCAGTGCTATGATTAAAGGGTTTTGTGCCGAGGCCGTGGCCTCTAATAACCAACTCCAGCCCATCGCTCACCGTCATATACTGCCCTCAGTGGTTGATTTATTGTGATTATATATATGGTATGTTATCAATGCAGAATTTAAAATCAAGTATTAAAGCCTGGGTGATAAAGATAAAGGACATTAACTACTTTTTCTTAATCATTTAAGTCATAAGGTGCAAAGACAGGAAATATTTATACATTTTATAAATATCAATGAAACAGTCAATCAATCATCCAATCTTTATTTCTACAGTGCCATTTTATAACAAGTTTGATCTCAAGACAATTAACAACAGAGCAAACTGAGGCCATAATCTTCATTTTATAGAAACACATATGCATATAAACAAACATAAATATATATATTAGGGCTGGGACAACACGCTTTTCTCTCGATTTGATTTTGTATGATTTTTAGATGCTGATTCGATTTAAATTGCGATTCTACGATATTGCTGACTTTTGCTATCTTTAGTTGGCTGTTTTAACACCAGCAAAAAAGATGAACAATGAGGATACCTACAGACTGTATCAGGAAAAATATACATCACATGTGAGTCCATTTTTAGGATTTATTCAGCAATACAATTTAACCAGCTGTTAAAAATGAAGCAATTAAATTTGGGAAAAAACGATTTCTGAACCAAAAAAATCGATTTAAAATTCATCAAACAAAAAATCCTGAAACTCATGTGAGTTGATTTTTTCTCCCACCCCTAAAATATATTTTTGTGTATACACATACATACAGTACATCCAGGGATGTGTCCATCCAGGCTGAGACCAAGGGAGTAAAAATAAGAATTTATGATGGAGACAAACCCATGGATGCCATGATCATGAATCTTGAGTTGTGGCATGTCATTTTGAAGAGGGACCTCGTGTTTGTGTAGAAGTAGAGATCAATCTAAAATTGAATTTAAAATCTAAAATGGATATAATCTGAAGAGGAAGGATGCTGATGACATGAACTGTGTTTCCAGTAAAAAGACTTACTACATCAAAGCTGTTTTTTTTTGTTTTTTTTTGCAGAGTAGAGCAAGGATGACACCTGAAATTCAGAATGATTGGCGTTGGAATTACAGGAGGAAGTTTAGGTGACAGAACAGGCGGCAGGCAGAGAATGACGCTGGTCCATCGCAGATAAATAGCACCAAATCTGAGCAGGAAACAGAGTTTCAGCAGAGGCATGTCCAAAGTCTTTCGCACGTAACTCAAGTTCTCATGAAAACAAGAAATAGTCGCCGAAACAAGGGCCCTGTTGTCTATATAAATGAAGAATGTCTCTGCAAATATTTGAGTTAATGTTAGCATTCTGGCAGCAAGTTGGCACAGCAGGTGGTGCATGTACCTCTCATCAAGAATGTTGCTGGTTTGTGTCAGTCAGGACTTTTCAATGCATGTTCTCCCTCCGTGTGCATGGGTTCTGTCCGCGCACAAACCACAAACATGCTTGTTAGGTTTATTGGATACTCTATGTTACCCTTAGGTGTGTGTGATTAGTCTGTCTCTTTTTGTGGCCCTATGATTGGCCGGAAATTGATACAAGGTGTACCCCTCTTGCCTACTGTCAACTGGGATAATATCCAGCCCACAGCAACCCTAAAAGGGTCACAGGGTTTAGATAATGGATATTAACGTTCAACTAAGTATATACATATAATTCAGAGTATGTGAATTTAGTGAAATAAGACTGTACTTTTAGACCACAGGCAGCAACATCACTGCCTAAATGGTCTTTTTAAAATCCTTGACTAAATGTTTCACCACAGGATTTAATTAACACTGAAAAGGTTGCTTTTTTCTAAAACACTTTTGCCATCACTTGTTGATTAGTGTAGTGTTCCTTTCTAAATACTGACTTAAAAAACAGACAGTGCATCAAAAGTGACAGTGATGAAGGTGGTAAATGAAGTCCAGACATAAACAAACAGCTTTGATACCTTCAGTCGCCTTTGACACAAAGAAATTCATCCAGCAGCTGCCTCTGAATAAACTTATGAGTGCCTTCAGGAATGCAGGAAGCTAAAGTTGCCCTTTAAACACCCATTCACCCACAGATCTGCTCTTGTTTAGTCTGAGATGCTTTTAAATATCGTCCTCTGCTGTATTAAGTGAAACTTCTTTGATTATCCTGTGGACATTGTTTTTAATAATCAACAGGACAGAAACTTGAATCAATTATCTGTTTTTAATTGTCTTACACATCGGCCTCACAGGTTACAAAAGCAGACACAGATCTTGATTTTGTATGAGGGAGTTGACCAAACTTCTGGTTTTAAAGTGAAGAAAATCTTGAAAAAATTTTGACCTGCATTCTTCTCAATGACCAGCCAGGGGTGAATCTGCAATACAACAATTGAACATATAAAACCTTTTCTTCTTTTTGGTATTAAAGGGACTGTGAGGAGAATCTGTTTCCGGCGACATTAAGACTCTGCTACCCATAAGCACGCGCGGTGACTGTCGTAATGCTGAGTTCCAGTAACCACGGAACTGGGAGTGACATCATCTCCGACTTATCGGCGTTCCAGTTGAAGTCGGAAAAAAAGATGCCGATCTACCAGGCTATTGTTAGCTGTTGTTAGCACGCCCAGTGTTGTTGGATGAAGAATGTGATTATCACTATGGCAGCATTTTTGTAAATACAAGTCTAACAATACGATGTATACAGCTGATCTAGAGCAACACACCCCAGTCAGAAGTGCAAATAAATTGATTATTACAGGAGCTAAATAACTGTTCACACTGGGAGCATCCATCTTCTATTGTCAACTCGGGGGTGGCGAGGTTTGACCGAGTTCCCAGTAGGAAATTCAGACTTCGGGGGACGTTCCAGTTGTAGTCTCCCACTCGGAATTCAGAAATTCCAACTTCCGACTACAACTTGAACGCACCACAAGCCAAAGCGTGTGCTTGTTGTGATGCTAAATGAATGAAACTCGGACCTCTACATTGCTCTACAAAGTCTTTTTTCAGTAACTTACAGGATGCAAAGCGACGAGGTAATGTATATCTTTTCTAGTTAAGTAGCGGTAGTTTTTGATGTGTGACAACAAGCAGTTTTTGGAAAACTTAGTATTGTAGTTTTGTAGCCGGCTATATATCTCTACTTACAGCCCGGTGCTCTAAGACGTGTCCGAATAATATAAATTTACTCTAGTTTTAGCTGTCTTGTTCCCAAAGTTGAGTGTCCAGGCCGGTCCAGTTATGTACCTGACATAACCTGACGGTGAAGCTAAGGAATAGCATTTATAGATAACCTATTTTGATGCTATAAAACTCATCTTAAAGTGTATTTCCATCAGGCATATATCTAAAAGTGAGACTTTTTTGTTATTATTTAGAAACTCCTCACAGTCCCTTTAAATCAACCCAATAGTTTTTCTTAATTAGTTTTGGAGTTTTGTCTGGTCTCCTGTCTTCTTGAACAATAGTTCCATTTAAATGACATGCTTTATAAATACAATGCACTTAAGGACAGAAATAAATGTGGTACAAACAGTACAGAAAGGACGCTGACATTGGACAGGAATTATCATTTTATCATTTGGGGCTTTTTGTTCAGATCAGAAGGTTTTCGGAATGATAGAAATGTTTCTTTTGATGTCATGTGAGTACATTGTAAGCTTTGAATGATTGAATTTCCCCTCACAAAACAACTACCATCCGTCCATCCATCCATCCATCCATCCATCCACCCATCCATCCAACCCTCCATCAATCCATCCATCTATCCATTCATCCATCTACTTGACAGTCTTTCCATCAATCTGTATGTCCAGCTATTCATCCATCCCTCCATCCATCCATCTAGCTATGAGCTCTCAGTTCATCTGCCCATCTATCTTAGTATAAGTCTGTCCATCCATTCATCCAACCACCCATTCATCCTTCAAACCATCTGTCTATCTTTCTGTCAGTCTTTTGTCCTATCATAATCATCCTTATATCTGTCCATCCATCCATCAATTCCTCATCCATCCATCAATTCATCCTCTTATCTGTCTTTTATCCATATTTGCATATATCCTTCAGTACACAGCATATCTATACATCTATGGTTAGTCAGTGAATTCATCATCTATACACTGTCAGTCTGTCCATCTATCCTTCCAGTCTTCATCTGTACATCTGTCTGTCTATACATCCATCCGTCCATCCATCCATCATCCATCCATCCATCTATCCATCCTTCTATTTATTAATTTAGTCATCTATAGATCCTTCTGTCTGTATGTTTGTTAATTTATGTCTTCTGTCATTAATCATTTAATCTGCCCATGCATCTATCCATCATCGTCATACCAACCATCCATCCATCCATTAGTCCACCAATCCACCCATCCATCTGCCATCCATCCATCCATGCACCCATCCATCTATGAGCTGTCAGTTCATCTACCATCTGTCTTTCTTTGTCCATCCGTCCATCCAGCTGTACAACTATTCATCTGTTTCCATCCCATCTACTTTTCTGTCTATCCATGAATTTATCAATTTATGCATCCAACCTGCCTTTCTTTTTTCTAATCCGTCATCCATCCATCCGTCCATAAATCCATCCATCCATCCATCTAGCTATCCAACTAAGCGTCATAGGGGAAAATAACTTCTGTCCATCAATCCATCCATCCAATCATTCATTCATTCATCAAATATGCAACTATGTTCTAACCAGAAAATAAAGATTGTAATATCAACCTAAACAGCTCAAATCTGATCTTTTTTGCTCCCTTTAACAAAACTGCTCCAGCTGCAGAAGTAATGTTCTTCTTACTGATGATAAAGGCTCTAAGGCAGATGATCCATGTGTCCTGCAGTTCACAACAGGTCTTGCAGCCGGCTGTGTTCTTCTTCCAAGTTGCAACCATCTGTTTTAAGCAGGGCAAAATGATGTCAGTGAGTATCAAAGCAAACAGCTCAAACGTGGTCATTTTTAAGACAGTGATTATGAGTCACTAGATTAGATCACAGATGCATATCTAAAATGAGATGCCTGCCCCCCCAACCCCAACAAAATATCCTGTTTTAAACATTTTAACAGCTTTAGAAATCAAATCCATCTCAGAGACGCACAATCAATTTTGTGATGTGATAATAAAATCAGTTGAATACATGTTCATCTCTTGCCTGAGGGAATAATTTCAGATAATTCAACAAGAGGTCAATGGTCATTTGGTGTTATGATGATCTCCTGCTCGTGAATAGGATTCATTTCTTGAGTGATTTCAAACAAACTTTGCACAAAAATGTAGGCATAAAACTCCCATGCAGGAGTTCTGGTTTTGCTTGAGCTTTTCTAAAAACATTTCAGCACATTCCCGTTCATTGGTAAACCCTGCAGAACTCTGATACAGATGGTCTGACCCTCACTGTGTGTCCTTCATTATCTCTCATTGTTGAAGCATTTGACTGCAATGCTTTAACACATCAGCAAAACAGTCCTTCAGTATGGAGTTAATTAAGTTTCTTTATTATTCAATAAAAAGAATAGATTTGAAAACAACATAAAAAACTTTGCAAACAAAATTATGATTTCAGAATTACAGAAAACATGCAGGTGAATAATTTAAAAATATTTGTAATTAAAATTGTATCTTGATGAGTCCACAGGTTTGTTTGCAAACCAAAATATTGTTCTCATGAGCAACAGATGTGTTTGCTTTTCCTTCAGTTTTGCTTGCATCTCTACATAACTCTCATGGGCAGGACCTCATCTGAAAACTGTAGGAAGCACCCTCATTGGTCATTGGTCAAGTTTTTTTTATATTCAAATCAGCTCTTTTTGATTGCATAATAAAAAAACAAAATTAACTCCATACCTTCAGCAGCCTGCAGAATTGGTTATGAGCTCCTCTTGCCTGTTTCTCTTGCAGCAGGAAGCTGAAATGTCTGCAGCCGCACAGCTGGGCTTGCTGCTGGTCAGTATTGTTAGATGTCTCCGGCTGCAATCAAGCAGCTGCAAAAACAAACCAACACACACAAGTGATGACAGGCCAGCGGTCCCCTGCTTCAGATTCACAGTGGGCTGCTGTAGACTCATCCATCCAGCAAATCCGTTCCCGTCCTAATTAAGTTGAAAAGGGGCAGTGAGAGGGTCATTAAGCACTTATTTATTTGGCAAACCACTGGTACAGAACGGCAATCGTATTCTCCTCACCGGGTCATATAATTGGCCTGAACAATGATAAGCTTAGTGCCATACAGAGTGATGGGCAAGGGCACACAGGGAGGCTGTAAATTGTGTTCTGTCCGTGGCACACAAACTTTGATCATTACGCCCTCAACGGGGAACGTAATGATGAATACCCGTGTTGACCTCGAAACACAACAATGCATTCTGGGAGCTGCTGGTTGACTCAGAAGTAGGGTTGGACAATACGGTCAAAAAATTACATATCAATATGTATTTTTTTCCTACCTATCACAAAAAATGTTTTTGCTGTAAAAAATAACAACTGCTGGTGGTCACTAGCCAAATGGTTATGGCTGTCCATGTAAGAGGTCAGGGGTCTGCCCAGAGAGATGGCTGGGCCCCTGAGAGGCCCTAGGCATGGGCCCCTAATTTAAACAGATTGATTGAAATGAACACAAGCCCCTCTTTCCTCCTACTCTTTGTCTGGCATTGTTATGGGAGCACTTTAGCATGTTCTAGCTGCCTTTTCTGCTTCTTCCTGTGTTGCATTTGTGTTTGTTTCCTTGCCAAGTTCTATATAAAAACCCAAATAAACCACCAAAAACAAGAAGTAAGGAGATAGGATCATGCCATATCAGTCAATTTTTTTGTTGTATAAACAGTAACTAGAAATTTTACTTTTATTGTGAGAGGCAAGGGCATGAAGTTAAAACAATAATACTGCACCCAGATCACTCATACACAAACAAACATACAAGAACAAATTTGATTTACTTACTAACATTATTCTTTGACGTTTTTGAATTTGTGAATAGATCTGTTGACATTGTCAGTCCTTTTTATGCCTTTTTTGGGGAGTTGGTATTCAAATGTCTTAATTTTTCCCCCAATGTATTGAGGAATTTCAAGGAACATCTCTATAATTTTTTTTCTATGAAAACAAATGTAGGATTTGGTGAAACTAAATTATAGTTAATTCGATTCAATTTAAATTCAATTGATATTCTTCCTTTATTCACTTTTCTTAAAGAGGCTATGAGGAGTTTCAAAGTAATTACAAAAAAGTCTCACTTTTAGATATATGCCTGATCGAAATACACACTTTAAGATGAGCTTTATAGCATCAAAATAGGTTATCTATAAATGCTATTCTGTAGCTTTGTGGTCGGGTCTGACAGCCAGCTACAAAACTACGATAAGTTTTCCAAAAATTGCTTGTTGTCAAACATCAAAATGTACCGCTTCGTAACTAGAAAGAGATACATTACCCCGTTGCTTTGCATCCTGTAAGTTGTTGAAAAAAGAAGTTGTAAAGCAATGCAGAGTTCTGAGGAAGGTCCGAGCTGCATTCATTAGCATAGCAACAAACACACGCTTTGGCTTGGCTCATGTCTTATGGTGCGTTGTAGTCAGAAGTAGGAATTTCTGAGTTCCGAGTAGGAAACTGCAACTGGACGTCCCCCGAAGTCGGAACTCTGTGAAACCTCGCCACCCCCGAGTTGAAAATCGAAGATGGATGCCCCCAGTGTGAACAGTTATTTAGCTCCTGTAATAATCAATTTATTTGCACTTCTGACTGGGGTGTGTCGCTCTAGATCAGCTGTATACATAGTATTGTTCGACTTATATTTCCAAAAATGCTGCCATAGTGATAATCACATTCTTCATATGATATTTGTGAACAACAACGCAGGGTGTGCTAACAACAGCTAACAATAGCCTGGTAGATCGGCACGTTTTTTTCCAACTTCAACTGGAACGCCGATAAGTCAGAGATGATGTCACTCCCAGTGCCGAGGTTACTGGAACGCAGCATTACGACAGTCGCCGCACATGCTCATGGGTAGCAGAGTCTTTTAACATTTTTTTTTTTTTGCAGGCACATGATGAAACTTTTGAGATTTTTTCAAGTAAAGTCAAAGTTTTTTTTTCCTAGTATTTAAAAAATCTTAAATTGAAAAATTACATGTTTTTTTCTGAACTTTTCTAAATTGTCTTATAAGTTTTGTGAACAATTTTGGCCGGGTCTTAGAAATTGAATTGAACTTGTGAGTAATTTGAGGGATGTATTACACAATTTGTTTGTAACATTGAACTGTAATCATAAAATGTCTATCAAAGAGAATAAATAAAATATAAAAAGACAATTTCCCATTTGGGCTATCAAATACATTACCTTGTGACTAAAAGGCAAATAATTGAAACTCGTCTGTCTGATCATAAGCCATGACATTTCTCTTCCAAACAACATATTAGCATATAGTGTAGTTTTAATCATTATGTTATTAAAAATCCACTGATAAAGTTTAAAATCTGGCAATGTTTCCCAGCCCTACTCCCACCTCACACTTTATTACTGTAGAATAAAAGAGTGAAGGTGGCCCTGTGCAGAGAGCTGGTTCAGAGTTAGATTACATCACAGACGAGTAAAAAGAGGAGAGGATTCAATTTGGGGGGAAGTCTATCACGGAGGCCGAGTGGCCCTTGTGCTTGTCAGAGATTGGGAGAGAGCAGCGTTAATCACGGCACACACGACGCTCCTGCAGGGCTCCGGCTCCGGCTGTTTGAGCTCTCTACATCTTGAAATACAGGAGGTGTCGAAGGAAAGGTCAATGGCATTGTTAGGAGGCCCTGTGAGGACGCTGAACAGGTGCTCTTTATTTGACAAATATAAGACGTCGTGCTCCTCCTCACTCTGCTCACAAAATAATGAGCAAGTCTGCAGGTCGGAGGACCCACAAAACAGATCACCAATCACGACATCCACCGTCACCTGGAAAAAAAAGAGGTCATTGGGACAATTTGTGAGTTTACTCAAGACCTGAAGTTGATAATGAGGTGAAGCCCTTTGTCTTTATTTGAACGTAGTCAGCGAGTACAGACTTAAGCAGAGCAGAATGATGTCATGAACAACAGAGCACTCTAAAGCAGACGACCAGAGTCAGAGAGGCAAACTGGGTCTTTATTAAAGTCCAGGTTCAATACACAAAGGTAGAAGTCAGACTAGGCAGAGTTTGGTACATAAAAGGCAGGCAAAAACCAGGCAGAGGTATCCAAAAAAAGGAGGTCATGATTAGAACTATGACTATGAAATAAACACTAGAGAGTGACATGAATGTATAACAATCCGGCAACAAGACAAGGGAAGACACGGGGTTGAATACACGAGGTAACTGGGGTTGAAGAGACACAGTTCTGGAAGCATAATCAGGGAGCAGGGCTGCAGTCGAATAGTCCTTTTTGCTTTGGAAGGTTCCTATGATCCGGAAGTAGTTTGTGATAAGAGCTGCTCAAATAGTCTTAAATGCTTAGGAAAGGTGGCTCAGTACTTCCTTTAGCATCTCCTTTGGCTTAGGAAACATCGAACCATCCTTTACAAAAGGAAAGGAGTTTAGTCTGTTCCACAATTCTCTGCTGTAACATTATTTATAAACAGCGTGTTATCCAACTGCTTCCGAATTAAACAGAATAATGACAAATAAATCACGCAGACCATGTGACTTTCCAGTTGTCTGATCTCTTGAAGAGAGCAGGATGAGACATTTGATGTTGATTATGTTTTAAACTTGGTTCAATATTTATAATTTGTACACTATTAGATTGTGGTCTTAACAATTTATGCCTTTCATTCATTCAGTTCCTATTTATTTTCATGCACTGATTGGTGTTCATGTTGATAATGAGAGGACAGATTTATTTTAATCTTACTTTCAACATTCGTTATGCAGATGTCATTTTTACTGGGTTATTATGTTCAAATTGTCTGAAAGGAACAACATTGTCATGACACATGAGCACTTCTAAGATGCGCCTTTTGTAGTCCATCTTCGGAAATTTGTAGTTCCACAGCAGCAGTAACATCTGCCATCACATGAAAACGTAGCGTAGTGAAAGTGTAGTCGGATTCTCTCTGCAGTTTTCCTTTCCTAAGTCCTTATGACTTCTCCTTCTCCTTTCCATAACCCGATGACGTTTTCCATCAGGGTAAGTTAACATGGTTAGGGAAAGGGCTTAGAAGGTGACTATTCAACCGCAGCCCATGAGTGTGTAGGGAACAAGGAGAAGGGTGAATTTTAATAATAAAACAGGAAACATGAAGACAAGACAAAAACAAGTACAAAACAGGGAATTTAACTAAACTTGAGGCAAGATCATGACAAAAGAATGATTTGGGGCAGAGGTGGGCAACTTTCAGGGCCACATAATTGTATTCTCACTGCTTTAGATCTTACGTTTCAAAGACATATGGACAATTTAATCCTAACTTAAATTTAAAGAACAAATGTGTGTACAGATTATATCAGAACATATGATTCTAACACTTCGATCCAAATTGAGATTGAAGTTTGCAAGATAGATAAAATATCCATAAGCTAAATCCATCCATTATCTGTTATCCCCTTCAAGGTTATGTTGGCTGGAGCTTATCCCACCTGATATTGGTCGTCCTGAACTGTTCGCCAGCCAATCGCAGGGCCACATAGAGAGACAGACAACCAGTCACACTCTCACTCATACATAAGTAATTTAATTTAGAGTCACCAATCAACCTAGGGGGCATGTTTTTGCTGGAGAGAAACTCCACGTGTACAGGGAGAACTCGAGACAGCAAGACCCTGACCGACACAGAGTTCAAACCAGCAACCTGTGAAACTGTCAAAACTGTGCCTTTAGTTTAATACAGTGCATTTATCACATATATCATTCATAGTGAAAATGATCTAGTCTTCATTTATGATCTTGAGTGACACAGAAATGGACCATCATCCTTCTTGCTCTGAGGCACCTGCCCTACTTGTGCCACTCTCACTTTTACTTATTTTAATTTCCTTCCTTACTGTTATAATTATTACTCAAATATTCTGTGTTATAATTTTGAATAATCTAAAGTTCTGTTTTATTTCCACCTGATCCTAATCTCTATATTTAGGCATTTGTTTTGCTGCAGTGTATAAGAGCACCTGAAAAAAAATAAACTTCCACTTTGCTGATTAAAAAAATATTTCTGGTTCTGCGTCTTTTGCACACATACAAACATGCCAGTTTGTATGGACATATGATCAGTAGTGTCCATTCAGGTTATCAGCTTTGTGTTTATACATGCACCATTCTTTAGTTATCCCAATTTAATTTGTTTACTATTTCTTGTATGGTTGAAAACTGAAAAATAATAAATGTTCTGAGATGTTATGTGTAATCACTGCACTTATCAATGCAACAGAATTGTTTATCAGACACTGAAAAATGGTTTACATCATTAAGTATTCAGTTTCCAACAAGAACATGTGAAATAAAAGTACTGTTTATTCAAATTTGGAAAAAGTCCAAATGGGCCTCTTTGAATGCACATAAGTTCAAAATAAAATAAGTAATAATTTGAATTGTTTATAATTACTATTTTGAGTACACTTTTCTGTGTTATGCATAAAGAATAGCAGCTGGGGTGTGATAAGCAATATGGTTATAACTGACTTCTTACTCATTACTCATAAACAAAGTAACATTGCTTTACTTGTTACTCAACCTCAGATGTAATGAACTACTTTACTTTCTATTCAACATGTTTAGGGCACAATTGACCAATGTTGTTAAAATATTTTAAGAACACAAACATTACATGAATAATAAATGATGAAGAAAGATGTATCTTCACACAAATATAATTTTAGCTCATTTAATTTATTTCCACCCCAGACAATTTCTTTACAAGTATTTTGTTTCATCTCTTGAAGTTACAAACATTTTTTTGTATGTCCAACGACAGTTTGTAATCGAGACAGAGGATTTTTGTTCTGTAGGTTTCACGCAAAGCATTTAGGATTATATGAAAAAGTTTCTCTTCATGCTAACAGATACTTCTTTTCAGCCCGTACCTGTCGCGTGTAGCCACTCCTCCTTTCCTCAGTAAGCAGCGCGCGCCTTGAACACGCGCACGCAGAGGCCCAGACTAAACTTTCCATGAAACACACGGACCAGTTGGAGCTTCTTACAGCTTTGGCATTGATAAACGCTGTCAGGGGTGCACCAGAAAGCGACTTTATCAAGCACCTGGAGAGAGAGGTGACGTCAGCAGGCCCCTTGGAGACCCTCAGGACCCTTAATCCAGGACTAAGGAGACATTAATCCAGTGTTGGAAAATGGACGTCCTGTCGTCTAATGTGACCAACAAAAGTAAGGAGGCGACTCTCTTTATACGGGTGGTTGGTGGGGTGTTGGGTTATGTGTTAAAGGCTGCTGTTGTGCTTGTGTTGGTCTGTAGCAGCTGTGCTAAAGTGAGCTAAATTGTGCTGGACTCTCATTTTAACTCTGTTCTGAAGAGGGTCTGGTGCAGATGCGTCCTAATCCAGGATCTTGGTCACTGGAACTGTTTGTTTGGATGTTTGTGGCTGACACTTTCTGTGAAGAGGCTGCTGCATCTTTTTATTGATAAAGCTATTTTTGATGTGGAAGAATCAAGGCAGCAATGCCAGTTTAGCCACGCAGTAAAAGTTTGTTTTGGTTATTGTTTCATGCTTTCTAGAGTTGTAAATTTAAGTCTTAGACTGCATGTAACTGAGCTCCAATCTAACAGGTAGATGTATCAGGTGGGCTCCCATTTTTCCCTTTTGACATTTCTTACCTGATTTCTGCTTTCACTTGATTTGCAAAGCTTTGAAGTGTGTTAACTGTTAACCTGCTGTGTATTATTGTAAATTACCAGTTTTTAAAATGTATTTTTATTAATTTTGCATGTTTACTCCCATGTAGCTTGCAAGTTAAACTGAGCTTGTAGTTGTTATACACTTTTATATGATCTTTCCATTGTTATATACAAGCCTACTAAAATAACTAACAGATGTGGACAAAGGTGATGGAAAATGCTGATTTTATATTTCAGATACTATAATAACAAATCACATAATTACTTCTGCCTTTATTTGAGTCTTAGTTTTCCTTTGGTAGTCTGTCATCGTGAGATCATGATAGAGGACAATTGCCATCAGCCAGTTCTGAGGTAGACTTTTAGTTTTTGAGAATTGTCTATAGAAGCTTTACCCACTGATTTAGAACATATTTTGATACATGTGTGTTAACGTACTACTGAGCATTAAGCAATGCCCTGCTTTTATTGAAAGACAATAATGAACCAAATGTGTGTTTCAGGGGTGGGAAGCTCAGGGGCCTTCCTGTCCCATTTTTTTCTAGACATTGTAAACATGAATGACAACCTGGCATGGAATATTTTATTCTAATTTGCCACAACTACATCATGCAGTGAATCAAATGTAATGACAATGGGGAAAATGACAACATACTGTATCTAGAATAATCTTTGGTAGCTAGTTTATTTGAAAGCAAATTTTTTCCATGGTAAATTACGATTTGCAGCGTGTTTCCACTAGCCTGGTACCTCCTAAAACAAGCTAGTTTTAGTACCTACTCCGCTCTGGTTACAAGCGAGCGGAGTTGATACTAAAAGATGACGTCACCGACTGCCGGCTACTGATTGGTCAGACAATGTCGTCATCTTTGAGTCATGAGCGCTACGACCTAGCATGCTTGTGGTAGCTACCATTAGCTTAGCCTCATGCGTCTTTTCTTTGCAGCTCAATTGCTCTTGTCCTTGGCTTCACTCTGTTGTAAAGCTTCCAAAACTCTCCTGTGCTTCTCAAGGGGTATTTCTTCTTGCCACTTGCAGCCTTCTTCTGCTTTCCTTTTTTAACCCGGTTTGTGACAAAAAGCCACAGATTGTTGTGTTGCGCTCAAAATGACGTCACCGCAGTGCCGCTCACCCCGTTGGGCAGGTGACTGGGGCTAATGGAAAAGCAGCACAAGGCGAGTAGATTAGAGCCGGGTAGAGTCAAGTAGAGTAGAGTAGGGCTAATGGAAAAGAGCCAAACGTTTGCTATAATTAGGCTTTTTGTTTGTGGAATTAACTCTCATAACCAAAGTCAACCATTTTTGGCTGCTGCTGCCAAAGCATCATTTTGGACATACCTGGAAGGATCATGTTGTTGCATGTTTATCATGATTTCTGTGCTTTTATATTGAAGTTGCTTTGTGTATGAGCATGTGCCCACGGTACAATATGAAACCTTCAGCCGCTTGTGGCCCTTTGATTTAATATTTGAGGCACATATTCTGAATCATTCTGCCACATTCAGGAAAAGGTATTGGCCCTGAATTCTCTCTTCTCTTCTCTTGTTTGTGTTTGCTCTTAAAGCATATATTGTCTGATTTTTGACCTTTAAACATTGCTTGAAGTTGCTTTAATTGCCTGATGTTAGCTGTGTGATAATGCAGCACTGAGTAGAAGTAAACATGAGGATAACATTCCAAGCTGTTGTTGGTACATTAGATCATATTTACCTACCAAATCAAGGAGCTAAGTGACATAATTTCTATAGTTTGTGGTCAAATGCGGACAAAAACAATGTTGCACTTTGAGAGTAGTAGAAAGAAAGGGAAGGTTAAAGCTCATTTTTTGCATTTCTGCTGGTGTATGCTTGGATTTTCTGCTTATATTGCTATTTATGTCGATGTGCTTGTGCCAGTTTATTTGGCAGCATGACAGGACTTCTGTTAAAGTGTCATTGAAGCATTGCTGCAATTAGCATGTTTTTTCCTGCTGTGTAATGATCCATACACTTTAGAGCACAAGATATGGCCACCATGACTGCATCATTTTTATTTTTAGATACCTAGTGTGTTAAGAAGTTTTAATGAAGCATTCACTCATATGTTTGGCTGTACCATACTGTTAATGAGAGACACATAATTTAACTGTAATGTATTGAGATGGGTGCAGTTCATTAACAGGTTATCCTGATTTTGTCTGTTTAGTACATAGCAAATAATGTATTCAGTGGTTTAACCACATAATAATACAGTTGTTTTTTTTTTTTTTACCTTCAAGGCATTTTAAATGTTGTAGTCTGGATGAAAAAAATTCACTTTCCAGAGATTTTATGTTCTGGATTTTGCACGCGTTCTAATGCAAACTGTTTTTTAACAAATGAAGTAAGTTGAAGTCAGTATATTTAAAAGTGAAAGAACTTTAGATGTTTTTTGAGGCAAGATCTGGCAGTATTTTTCATACTTTTGTCTTCCCAGTTGTCAGTTTTTACACCAGTGGCCACCAACCTTTTCTGATTAAAGATCCCCTATCACCTTGCATACTGGCAAAGAATGCAAGGTTTGCTCACCCAAAAACACTGAAATCATCTTACAACAGATGAAAATGGTCACATGTGTATTAAATTACTTGCATAGTTTTTTGGTCAGTTGGGAGAAATGTAGAAATCTGGATCTCAATTGAGATGCCTGGTTAAATAGTACTATTATTATTGTTGTTGATGCTGTTATTATTATTATTGTTATTATTATTGCATTGTAAATCGTTTGAGCTTTTATCACGTGCAGCCTGCAAAGTGCTGTTCATTTGAGATGCCTACTGCGTCCTGTTCAGGGCACAGAAGCATCATATCCTTATTCTGTTTGTCTCTGACTTTTTGAGGATCCTTGTATTTTTTCTGTCATTGTTTTTTGTTGTTGAGTTCAAAACAAAAGGGATGAATGATAGAGAAATTGAGATTTTCTCAGCATCCTCTGGGCAGAGAAATTTTGGCTGTGAATTTCTTTCAATACTAAAAAGAAAATGAGAAATCTCTTTATACATACATGATTTGTTTATTACTTTAAAATGTCACCAGTAAGTTTGACACATTGAAATAGACTTGGCAAACGTATGAAGGAACATTACAGACATCTGAATTAAAAACTAAAGAGGGAGAGGAGAAGGAGGAGGATGAGGAAAGAAAACTGTATGTGCATCTCCTTGATCTGATTTCCCTGTAGCCCATTAGAGACTCAAGGCTCAAACAAAAGAGAGCCTACTACTCAAAATAAAAACCTTTGAGAGCACAATAACAGATTTTTGGTGAAGCAGAAATTAATTTCTTAATGGACAACTCTTTCAATTTCTCAAGGACTCAGTGTTAGCGGTGTCGATGCAGTAAACCTGCTTTTTGATAAAATAAAGATATCAGTAATTACATTTCATGGATCAGCTAGCAGATTTATGCATGCACACATTTCTTTCTTAAATTTAAAGAGGACATATCATGCTTGTTTCTCCTTTTCACTATGCCAGACTAGGATGCCTGTAAAGCATTACTGCCCTCAGTACAAGTCATTTAGTTCCTTCATTGCCCCACAATAGCATTCTCAAAATCCTCATTTTAGGCCATTATGAAGCCCTCGTTGAAACACTCGGGTCTGAGGATGACCTACAGTTACCTCGCAACGTCACAGCCCTTTGTGGTCTGATTGGTCAATTCTATCAGGGGCTGAGCCAGCCTGTCCTTCTTCTTCTTCTACTGTATTTTCCGGCAGGCTAAATGCAGCGACCGCGTATTGAGTCCCCCTACAGGCCAGAGCTGGTAATGAGTGAATGTGAGCTAGGGATCTATATACCCCTGCTGGTGGATGTGTTCCTCGGTGACGGTTTTGTGGCTAACGGACATCACAGAGGAGGAAGTGTTTTATCAGATTACTCCAATAAAAAGAAAGGTACCTCGTGTCGTCATGACATTTGAAATCTCGCGGACATCTTGCAATGACCTATTTTCAGAGGCATCAAATCTCGTTCTAGGATATCAGAAAAATACAATATCTAATTTTTTGAAAATTAAGGGGGTGTAAGGTCTTGTTTTCAAATTTATTATATTATATGTAAGTATTAAATCATGCATCAGCATGATATGTCTCCTTTAAGCTATTTTGACTTGTGTGTTGGACTATCCACTTGAATTATTCTGTTTTTATCCTGTGAAGTAGCTCTGGAATAGAAAGTTAATACAAGTCTTTGTAAGCTTGCTTTCTAGGAGTTAGAGTTTTTACATCTTTTTAGCATTTTTTTTAAATAAAACAAGAGTAAAACTCACAAACTGCTGTCCACACATCACAAGTTAATCTAGCCTGCTGTGCCACACGTGACCGTCCTCATCTTTTAGCTTCCCTGCTCCGTAGAGCTTCAGTACTACTGTGAATAATGCTGATGTGAGGCACATACCTGGGCTCCAACCAGCATATAAAAAAACACCCTAATTTTCCATAACGTGATGAGATTTCAAGTCTTTGAATGTAAAGTGAGTCATAGATAGGCAAATGAATTAGTTTGTCAGTGGGTTAGTTTAGCAACGGCTTTGGTATTGTAGGCTTCTGCTTTCGCTGGATGATGTCAAGTAAGGTGATCTGTATTTCCAAAGTATTTCCTTCTCATGATCCACTCCTTACAAACCACATGAGTCTCGGCCATTTCTTACATTGTTTTAGAAATCCAAAATAATCCGCATAATGGATTTAATTGCACTCATTTAGCTTTACTTTTGTGCTACCATGTTTGTTTACTAACTCTCCCCTTCACAATGAACATCACTTCTGCCAACATCACTGAGAGAATTGAAGCACCATTGTGTGGATTTTAAAATGAGTAGATTTTATGTTAATAGATCTATAAAACTTTGTTACATGCCGGTAATTAATACATAAAAATATATTAATATATGCCAAATATCACAGTACTATGGTGTATCAATAATTTCTCCCATCTGCTGTTGCTGGTCTAGTAGTATACTTTTGCAATAAATTGTTCAAATAGCTTTTTTTGGCCCACAGCTGATGCATGATGTCTTAAATACAACACAATTTAGATGACTTTCCTTTGATGAAACTGTGACTGGAAATTGAGATGTTTCTGTATTTCTAGATTTCACCGGCTAATAAAAAAATGTAGATTTTATCATATCGAAACACACTTAACAGTTTTAATAGCTTCAATTAAAGATTATTTTACCCTTTTTTACAACTATAAGGCTTGGATGAAATATTTTGTAAGTTGATTGTTACATGTTATTCTGTACGTTAGATCTGAATATTCAGGATCAAAGCCAACGCTGATTCTCTAATAAGTTCTCAGAACAACAGCAGCTGTCTGGGGATCAGTGTGCAGCATCATCATTATTAAAAATGAGACGCTAACACCAGCCACTTGATCACTAAGGAGCTTCATCGCCATGCTGCAATCAATCCTGATTGTATGAGATGTGGTGATGAGGGATTGGGGGGGGGTTGGCACTTCAGCTGGGTCAAGTGCCATTGATCGTCGTCTTCCACGGAGACACTGGCCTGTCATGGATAAGACGGATGAAGCCCTCGGTGCCAGCACATGTTCTTGCGCTGCCCATCATATCCTCACTTCCTGTCTGTGGTGTCTGTGCCATGTCTCACTTTCCCATGAGTCTGTGTAGGGTCCAGTGCTCCTGTGGCAGATGCTGTTGACTGAGTTAAGTTTTTCAGCAGAGCCCACGGTCAGAGACAGAAGGAGGTTAAAAGCAGATGTACTATTATTATGCGCAGGAACTGTACATTAAGAAAGAGAAAACTGCTAAGTGAGTGGTGAAACTTTGTCTTTTATAAGACTTTTTTTCCCCAGATGTCTTGAGATTTTCTCTTCCATAAGGGTTAAAGTACAGCTACAGCTTTAGGCATATACAGATTAACCACAATGCACCTAAATACAATTAATACATGGGATTTTTTAACTTCCAGTAAATACATGGTAGTTTGGGGCTATAGCAGGGGAGGACTGAACAATATTTAAAAAAAAAAGTCTTGCAGTAGTTTTCCTCTTTGTGCATGTATTGCAGTTTTTAGGGAACATCTAGAGTAACGCTCTGTGTTTTTATGAGCAGTATCTCTGCATCTTAGGTTGTTTGCACACCAGGATTGTTTGGGAGCATTACTTTGATACAAGTGGACGTTCCATGCTCGCCACCATTCACTTTGATATTTTTATATATGAACAAGTGTGTTGATGTCCCCATTGAAGTGGGTGGTCCTAGCCTCTAACTCTGCTGTAGTAGTAATCATAGTTGGATTACAGCAACCAGGCTGAAGGTAAAGGGATACACCAACACGTTTTTTTTTTTTCTTGTCTTGCCTCATTTCCGAGTCCATACAAGCAGATAGACACCATTCTTTCGACTGTGCATGCAGTAACAAGAAAGAGACGGACAGGGCTCACCCACCGCTAATTAGATTAGCTCAGACACTGGGGGTCAATGGGTAGCGTTAGCCTGCCTTCAGTCATCAGATAAACTCTTCAGGAAGTCCAAGCAGTTCTGTGTGCTTGTTGTGACTCCTTTTTACCGTGTCATGCTATGTTATCTATTTTCAGACAAAGATTAGCACGTAATGGGGGTGCTGGTTTGGCGCAGTGGTTGGCGGCCATGCACGTCCCGTGTACATGCTTCTGCTGGTCCAGGTTCGAATCCAGCCTCTGGCCACTTTGCGGAGTGTCTTCCCCTGCTCTCTTGCCTTCTTTCACAGGCCTATCCACTGCCTCTCTCCTATCAATAAAGGCACAAAATGCCCAAAAATGCATTAAAAAAAGAGCATAGATTAGCATGTAATGTAATTTTTGAAAGAAATACATACACCCGTCACTTTCTTGTCTCTGCACGCAGAGCCGAAAGAATGGTGTCTATCTGCTTGTGATGGACTCTAAGTGAGGCAAGACGTGACAAAAAAGGTAAGAACAGCCCTTTAGCTAAGGATTGTGAGAATTCTTGTGAGAGAAGCATGTTTTCAGTTAATTTTGGCTAAGTTTACACGGACACTCTCTGACTTAAAATGCAAAGATTTTTCCTTTGCCTATTCAAAGTCAACCTGCGTTCAGATGGAGACGCTGGAGACGAATGAAATCGCTGTAGTATGCATGCCGGTTCAGTAGATGGCGTTGTAGGTTTGCATAGAGGCAGCGCTGCTACATTACATGTACAAGAAGAAAAACTTTTCACAAACAACAATGGCGAGTGGACGCAAAAAAACGCAGGAGTTTCTTTCTGGACAATAGTTTTGTCTGGATAACAAACCGAGCACGGTAAGCGGCACACACGTTACTCGGTAGATAGCTGAAGCTGTTGTTGTTCCTGGTATGTGCGCGATGAAAACCTTTGGATTTCACCGTTTTAGGCCTTGTTTAAATGTCCCCTCTAGCACACCCCCAGAGAGGTGTAGGGGATTTCAAGTGGCTGGTGGTTGGTATGCAGTTGGCTGGTAGGGGAATTTTGATGGGGCTGGATCCGTAACTGTATATTTTTGTAATTATCCCTTCAATTCAAAGAGCCACTTAAAAAGTTAAACCCACAACTTACTCTTTCTTTATAAAGCCAGTCCTTGTGAGTGTTTCCCCTAGTTGTTTGAAAAGTTTTCCTCAATTTTAAACTAAAAATGTAAAGGTTATATTATCTCTTCCTCTGATGGCTTAATAAAACTCCACTGCTCTGAAATCCACAGCACCGTCGAGAGGAGGGAATAGTTGTAGACAAAACACCGAGCGCTTGAATATGAATATGTGAATTCAGCAAACAGCTGCTCTCCCTCTCATGGAGTAAACTGGCACATTTCCAGACTCACAATAAAACACCTTGGACTCCAGAGGCCTCCTCACCGTCCTGCTTGTATTCTGACTTTCATCTCACTCACATAGAAACAGTATAAAGACAGATGAAAACACAAATCTCTCAGGCATTACTCTTTTTATTTTTGAAGTCCCTGGAGAGACTCTTACCTCAGGTAGAGTTTTTTTTTTCTGGCAGATGTTTGCACGTCCAATAAGCTCACTTTAATCTTGAAACCAGCCTGTTTCCTTTACATGTACAGTGAAGGTGACAGGCAAAATAAAAAGATGTCTTCTACATTTTTAAAGCTTATAAATCCCCCCAATTAGTGCAGCAGCAGGTTTTTCTTTTTAAGGCAGTGAAATCTCTTGAGAAACTGCTTAGAATTCAGATTTTGGTATAATTACCACAAGCTTTTTTATGAATGGATGGCAGCTGCTTTAGCATGTATGTCTTGGGTTTTTGTCAGCTCTGAATGGACTCAACATCTCTGCATTCATTCTAAAGCCCAAATTCCACTGCATGCGTATCCGGTCCGTCTCCGCTCCGCTGCGGCAGCGGAGCCGATCCGTTTCCATTATAATAATGCTTGTACTTCCACCAGCTGCGGCATGGCTCAGGCACGGCTGCGTATCTGCTCTGCCGGCCTCTGGCAGACGGAGCGGGTACGCAGAGCTTCTATTTTTGCCGGATGCCGGACCACGGCGCAGCAATTTAGCACAGAATATCGTGCGGGACAGGAAGTTGAGCACAAACACAAAATAAAACATCCGTAGATGTTTCAAAATAAAATAAACTGTGTCAACAATGGAAAAGTACTGTACCTGGAAAACGTCATTTAGGGTGGAGAAAGACCTGGTGTCAAAAGTTCAGTCGCACCCCACTTCACCATGGATGAGGAGCTTTTGATTTTGGAGGTGCAAAACCACAAAATACTTTATGAGCTCGTTGACCCGCTGCAAGGCGGAGCCGCAATGCTTCGTACCGCAGACGGATCCAGTGGGAGTTGACGCGCGTCAGATGACGGAGCAGAGCGGAGAAGGACCGGATATGCATCCAGTGGAATCCCCCAGTAACGTCCACTCTCTGCAGTGGTGTTGCCACTTGCTTCTATTTGTTTTCATTGCTTTTATTTGTTTAATTGCTTTTAATTTATTGCTTTTTACTTATTGCCTATTATAAAGCTCTTTGGTTCACCGAAAGGGTTGTTCTCAAGGGCTGTATGAGTAAAGAACGTTTACATTTACTTTACCTAGGGGCACCACTAGAGAGTGCAAGCTGTATGCAGCTACCTGTTGTGTGAGAAGTAAACTGCAAAACAAGGCATAAACTTTAAGAATAAATGAAGAAAATAAACACCAATAATTGATGTCATCATCACATATTTGTCGCAGCTGTAGACCTCAGACCTCAGAATCAGCAGTGTCTGATTTTACTTTAGGTAACAAGTGATGTAACGGTATGAAAATTTGTATCACGGTTATTGTGACCAGAATTATCGCTGTTATCATTATTATCGCAATATTGAGGCAATGTGCTCAAAATGTTCAAAAAGTACTTTTATACACACTTGAAATCATTTAACTCCTTTAATATTATAATTATAACAGGTCTCTTTATCGTTTTTGTCAATAAATGTGTCAGGAAATGTCCTATGAGTACATTTCCCCCGCTTTTTTCATGAAAAATAAAATAAACAATTCTGGCAAGTATTTGTCATTATTATGTTATGAATTTTTGAAAAGTGTTTAAGTACATAATAATGTTAACCCAGTTTACATACACTCACACATTTTGTTTGCCTACAGCATTAGTGCCCGTGTTACAGCTCATCACATCAGACCATGTCCAGGCCTTTTTTTTTTTTTTTTTCACTGACAAGAGTCCCTGAGGCAGTTGTGAACTTCTTTCATGACTCTCCTCTGGTCTCCCCTCTCCCTGGCAGATAATTCCTCCTCCAATATTTCCAAGTTAAGATCGATGAAATCCATAAAACATGAACTATGATGGAAAAAGATGATCCATTCCGAAACATGGCAAATACCCGGCAAAAGAACGGCACGACCACACTCCAGAATGATACTAATGCTATTATTTTCAAGATTTATACATTATTTCTACAGAAAATACCTCTAAAGCATCTATAATTCACTCTGGTATGGCTCACTGAATCCTCTCACTCTCTCTCTCCGGCTCAGTCAGCTCACTTACTCAAGGAATTACAACACTTTCAGTCGTCTTTTTCTTTCGTTGCAGCTTCATGTTTAGACAGGGTGACCGTCTCCTATCAGTTTCCCCCCTGGCATCCTTGTAAAATCCAAAATTCGCAAGACTTCAGAGTCCATTTCGAGAGGAAAAACCTATGCTGTAGTGTCTGTTGGGTACCGGCAACTATAACCTTCGCTCTCAGGCTCAGAGGCCAAACATTGCAAATTGCGCATGCGTGGCTCTGTGAGGGACCGCGGCTGCTTTAAGCCAGGCATCCACTGTACGACTTTTTTAATCGCGGCATTCAGCTGCTGCTCATACTGTACGAGTAAATCGCAGGGGTCAACAGTTCACAGCTCACGATTCTTCTTCTCACACTATATGACCCGATGCTCGGATGCGATCTGACTGCTCACACTGTTCGTCCATGTACGACACGCATGGATGTTTTATAAGAACTTATAACAAAATAAAGTCTTGTAATACATGACGACACGTCGGACTCTTGTATCCGGAAATGCAACGTTATAAGTAGTAGAAGAAGAAGAAGAAGTGGAAAGTGGTCGGATGCTCACAGATGTGAATGAATAACAAACAAAATAACATTGCCTGAATAGGCTCCACTGTGCCTGCCACAGCTCAACAAGTCGACCCTCCAGTGCTTGGATCCAGGTCCGCTGTGATGCCATGCGGCTCCGTCTTGTGCATTTGTTTTCTCTTCTGTATCTACGTTTGCGCATGTGTAGTGTGACATAGCCTCACGAGGGGCGACCAGGATTTCAAACAGGTTTGATTTTCATCCGATCGATCGGGAGGTGGTCGTGAGGTGTTAATCGCTTCTTGTTACCTTGTGTATACTACACGATGTGAGACGCACGATTGAGCCAGAACTCGGCCCGATCCCCAAAATAGTTGCACGGGTGAAAAATTGTGCCAAAAAGGGCCAATAATTGCACAGTGGATGCCCGGCTTTACCGAGGAGCAGACACACATAGTTCCACCTTTTCCAGGTAATAAGCAGCATCACTGTGAGTTATTGACACATTGTGGTGATCAAACTCGGTTTACTGGTAATTAAAACGGGAAACCATAATACTAACCGTGGGAAACTTTACTGTGGTTTACGATTTTTAACCGTTACATCCCTATAGGTAACTTTTGGTATTTTAGAAAGGGGAGGGATCTTAATGATGCAGATTTTTGTCTTGTTCATAGAGGTGCTCTGTCTAGCTGAGGATACATGTCAAAAACATGGCAGGGCACACAGAGCCTGATATTCCAAATTTCTTCCAAGAGATTAAATAATCTATTTTATCTGTCTGCCTGTTTATTTATCAATTTATCTATACATCTTTCTATTGATATATGTATTTATTCATTGTGTTTTTAATGCAGTAAGTGTCTTTGCATACTTAAATTATGTCACTCTCACTGCCAAAGAAAGACAGAACCAGATTTAGATGCAAAAAGGCTTGCTCATCGTTGCTCGGGGTGGGATTTGAATAATATTCTCTGAGATTTGAATTCTGTTTTGATTTTTTTGTTTTCTCTTTGGCCATACAACTTTTAATACATCAGTCTGACACCTCTGCTGCCAAATATTCTGATAGCTCATTGAAGAGGTTGAGGCTCTGAATGCGGTATTTTATAAAACACGGGCAGGCTGGAAGCTGCAAACAAAATGACTTGGAGTTGTGAGGATTAACAAATCAATTAAGGGCACTAATTGGTCATGAAAATATTGACTGAATTAAGAACCTTAGTGACACCTCACTGTAATCCTTTTGTTAATGTCTTGAGAATCCTGGAAAACAACAAATTCATGCATATTTCTTGCTGTAATTATATTGATTTGAGCTTAAGTCCAACTCGGAGTATTTGAACATGTTTGGGAATTAAAGCTGCAATTTTTATGGATTGTGTGAAGGCTGATTTTGAGGCGAGAGCGTTTCAAACCACTGCTGTATTCTCGGTTTTCCTTTTTATGTGCAGTTTGTGATGCTCCCTCTTCGACCAGCAGATGTCAGTAGTGTTCCTTAAAACCTGGCTGCTCCTCAGAGCACTGAGATCACATTATTGTCATCAAGCCTGTTTCCCTGCCCATTTAACATGCTATTTGAATGTTCCATCACACACATATACAACAATATGATTGGCTTTACGTGTGAGTCTCTTCAGGTGTGTAAATTCAAATGGGCCGGTTTCCTTTGCATCTGTGTCTCTGCAAATGTGTGTGGTGGTAATTTAGTAATTAATGTAGAAAGGGTGCTGAAACAAAGTCGCTGCAGATACATGTGGCGCTCCAGCTGTGCGGCAGATAAAGAGCCAGATGTGGTAAATGAATCTGAGATGAGGGATGTGCAGGGAGAGAGGAGCGGTGGAGGAGGAAGGCAGAGTCTGACAGGGGGAGATTGACAAGCGGGCAAATCGACTGACACTCAGGGCGCGCAAACAAACACGAGTACCTGTACTGTATGGATAATGACATGGTTTTAGAGATGAAAGCCGAAACAATGCAAATAGCCTTCACTCGCAGCAGTTACCATGACGACCAACCACCTGAACTTGGAGGTGAGTCCCAGGAGAGGTCTGCAGAAGGGGAGGGGAGGGAGGCGGGACAGGAGAGGAGACTGTGTCCTGGTTTTACAGTTTGCCAAGTCCTCTTATGTATCTCCTCTCTGCACACCAGTCGTCCCAGTGCTGCGCCCCCACTGGGACTCTGCAAACCTCTTGGAGAGAAACTCAATATCATACCAGTTTCCTGCTTTAATTGCTTCTTTTCCCCTTCCTTAAAGGCTCAGTATGTAGACTAAATTTCCAAACCAAAAAGTGATTATACAGTGCTTTGAGTTTTCAGTTGAGCTCATGCAGTGTTGTTTCAGGAATGGGGTTTGACACCCTTTAAAAAAACCCTAAAATAAATAATGTTTGACCCTGTTGGTTCTGCCTTTCAATCTTGTGGGTTCTAATTCTAATTTTATCATCACATGTCATTTCACTTTTGAACCACTCGTGCTTTATGATTATAAAGCTAGAATTGGCGTGCTTCCCGGATACTTGAGCAACTGTATTCATGTGAAAAGTTCTTGAAGCTGCAGTCTCTGTCACAAAACTTACTTTTGTTATCTGTTTCCAAAGTTTGCCCTTAAATGGGTTGGAGGGAGGTGAAGGCTGCAGATGCATTGACTGGTGACTTTCTGCTCCCTGACTCTGAATTGATTTGTTGATATTTATGTTTTTGTGTTTGTAATTGTTTCCAAGTCTTTAACTTTGTAAATGTGCTGCTTCCTGTCTTGGCCGGAACGCTCTTGTAAATAGAGTTTTAATCTAAGTACAACTTCCTGTTAAAAGAAAGTTAATAAAGAAAAACAAAGGGATGCTTGATACTGATAATGCTGATATTGGATAATGCCAATAATTCCAAACTTATCATTGCTAAAAGTGACAAATAGCAAGTGTATGAGGAATCTTCTTTACTGAATTTCATCTGTTTCTCTCACTGTGAGTATATTTATGTTAGAAATTGATGTGAACCAAGGAAAACAATATGTAATTCTCCAATTGAAGACACTGTTGTTTTTACAGTGTAAACATTCAGTAATAGTAGGGTGAAGCGTTGTGCTACATGTGGGTGTTACTGCCAAAATATGTGAAACGTATGGCGACAATACCAGCAGATACTTTAATATTTTCCCATGTAGATAGTCCACTTTTAAAGCTAATACCCGCTGATTCTGATAACATGCCAACAATATCCTACATCCCTAAAAAGGGTCATAAGTCTGCCACTGGTGCACAAAAAATCATCCGATTTGAAGGGGTGAAAACCATTTTTCATCAGCAATGATCAGCACATTAACTTTACAGGCCACAGTGAACATCTGTTTGTCTTCTTGAAAAAGCACAAACTTCCACAAAAGCATTTATTAGAAGAGTTTAGGGATAATATGAACAACTGCTATCCCTTGTAATGCCAATGAATCTTTAAGAAAAAACTTCCTGGATCCATATCCAGATTTAGATCACTACTAATCAACATTCCTGGAAAATTTAATCAAAATACAACATCAGTTTTTTGAGTAATCTTGCAAACAAACAGAAGAACTTCAGCAAAAACCTAACCTCCTTGGTGGAGGTGAAAAGCTCTTGCTTTGCTCTGTTGTTGCCACAGGGACACACACAAACCACCTGCTGTATCAGGACAGAAATATCCCCATCAGCTGCTTGAATCTGCCTCGTAAAATGTTCTCAAACTTTTGAGTTGGTCAAGTTGGTTTTGGTATTTGTTCTGTTAAAATCCATGTGGAAGTTGGCAGGAAACCTTTCAGTCAGTTAAAGGGATAGTTCAGGTTTTTTGGAGTGGGGTTGTGTGAGGTACTTGCCAGACACACCAGATGGACAGTTTCACATATCTGTCATGGAAATATTTCAATAGTCCTACTGGAGAAGAGCCCATAGAAAATGTTTTCAGATGCAGAACCTTCAAAAGCAACTGTGGCTGGTGATTGGATTATGGGTCTGCCAGTAACACTCATCACAGACCAATCATATCAAGCCACAGTATGACATAGCAGACCGTTGTTAGCCTTTAGCTCAAACTACGTTTCAGTCCTTAAATTATCGTTTTACATTAAATTGTGCCACACAGATTAATCATTTATCACTTACATGTGACATGAACCTTGTCCTTGTAAAATCCTAAGGAGAGCATATTTAGCCAGTTATCGTTGAGTAACCACGACTCTGGGCTATCATAGATTAACCGACGTCATCAGTGGACAATTTCTGCATCTCTCCCCAGCTTCCTGGCTTCTTTGATTTGATTGCCACAAACAAAACCAAAAAAATTTCCTTCTCGAAAAACTTGAAGTGAAGTTCTTTGTTCTGATTTTAAAGAAGAAATTGAATCCATATCTGTTAAACAGAAGATCTTGCTGCATTCACAGAGACCACTTCAGAAGCCGCCATTGTTTTCAAACATGCAGCCACTTCCTGCCGTCGCCACGTCTTCAGTTTCCACCTTTCCTCCCTGATTGGGCCGTCCAGCTTTTGGCCGTGAAGACATAGGAGATTGGAGATTGGCTAGACAGATCTGCGTTATTTGATGAGGCACTACTTTTAGATGTGCCGTAAATACGGTGTACATTTTAGGACATCCTCAGTCTCAGGAAAACCTCTGTCATTTCCCAGACCAAACGGCCTCAGACCAAACGGCATCAGACCAAACGGCATCAGAACTTCCTCCCTCAGACCAAACGGCATCAGAAAAACCTCTCAGATTATACGGCCTCAGGCTTCAAAATAAAAGTCATCAGACAAAACGGCGTCAATTTAAACTGCCTCAACCAAAACGACGTCAGATAAAACGGCCTCAGAAAGAAAACCGTCAAACAAAATACTGGAAAAACTGACTCAAATGGAAAAAAAAGCGTCAGGTCGTAGCAATATCATGATAATAATAATGTCAAAAATGTTTAATTCTCTTAAACAGCATTCAGCTAAAAGTCGGCCACTAGCAAACTTTCCGTTTTCAAAATAAAAGCTTTGTTGATTGTCTCCTTTCAGTTCTTTAACACTTTTGTAAATTTGGCTCTTGTTTTGGAGCCGACCAGAAGTTTCTTCGATAGCATAATGTCGCGCATAACGGAATGTTCGAAATGTCGAAATGAAATTTGTA
Organism: Scarus forsteni; assembly: GCA_036419115.1. Taxonomy (NCBI): domain Eukaryota; kingdom Metazoa; phylum Chordata; class Actinopteri; order Labriformes; family Labridae; genus Scarus; species Scarus forsteni. The sequence goes on from JAZDUH010000327.1 coordinate 21,394,938, forward strand.
TCTGTGCGTTTTCTGGCTCAAATAACTACATTTTGGTATCCAACGTGGTGACTTTCTCACCTAAAATGCTCTTTGAACTTTCATATGTGGCAAATCAACAGAGATATTTGATAGCCTGGTGTGCTTCTGATTTTTTTGTCGTCTGAGGTTTGAAATGCATCATGGGAAACTTAGCAGTGTGCTACAGTGTCAACGTTAGCACTCTAATCATACTTATATGTGGTATAAAGTATATTTATTTGAGTCCGTTTTTCCAGTATTTTGTTTGACAGTTTTCTTTCTGAGGCCGTTTTATCGGACGTCGTTTTGGTTGAGGCAGTTTAAATTGACGCCGTTTTGTCTGATGACTTTTATTTTGAAGCCTGAGTCCGTTTGGTCTGAGTCCGTTTGGTCTGAGTCCGTTTGGTCTGATGCCGTTTGGTCTGAGTCTGTTTGGTCTGATGCCGTTTGGTCTGATGCCGTTTTGTCTGAGAAATGACAGAGGTTTTCCTGATGCTGAGGATGTCCTAAAATGTACACCGTACATAAATTCAGGCTCATGCCATGTACCTTACACAACCCTTCTTTGAAAAACCTGATCCATCCCTTTAACCTAATGAGTGTTGCGCAACGTGTTTTTGAAAATGTTTGTGATGTCTGCTTAAAAATGATGATGAGGTAAATTTAAAAAACTGTCATGATATATTCAACTTAGAATTGAGCTATATGGGGAAAAATAATATTACTATACAGGGCATGAGAGTGCAACCATTTTGGGCGCACATGCACCAAAAAGTTGTGAGAGTGCCCTTAACATTTTTTCTTGGGTGCACTGGTGCACCAAGAAAAAATGTTGGGGGAACTCTTAAAAATTTTAAGTTGACAAAAGTAACTGCAGTAGCAGAAAAATCCAACAAAAATGGACAAGACACAGCACCTGCTTCCTCTTTTTTCTCTGTCCCTGCGTTGCATCTTCACAGGCTGTAGACCCACCCAAACACATGAACACACTCGCACGTATGCACACACACATGCACACACACACAGCCCTCAGTAATCATCCAATCAGCTGTAAGCATGCAAATGAGCCCAGATGGAGCCTGACTGTGGTGTCAGGTCTCAGCACGGAGCGGTAACTCTGAAGAAGCAGTGAAGCTCTGCCAAATTAATCTTAGTGACTGTCAGATGGACTGTCAATAAAAACAAGTGAAATAAAGTAAATAAGAACAGTATTTCTTTATATATATAAGTTTGATATATATATATAAGTTATGGAGAGTGATAAAATGGTGACTTATACTGTTAAAGGTGACACTATGAAAATTTAGGTGCACCAAATTTTTGTGCTGGTATACCCTAAATTTTTTTTGAGGTGCATCAATGCAAAAAAGTTAGTCTGGAGCCCTGATATATTTTTCATGTCTGAAATATGTATGGCAATTTTTAGGGAGCTTTTTAAATAAATGTTGTGTCTATTTCTGTGCCACAGTTTAAATGGGATCCTCAACCATTTTTTCCTTAATAAACCCACTGGTTCTTTCATTACACGCAGCAGCCGTCTTCCAAATGTGATAAGCACATATCAGCACAGAGGGAAAGTTTAGTGACACATTTCTTCAAATACTTTAAAATAAACTGGTTGCTTGCAGTGCCATTATGTGACGCCTCTGACAATATTGGACAAAGTATTCTCAACTCTTAAAAGTAAGACTTATTTTGTAACTTCTCACCATGGTTCGCTGCTTGGTGTAAGTGATTAAAGCTGTCCAGGCTGTTTCTGAAGAAAGAAAATATACCAATGACTCCATGTACGATGAGTATTTTCATAAGTGTGATCAAAATAAGGCTAAAGAAAGGAAAAAATCTTCAGTGTAACTTTAATGTTGGGACTCTTTAATTTCAACACTGCTGCATGTGTGTTGAATATGGTTTGTAGTTTGGAGATAAGTGTACAGGACAAACAGACTCGGTAAGCAATGTGGTCCAGTCTCTATGCAAAACTACTCATGGTGACATTAGTTAGACTTTATAACGTCCTAAAAGATTATTGAAATGATGGTTGTGGTGTCCTTTATATAACACACAGATGGTAGGGTAACGTACTGCAAGCCATATGACTGACCTTGTGCAATTGCGAAAAAATGATACATAGATGTTTGAAAGACTTGCACCCTGCATTATGTTTGTTTTCACCTGCACTTATACCTGGACTTATTTGACCAGTACTCAACACTAACTGACCTGGTTTTGGACTCTGGGCCGACACTCACACTGCTCCAGTTGCGACCTGATGTGATCATGAAAAAGTTATCCTGTCATTACACGACATTTGAAACATAGGGACATAGGGTTTACAACTAGTTTAGCCCACAGCAGAATTGAGAGTAGGGGTGGGAGAAAAAAATGATTCACATACATACCAGGATTTTTTGGTTGATGATTTTTAAATTGCTTTTTTTGTTCAAAAATCATTTTTTTCCAAATTTAAATGCATCGTTTTTGCCTGTGTTTTAAGCCACTTTCAAATGCAATTCAGGCTTTTGAAGAGTGAGTATAAACAGCTGGTTGAAATATATTGCTGAATAAATCCTAAAAACGGACTCAAGTGTAATGTGTATTTTTCCTGATATAGGGGTGTAACGGTACATGTATCTTTGCCAAACCACTCGAGACTGACGTCCGGTTCGGTACAGTGTTGTATTCAAACGAGTACAGTAAGTTTATGCTAGCCGCTGCACATGGCTCTTTAATATTCATGGTGGTAGGATTGGCGGGGTTAGGAAATGCTTTTTAATATTCATGTGGAAAGTGGTCAGTGATTCGTGCTCTTGCGGTCATGTACATATCATGTGGACGTGACGTCCCACGTGAGCCAATCAGAAGACGAGTATCAAAGAGCTTCCGTAACCACAAAAACTTGTGTGTGAATTGTGCATAATGGCTACTGTTAGCTACCAACCAGAACTTGGAGACCCTCCCCCGTCGCTGAAATCTCCTGTTTAGGAACACTTTGCTTTCCTGGTGAAATATTGCAATGGAGAAACACAAGTGGATAAAACGGCTGCGGTGTGCCGATACTGTTCAACTGATGTTTTTCTGAAAACATGCCAGCTCACCTGACACGGCACCACTCAAGTGTAAAGATTTCCACGGTAAGGAAAAAAAAACACTGGTGCAAATTCAACTGCCATCTGCATTCAAGCAGCCTCTCCCAGACAATTCAGATCGGGCCAAAGCAATAACAGCATCCATCAGCGTTTTTATAGCATCGGATCTAAGACCATATTCAGTTGTGGAAAATGCTGGTTTTAAACAAATGCTAAAGGTGATTGAGCCCAGGTATAAAGTACCCAGCCGTCCACATTTAAGCCAGGAATTTAAAAGGAAACTCATTATTTTTAATTTCATACATTTGTTGTTTATTTATTTTATTTGACTTATTAGTACTACCAAGCAGCGCATTGAATATATTTTGGTTTTCAATTTGTATAATTACACATTTTTGGTTTAATACATGTGCTAAACAAGCAGGTTTTGCGTTGTTAACATACTGTACCAAAAATGTACCAAACCGTGACCCCAAAAACCGAGGTATGTACCGAACCGTCATTTTTGTGTACCATTACACCCCTAGTCTATAGGCATCATCATTGCTCATCTTTTTTGCTGGTGTTAAAAAAGCTAACTAAAGATTTCAAAAATTGGCAATATCATAGAATCGCAATTGTAATCGAATCTGCACCTAAAAAATTGTAAAAAATCGAATTGGGATAAAAATGCATCGTCCCAGCCCTAATAGAGAGTATTATGAATAGTATGGTTAAAACAGAACTGTCTTAAATTCAACCATTGATGAAGATTATTGCTGCGAGGAGCGGTCCAGTGTCAGCCGTATCTCATGCCAGTGCCTTTGCTTGTGCTTGAGTAAACGCACTGTGCAGATGAACTACTCCTCCAGGCATGCCAGGGCCAGGCAAGTGGTAAAGAGTAGAAAGGAGCATTCATACCACACAAACATAACAGACTTTATGGGTGAAATGGGCTTTGGCACAGTTTTGTGCACTCCGGCTTTTGGTTAACCTAGTTAGAAAAAATTGTCAGGGCCGAGGTCTGTTTAACTCCTCCTGACAAAGCTATACAGTGCTGGCTTGAACTTATATTGGACATGTCCCTAATTATACAAACAGTACCTTGTATCCTTTTAAAAAATAGAAATGATGAGATCTTAATAGAATCATCCCATGAAAAATGTGCGCCTATAAAGATATGAACTATTAAGACAAACTCCTTTTATTAACCAAGCTGTAGTCATTTTCATTTATTTCACCCACACAGAAATCTGCAGGAATTTTTACAGTATTGGATCAATAAATTGGCATTGGTATCAATCAGGGCTGTAATCAACCAAAGAAATTGTTGATCGACTAAAACACAGTAATTGTCGACCAAAAATCGACCAATCGCCCCCCCCCACGTTTCACCCCTGTGTGTGCCTCTCCTTCTTTTTTTCTCTCAACACAAGACTCTCTGCTTTCCAGTCTTCATCAATGAAATGGGCAGTCACTGTCATATAGGACTCCACTCGAAGAGACGCACACATCTGTTATCTTTATCTATTAACGCCGAAGCTTTCTCTTTTTTACTCCCTCGTATTTTGCCATTGCTGCATGCGTAATTGTCCGGCGCGCTGGCACTGAATATCCAGAAAAACATTGGAACCTGGAAATTGATGGGACTCTTTTACTGTTTCCACACAGAGTTTCATATTAGGGCTGGACAATTAATCGAAAAATAATCTATATCGACATTTAGTCCCTATAATCGAAGCAATTTTACTCATGTCAATTATTTTGATTATTTGCCCTGTGTAAGTCACTTGACCGCGCCCCCTCCAAATAATCTACGTTCACTTTCACAAAGAGCGAAGGATGCGCCACCGACATGGAGCAGAGGAGCGCCAATCTATCAGAGGACCAAGTAGCCAAGAAAAATACCGTCTCAAATTTTTGGTCACATTTTGGATTCTGTGCAGAGGACATTGAGCAGAAAGAAGTTATGAATACTGCATAAAGGCGGTGTCGATGACCATCGGTATCACCACTAATTTGTTCCAACATAACATAAAATAATTGTTTATTAATTGTAATTGAGGTAAGAGCTTCAATTAATCGTGATATTGAGATTAGGTAATATCGTCCAGCCTTATTTCATATTAACCACATTGTTCACTACAACAGACACTTTTTTTCTTCTTGAACTTTGAAAACATCTGCAAATCCATATAATCGCGCACCGATGTTTGCGCCTGTCCTTTTTTTTCCTCTCAACATAAGACTCTTTGCTTTCCAGTCTTCATCAATGAAATGGGCAGTCACTGTCATATAGGACTCCATTTGAAGAGATGTACACATCTGTTATCTTTATCTATTAACTCCGAAGCTTTCTCTTTTTTCCTCCCTCGTATTTTGCCGTGAGCGCGTGCGTAATTGTCTGGCGCGCCGGCACTGAATATCCAGGTTCCAATGTTTTCCTTGGCCTGCCATGACACCAATGGGCCTCATACCCTCAGAAATAAATTGTCAATTCGTTCTGTGATGTCGTTTTTGCATTTGGGTGTTTATATGAGGCATAAAATCCAGCGCGGACTGGGTGAGGGATGCTGCCGCTGCAGTGCGGGCAGCGGGCAGAGTGCATGCAGTTATAAAACAAATACAAGATTATTAGACTACAATATTGAAATGTTCTTGAATAAAAATATTGAAATGAACGATAAATACATTGAAATGGTGTTCTAAGACATGATGGGGGTGCTCAGAAAATAACCCCATTTCACTTGATACGTTTCTTCTGATGAAATGAACTGCAGGGGAAAAAAAAGAAAATGACACATTTGGTCGACCAATCAGAATTTTGGTCGACTGAGCACGCATCGACCAATTAGTCGACCAGTCGACTTGGACTTTACAACCCTAGTATCAATAAAATCTGATCAATGTCCAACCCCATAAGGAGTGGCACAAATGAAAAAATGACAGAAAAAAATGCCTTAAGTACTAAATGCAAATATTCATTTAATGCTGTAAATGTCTTTGCTTACTTACATTTTCTTCTTCTCGTACACAAAGCAGAACCAGATTCATGCGTTCAGGGTGTGAAAAAACATGCCTTTAGCATTATTATCATTGAAGAGGTCTTGGTTATTAATGCTTTATTTTAATAAAACCCGGGCGGACTGAAAAATTTCCTATATAATCTGGCATTTTTACCCGGAGTTTGTATGTGACTTCTGCAGTCTGCCTCAAGTGGACACTGGGGGAACTGCATTTCTTCATTTTGTTGCTCCCTGAAGGTGCCATTTGATCACAAGACAGCCTAACAAAACATGAATGAGCTGCAGAAATGAAACAGAGGCTTTCTGCAGTTGTTTTCGCTTCCTTAAGCAGCAGTGGGACATCATTTGACGAACGTGTTATCTTGTTATGACATACTTAAATCATTAAACTGCAAATGTTAAGGTTTTCCTGAGGTTATGCTAGTACTCAGCTAAAATATATATAGCACATAGTTATTTATAATTAATTTAGAAATTTCTCTGCAAAAATTCTCCATATTAAGCCTTTAAATGCTAATTTATTTAAATCCTCTTACTTCACTGTCCGCTCCATCTCTTCATGTGCAGCATGTTTAATGGATTCTCTTTGATATGTTTGAACTCAAACTGCCCTGACCCAGAAAGTGATCAGGTGTCCGCTCTGAACCTCAGAGCTGCCTGCTTTTGAAGGCTCTTTAACTTGGCAGGTGGTGGCAAATTCCAGCAGGGCTCTCCACTTTCAGGGAATGGGTTTACAACGACTGATTTTAAAAAATGCAAAGTGTACACAGTCAGATCTGTGGTGGGAGAACAGGCTCCGTCAGCCAGTGAGAGGAGCCATGAAGACTTTGTTTGGTTTGATGGCCACAGAGGAAGTCTATTCTGAGACAAAGCTGTCTCTAGACTCAGTCTGTGTTTGTCATGAAAAAAACATTATTTTCAACCTTCTAGACAGCAACATTTACAAGTTAAGAGCGTTATCTTTTATTTAGACGGATTCATGTGGGACAGGGAAAGTGCTGCTGTAGAAAGAATCAAAACTCTATGACGCTGAAGATGATCTCACCTGTGGTAACATTCAGAGCATGAGCAGAGTCCACATTCAGGGATGTAAAACTGCTCATGTCAAGTGACAGAAAATAATAAGGTGCTTTTAAAAAAGTAAGTGGTCAATTGCTCATAATAGTTATTCAGTAAATATAGGCCTGTCACGATAACCAATAAATCAATTAACTGAACGAGAAATAAAAACATCCTCTGTAAGTTTGCCGGCCTCGATAATTCATGCATGTTTGTTTTCCTCCTCCCTTTCTACCAAAGAGGCTGGATGAGAAGATGGTTTACTCTGTGCAAATTTCTCTACACTGGGGTCCTGAGGAGTAAGAAGGAAACAAAAAAATAATATGAATGAAGGCACGAAAGCTATGGTTCCTAAGCTGGCTGCCACACCCCCAGTGTGGGAATATTCTGGTTTTAAGCAAAATGAACAAGATGCCCATGAACACAAACGAACAGATATGTTGCATTTGTTTGAAAGTAGTGACGACGGAGAAGCGGAAGTGCAGTGGAGCCTTCTTCCTGACGGTCAGCGCTTACTGAGACTTTGGTCGGCAAGTAAATATAACTAGAAAAGCACTCGGAGAGTGCAGACCTCCGCCAGCGCCACAGTCCTCACCCATATTGTGATTTTCACCAGAAATATTAGTCTTACCTTTATTTCATCTAAATATTTAGATTCCTTGACCATGAAAATGTACCATTAGCACTTGGATTTATAATGATATCTATTTTACAATAGTTCAGTAGTTATTCACAAAAATCACATTTTTTGTCATGGCAGCCAGACGCTGATCCGGATCAACACCAAAATTGAATCACATCTTACTTTTCCCATGCTGAACATTTCCTGAAAATTTCATCAAAATCCATCAATTACTTTTTGAGTTATTTTGTTCACAGATAGACGGACGGACAGACAGACAGACAAACAAACTCTCCCGAAAACATAACCTCCTTGGCGGAGGTAAATATTTGCTATATTGCAAAAGAAATGCAACTCGTGAATATGGTTGAAAAGCTAGCATTTCGGGAAATGTTACATACATCTGAAAGACAGTACAGATTGACTGGGAGAAAGTACATGTCACAAACAATCCTGAACTGTATAAACTCCATCTTATTTATTTTTTTATTGTTTTTGATTAGTATAATGATTTTAGTGACATGCAGTTTTTCCCAAAAGAGAGTCCACTTAATTTCCATTGTTTTTTTTCAGTTTTTTTGTTTATTAAATGTATTATATTGTTTATATTTTTTTTACATTTATATTTATTTTATTTAAAAGCTCTTGACTTTCCAATTACAATTAAATAATTTCAAGTAATTAAAGTTTATTGCTTTTGATATGGTGTTCTCACTTTATTATGATATATGTTACTATTACATTAATAAAAAAATGATGTTTAAAAATAATATCAACAATAATATCGTTTATAGACAATAATTTTTTGGACAATTATCATCTGGCAAAATTTGTTATGATGACAGGCCTAAGTAAATACTTGGTTACTGCATTGTGCTATTTGTGGTAATTTGATTATAACTTCTGACTATTAGTTAAAAAGTTGCGCCATCATCTTGGTCTCTGCTGCTATGAATTAAGACCCCAAATAGTTTTGTGAATGTTGGCTTTGCAAAAATACCATGACAAGTCACTGACCTGCAAAGTTTATTCAGTTCATCCCCATATAATGTTGAACATTGGTGCAACGTTTTACGGAAATCCACAGAGGAATGTTTGTGTTTTCAGGTTCACAAATTTGCTTTCAAAAGCAAAGAATGATAGAGAAGACTTAAATCATTGAGCTTTGACCAGTGACTTCCAAATCTGATCAGTTTATTCTTGAGTTATAACAGATATTTGCGTAAAGTAAAAACAAAAAAGGTCCTTCAAGTGTATTTACGATTTTGTTGTCAGAAGCAAAGACTGACCGCAAGACACCATCATCATTAATCTTTGACCTCCTAAGTCGAATCAGCTCATCTTTAGGAATGTCACCTTTTATTTGATATTGGATTATTTATAACAATAACACAGATGACATACAAAAACAGCAAGAAGTAAGTTTTTTCTTAAATTTGTAATCAGTAAATAAGAACAGAAAAACATATAAAAAAAAATTTATCAAGCATTAAAAAAGCCTTCTGCTCTGACCTGTATTGTAAATTTTCGTAATTAGATGATAGTTTATATTTTTCCATTTTACCAAAACGGGTTTCCTCCTTGTCCCCTTATTGCGATATCTTGATTAAAGTAAACAGTCAGCAGACTATTACAACAGTAGTCATTTTGACCTATTTAATTTAGTCTAGTTTTGGCTGATGAAATTTCACAACATTTTAGTTGACAAAACCTACTGTAAACATAGGCGACTGAAATATGAAGTATAAAGTTTAAAGCATTTTTAATGTTTCCTTGAATTTCCGAAGTCATGTTTTACTCTTAGATCCGCCACCATGAAGCTAAGGCAGTTTTGATTGGATGCCCTTCTTAAGTCATCCAACCTTTCCACACAACCAAAGTAAGCGTGATTCCCAACATGTCCCTACTTTCTACATGACGGAATTAGGTCTGGTTGTATTTGTCAGTTAATTTAGTTTTAGTTTTGTCAATATACACTTTTTTTTTGCTTGTCAAGTTTTTATAAGGGGTAAAAAGGTTGTTGATAAAAACTATGACAAATAAAAAAATAATTTGACATAACTGACACTGCATTACAACAAGTCTTGGCTCCATTTCCGCCCTCATGCTGTTGATATCATGAAAAAAATGCAAATTCCTTTTTGAGACATGGCCATTAATTTCCATGCTGCACCTTTCGCTATGAAGCTAAATTTTAATTACTCATTGCAGGCCAGTTATGGTTGCAGCCCCAGCACACTAAAGATAATTTGCCTTTTTGTTAATCTAGAGGAAGAGGGAGTGGGTTTATAGCAGCTTTAGTGGCAAGTGTGGATGATTTTTGTGACAATCAGACCATAATTATGTGTGGGGATGCAGCCAAGCGCAACATGGCCCCATGTCATTAACTTGCAGCCCACCTCAGACTGAAAGGGGCTGGAGGTTGTCATTATTTTCTATTATTCTGAGAGGAACACAAATCCAAATGAGCACAGATATATATTTATATATATGAAAACGTTACTAAGCTTGATGCCACGGGCTTATCCAGCTGTTTGACATTCAGCTGTTAAACCTTGCTGTGGTGAAAAGAGTGGGGTCACAGGGATAATATTGCTTGAAGAACGACGTGAAATTTCATTAGGCCTGCTAATGCCTCCCTGACATTAGTGATAAATCCTCGACTGCTTGCTAATGGGCGCTAAGGAAGCAGATATCTGTGGCCTGTGGTAGCTGTACCATGTCCAATGGCAGGTAGTCGAGGGATTTGGCTTGAGTTCAGAGCCGCGTGCAACAGAAACATGTTGCTGTACACAGTATGAGAGTGCGACAGCTCTGCCTTATCAGCAAACAGAGGGAATGAGACTTTTATTCAGGCTCTGGTCCAACACACTTGATTTTTATTACTCTGCTGTATTCAAAACAATAAGGCTGTGAATAACTAGTGACTGCACAATGAAGTGTTAACCCTTACTGGCCTCTTCATTAGGTACACCTGCCAAACTCCTCATTCACACAAAAAAAACTAATCAGTAGGCCTGTCACGATAATCAATCAATCAATTAAGCGAACGATAAATGGAAACATCCTCGGTAAGTTTGCCGGCTTCAAAAATTGACAAGTGCATGCAAATTTGTTGCCTTCCTGTCTTTCTCCCAAACAGGCTGGATGAGAAGATGGCTCACTCCGTCCATCTTTCTCTGGTTTAATAGCAGATTTAATGGATTTTTAGCGGAGTGAGCATCTGTCAGTGATTCAATCTTTTGGGGAGGGGGGGAAGGCGGGGCCGCTTGTGCGTACACACACACACAGCTGCAAGTGAGCATCCCGAGGAGTAGAATGAAGGCACGAAAGCGACAGTTCCTAAGCCAGCTGCCACAGCCCGTATGGGAGTATTTTGGTTTTAAACAGAATGAACAAGGTGTGAGCCCATGAACACACGACAAGCCGATATGTTGTATTTGTTTGAAAGTAGTGGCGACGAAGAAAGGGAGGTGCAGTGGAGCCTTTGTCCTTGACAGTCCGCGCTTACTGAGGGGTTTGGTCGGCAAAGAGAATATAAATAAAAGCGCTAAATGTTGCACGCTCACAGACGGTGTCGTTCGCTACATTGCAAAAGAAATGCAACCCTTCAATACGGTTAAAAAGCCAGCAATGTTACAAATGTTTGACAAACAGTACAAATTGACTGGGAGAAAGTACATGTCACAAACAAATCCAGACCTGTATACATTCCATTTTATTTATTATTTTTATTTTTGTGTGTTTTTATTGGACTTTCGTTTTTTTTTCTTTACAGAGACAGGGTTTATTTTTTTTATTGCTTTTGATTAGTTTAATGCTTTTTATTTACATGCAATTCTTCCTAAAAGAGAGTCCATTTCATTTTCATTGGGTTTTTTTTCTCTTTTTTTTGTTTGTTAAATGTATTTTATTTAAAAGATCTTGACCTTCCAATTACAGCTGGGATTTTCACGCACAATGATTTCAAGAGTTTAAAAGGAAGAGTCCAAAACCAGGGATAAAATACAGTCTCTGGGTGACAATGCTACACTAGTGCTGTAGGTCAGAGGAGAATGGCCTGAGTTTTTCGGGATGATAGAAAGGCTGAGTTTCCCAAATAACCACTTATTCCAGCCAAGATATACAGAATACCATTCCTGAAGATATAAAACGTAGTTTCTCGATTTTAACACATACACACACTCCATATTTTCACAATCCAATGGCAGTTGATATGACAGACTCTGAATAATGACAAATACTGTGAAGTATAGGCTTCTGTTACCTTATGGGCTGTTTCCCCTTCTCTGTTTCACTCAAATGAGCGAGTTTATAAAGCATAAATCTTATAATGCCTGCCATGTTGGTTTGTTTACATACCAGAATTCCTTGCGCTTGATCCGAAGTCGAAATTTGGCGGTAACACTTTCAGGTTGGAGCTTGAAGATTTCAACTGGGAAATTTCTAAGTCACTGTTGCCTGGAATGCAGCATAACACGCACCCAAATTTTGCCCAAACCTTTCTCTCTCAGACAACTCAAAGATGACCTTTATTCAAAATTTTAATCAATGAAGTTTCAGTATTTTCATGACAAATACCATACACAATTTTTTTCTGCCCAAGTATGCTCAGCAGTAGTGTACAGACCAATCAGAGAGCAGCTATCAACCTGCCGATGTCTTTGACCAATCACGGCTCAGCTATTTTGCGTTTTCTTGCTCGCAAGATGGCAGCACTCGTGTTTGCAAGAGTAACAATGATTACACAAAGTTAAACTAAGTACGACCCAAAATATTTGATTAGAACAGTCTAACAGTCAGTTTAATAGAATTCAAAAGTTTTGTGGTAATTCTAGAGAAACAGAGAAAGAAAATATTTGAATACTGTACTTGTGTATTTAGTATTTAAATAGGTGTGTACATATTGATTCATGAATGGTTTGAATTGATTGTGAATCTTTTTATAAATTCACTTTGATTAAAATGCAAAACTATTTTTTGAATGTGTATCTTGATAACTTTTTCAGTCATATTGTTAGATTATTTATTTATTTTACACAGGTAGAAAAAGTCAACGCGCATAGCATATATTTAAAAAAGCATGTGCGTGTGGGACTGGTAGAAGCCTGCAAATGATTCATTTAAACCAAAATAAAATATTAATCATCAGATATAAAGTGCAACAATTTCATACAAAGAAATAACTTTTATGGATGAAATAAGACCCCAGACTTGAAGCTCAATTAAATAAACATGACCCAACATATATTTAAAATAAATACAAAACAAATCTCTTCTGCACTAAAACTCTCACACTTTGTTTCCACAATATAAATGGGAAATTGGTTTCATAAAAACATTTAAAGATGAGTAAAAGTAATTGCAGTAATAGTGGTATTAATATTATTATCAAAGGTAACTGAGGCCTTATAATAAGTGTGGGACTTGAATGCATGTATCTAGTTTAAGACTTGCAGTTAGTGAGTCTCGAAGATTTATACTCTTTTAAAATCTCAGTCTTAAACCTCCTGGAGTTACACTTACATTGTCTTTAGATGTGAGAGGGTGTCAGACTGCAGTCTTGTCAAAGTCTTTATAAAGTCTTCAAGTGCATGAGAGGCATTAGTCTTTTCTTAACCTCTGACAAGCTGACTAAATCCAATCTTAGCTGGAAACCATTTTCCATAGAGCATCTCTGTCTAAAAGTTATAGTGTAGTGCACTGATTTTTCTTTCCAGCATTCTTTAATGCATTTTTAAATCCCAAAATCTGAACACACAATGATTCAGCTCCTCTTCTTTTGGTTGTTCTCCAGGATTCGGGAGGTTGTGTTGTACAGTATTCATGACCGACAGACATTTTGGAATTATGGATAAATATTTCATGCCCTGATGGACTGGGATCGAGCCTGAGACGCTGTCGGCAGTGGGTAACATTCATACCAATACCGTGATTTACCTCCTCCCCTTGAAATGTCAATGTGAAGTGATCTGAGATTTGGTCGATGTTTCCTGAAAGGGAAGAAATCAAAACAAGCAGAGGCCGAGTGATTGTCTTACAATAAGTGCTGATACATATTTTGATCAATTATTCTTTCAAGGGCAGTCAGAGCAGTTCTGTAAAGAGTAGGGTTGTGTCTCATGCCTCTTTTACTGACCGATCTCCTGGTGGGCTATTCCATCTGCCGAGCTGCTTGTCTTTTCCACTGAGGAGGAGGCGGAGGAGTTTCTCACAATCTCTCAGACAGAGACGGCTCACCTCCTCCAGCACCCTGCAGAACCGCCGCTGAGGAAACTCCAGTCTGCAGAGGTGGAGCCGGGCGTCTGATATCACTGACATGTATCATAACAAGTGTCCGAGGCCGTCTATTACTTGGCCCTCGGGGGCTTACCTCGCCTTGTCATGTCTCTGAACCATTTCCCTCTTTCCTTTATTTCCTTTATTTCTTCTCTAACTGGAGCCACGGAGATTGGGAAAAAAACTCACACCATGCTGCAGCCGAACAGAGAGAACACATGGAGAGGCTCTAGAATTATTGGCTTAATTAGACCTACAGGGAGTCCAGCTCAAATGATTTGCCAGAGTGAGTATTACTAATGCACAGGTGTGAGGAGGCCAGTGGAGCATGTATGCACCTGATATCTCAGTTTTATGTCTGCTGTTCAGGTTCACAGAGTTCCAGACTTCCATGTAAGGGGGGCTCAGGAGAACACTGTTATCTTTTTTAACTATTAATGAAGCGTCAGTTTTTTACATAGAAAAGTAAATGAGGCATTTTGGTGCATGTGCCGTGGCTGCAGTAGTGTATGGAGAAATGTGGGAATTTGGGATGAACCTGAAGGGGCTGTCGTACTGGGTTTTGAGTGTATTAACAACTTTAGATAGATACATGGATACATAGATATTTAATTTATCCCCTTGGGGAAATTTGAATATCTAGTAGTTATTGACAATAATCAATATTATTGTCAATATTGTTTGAATAGTCTCAGTTCATGTCTGTCAATCTGGAGATCTCCTCCTCTGGCATTGCAAGGGAACCTGGGAAATGACGTGACATAGGTTTTAAAAAATGTTGACGTCAGTTTGAAAAAGAAAGTTAACTTTCACTGCTACACTGCAAGAAAAGGGGAAACCTCTCTGCTTCCTTGAGCCAAGACCACCACTCCCTGAAAATTTTATTGAAATCCCTTGCATTCTTCTCGAGTTATCTTGCTCACAAACAAACAAACAGACGAGCACACAGACAAACACTGGTGGCTGTGAAAAGATGTTGTGTATAGACTAAGACAGTGGTGCCTAAGTCAAGTAGGTGTGCCTTGAGAAATGTGTGCAACTTTAACTTATAAATGTAGCCATTCAACAACTAATTAATTAGTTTTCCATGAACTTCCATGATGGAGCATAGTCTTTATACCCTGCTACAATTTCAAAATCTGAAAAAAAGGCAACACTGTCTTTTGCAGTCGACAGAACTGATAATGGGAATTAAAACTAATTGGGCTCACCCCTGTTTTTCTTAGTTTTACAAATTTTAAGTTGACTTCTACATTTGAAATGTGTTGCTAAATTAATAAATGTAACAAGCTTGGACTTTATTCTTGGAAACACCTGTAAATTATTAGTTTATGGGTTTTACAGCCTTTGTCATATTTTGTCTGGCAAAGTTAGAAACAAATATTTAAGCAGAGAAGGCAGTGAAAGTTTAAAATGTCAAGAGGCTATCTCTCATGGATATGACTGTGATGTGCCTGGGGCAATAGTTTGAAAACCACTTGGCCAGGGCACCAATTACCAAATCCAATTTAAAACTAATTCTAAATGTACAAGATTTTTGGATTTTATAAGGCATTAGTGTTTTAGCTCAAACATTTGATTTGTAAAAAAGTTGTACTTCTAGACTTTTGTTAGAAAATTGTCTTTTTTAAAGTTTTATCTTTGTAAGGACTTCGCTTTGCTGCTGAAAGTTCTGAAGTTTTACGATATCCTAGAGGGCAAGAAAGTTTCATTTAAGCAAGAATACTCTTGTACATATAACTTTCCTGCTGTGCTGCCATAGCATTATGGGAAGAGGGTGATGTCAGACTAACCTGACAAGCCAGATGGACAGCTCTATATATCTGCCACAGAAATATTTCACTAGTCCATCTGGGTAGGAGCCCTTTGAATTTGTTTTCAGGCGCAGAACGGTAAAAAAAAACAAGCTTGTGATTGGACAATCGTTTGGCTTGTCACATTCATCACAGACCAATCTACATCAAGCAGGGCTGCCTCCTATAATGTAGCATGCATAGCAGCTAATGTTGCGGCTTATGGCTATCAACAGTTAAAAACAGTTCATGGATGTTAGCCATAGCAGCTAACTAGCAGCTAACAGCTAACAACGGTTAATGACTGTTACCCGTTAGCCGCTAACTTAGCTGCTAACAGCTAACGACCTTTTACTATCTTCTTACACTAAATTGTACCACACAGATGATTCATTTAACACTTACATGTGACATGAACCTCGTCAAAGATAATCCCTACAAGAAAACTTCTCAGGAGGGCAGATTTCGCCAAGTTTCACTAGTTTGCCATGAGGACAATAGGCTAATCAGCACGTCAGTTCACAACTTCCGGTTCTCAACTTCAGGTTGTGGTCACGTCCGCGTTCTGCTGCTCCCTCCCTCTTCCGTGATTGGGCCGTTAAGAATTCAGCTGGGTGAATTCGTTGGACAACGGAGGCTGGCAAGACGGACCTGCATAATTTCAGAATCAGGCAGGTCTGTCTGCTCTGCAAGGCTAACGTCAGATCCCACCAGAAAAGACTTTTGGCTGTTACACAAAAAATGAGTAACATCGTAGAGAGATTTCACAGGAGGAAGGAGGCGTGTCCAGTATGAAGAGGCCTTTAGGCCATGCAGCAGATCAATATATGAGTTATACAGACTCTAACAAAGTCAAATCAAGCAGTGGGGTGGCATGGTGGCGCATCAGGTGGTGCACTTGCCTCACAGCAAGAAGTCTGCTGGTTCTGTTCTCGTGTCAGTCAGGGGCCTTTCTGTGTGGAGTTTGCATGTCCTCCCAGTGCATGCACAGGCTCTCTCTGGGAACTCCAGTTTCCTCCCACAGACCAAAAAAATGCTAATTTGGCTGACTATTTACTCCAAGTTGCCTTTAGGTGTGTGCTTGAGCACGAATTGTTGTCTGTCTCCCTCAGTGTCAGCTGAGATAGGCTCCGGCGCCCCCTGCAACGTCAAGAGGGATAAGCAGTACAGGTAATAGATGGATGGATATCAAACAATATTAAAACAAATTTCACACATGCCTGGGGACAAGTTTTCAATATCTTTGTTAAGACTGTCCGTTATTAGTGTGACTACTGCAATAAAATTACTTCACCATCTCTTTACCTTTGCTTTGACTTGGAAGTATACATAAAGAAAGTGCAGTCAAACAGTCAGAACAAAAGTGTAATAAAAAAAACAAAGATTACATCTTATTCATCTTACAATATGTAGTGAAGGCAAAATCTTAAAAGACCAGTTCTTTTTTTAAGTTAAGTTCACTCTTGACTTCAGTTGAAGGTGAACCTTTATAAGTATTGTTTTCACTGCCACACAAGCAGAAAAAAGACTCAAGACTGTTTTTTAAAAAATATTTTGATAGTAACACCGACCTTTACTGTAGCCCCAATTTCTGAGTTGATCAAGCCACTTATGATATTGCCTTTGACTTCGCTTTCAGGTCTGCTTAAGCAGTTTTGAGTCACTTTCATAACTACTCTGATTATATGGTTGCAGTGGTTTGTTGAGATTACTTTTTTCTCTTGGGGTAAGGAGCTTGAGAGCTTGTATTTACATGTATTGTTTGTATGTACTATGAAACATCATGTAATGTGATGTGTTATTTGTTTTGCTTGATTCTTAAATGTCTGTATGTTTTTGGGTTGGACTTCAATATACAGTATTTCACTAGTCCATTTTTGTTTAAGAACCTTCAAAAGCATATGTGCAGGTGAATGGACATTTTCTGATTGGTCAATCACATTTATTGAGGGCCAATCAGATAATGTACAGTAGTAGGTGGACACTATTGACAGAGTGTAACAGACAGAACATGAGCCACATCGTAAAGCAAACTGTCTACAAGAAAAGTTTTTCAATAGAGAAGTCTGTGGTGATGTTTTTGTTTTTGATTTAATAAAGTACAGTCCAGTTCTGATAGAACTGCTCCTGAAGCTTTTAGCATCTATGCTAATCTAATACAATAATTATAATACATGCAGTCACTTCTTGCTCTCTTCTCACTTGAGGACGCTCATTGGGTCGTCCCACTTTGGGCCGCTAACAGTCATTGTAGATTGGAGCTTGGCAAGATGAATCCATCTGATTACAGACATTGAATCAGACTCATTCATCTGCCCTGAAAGGTTATTCGAAGGGTTATCTTCTCAGAAGATTTCTCAGATTTCTCAGCTTAATTTAAATGGTTCATAATAACGGCGTTCATTTTTTGAAGCTTCTTTAGCAGAACTAAAAGTTTTAAATATGGGTTGCAGTTTGACCTTGGTTCCTGTATTATGTGAATCACTTTTCACCATCACAGTATATTAGATGGACACCAACGGCTGCCATTTTAATGCAGCTCATTTTCCAGCTCATTAAACATATCGACAACAGTGAACAAAATGTAGATTTTTAAAGAGGCGTACAAACACACCCTGCTAAGATCTTTTAATCAGAATTTTCCACTTTGGAAGAGAAGATTGAAGATGTAAATTGTGGCATAATGAGGCTGATTTAACAAAATATTTTTCTTTCACAACAATCCAATAATGTATCCATCACTTATCTTTTCAGAGTAGAGTAGGAGTTGTCTCTGTCTGACTTTATGTCATATTGGACTTACATCCATGTTCACCTGCTAATTTTCTCAGTTGGTGCTTCACAATCCATCAATTGTACCATTTATTGGTTGAAGTACAACTTAACTTAGATTTAAAATATATAATACTTGGAGAGCCCAAACCTCCACCAGATAGCTCACTGTTACATCTAATAACATAATGTGATTCCTGGACCTCGAAAACGCTTACTCAGCACTCAGAATCATGTTTGTATCATAATTATTTTGACAATTATTGAGCGAAAATGAGCATGCAGTAAAGGTAGTTATCGGGATCTAACCTGACAAGCCAGATGGACAGCTCCATATATCTGCCACAGAAATATTTCACTAGTCCATCTGGGTAGGAGCCCTTTAAATTTGTTTCCAGGGGCAGAACGGTAAAAAAAAAAAAAACATGCTTGTGATTGGACAATTGTTTGGCTCGTCACATTCACCACAGACCAATCCACATCAAGCAGGGTTGCCTCCTATAATGTAGCATACATAGTGGCTAATGTAATGGCTAATTGCTAACAACAGTTAAAAACAGTTCATGGATGTTAGCCACAGTGGCTAACTTAGCCGCTAACAGCTAACAACAGTTAATAGCCGTTAGCTGCTAACTTAGCTGCTAACAGCTAACGGCCTTTTACTATGGTCTTTCACTAAATTGTACCACACAGATGATTCATTTAACACTTATATGTGACATGAACCTCGTCAAAGACAATCCCTACAAGTAAACTTCTGAGGGGGGCAGATTTCGCCAAGTCTCACTTAGTAGCCATGAGGACAATAGGCTAATCAACATGTCCGTTCTCAACTTCAGGTTCTCAACTTCCGGCTGCCTTCACGTCCTTATTCTACAGCTCCTGCCTCTCTTCCCTGATTGGGCCGTTAAAAATTCAGCCAAGTGAATTCGTTGGACAACGGCGGCTGGCAAGACGGACCTGCAGGATTTCAGAATCAGGCAGGTCTGTCTGCACTGCAAGGCTAATTGGGATCAACACTGGAATCTACTCATTTTTAAGTTAGTCCATTATCGACATCTCCTAAGAATTTCATCCAATAACTTCTAAATAATCTTGCTAGCAATCAAACAGATGAACCTCTTTTACATGGAGTAGTTGTCTGAGATGGCCACCTTTGGTTTAACTGTGCTATAAAACCTTGTTCAAAAAATAGCTACAAACATGATACTAATATAACATAACTCCCTGTGATATGTGGTGCGTTATTTCTTTATATCCTCCATAAACTTAAAATAAAAGGGCATGTTAATGTTAAATCACATGTGTAAGTTGAACATTTCAGGACCAGTTTGAAATGGACAAAGACAGTTTTGTTTCATGTGGTCATACTTCATGAGTGCAGAACTCTGCTTCTTATTTTGGTGTCAATGACTGACCCAGTTTGTTTACACTCATGCTCAAAAACCACCCAGTTTTCTCATGCCAATTTCCTCTGATCTACCTCTTTTTCTCTCTGACTGAGTGTCCCATTAGAGCTCCTATCCTGAGCTACTTTATTAGGTGCAATTTGCTCATACTGTGTTGCTCCTCTCTTACCTTCAGAAGTGCTTCAGTCTTTTTCTGTCCCAGAATGTGAGTGCATGTAGCCCTATGGTGTTGAGAATCAAGGCCCCAGAGTCGTAAACATCAGGTCCTGGTGTGAAATAACTGCCCGAAGCAGTGATGTAATTGGTCATCAGGGGAATGACAAAATACTGAAGACCCAGGTCCAAAATGTACTGCCACCACTGTTCTGGTCTATATTTTATTTCAAACCTCTCAGTAACTTTCATTTTTTAGAAAGTGGTGTCCAGTGTTTCATTCTCCAAATTGTACCACTTCTCATATCCTCGGAGAGGAAGGTGTCGGGTCAGCTCCTGATTTAGAACAATAAATTTAGGCCCCTAGCTTCGGAGGGAAGCTCTGTCACGGAAAGATTGATTTTATGGCGTCAGTCCTGAAGTGTGTTTGTGCGAGTGTGTGTGTGGGGGGACAAAGGGTGTTGCAGAGCTTCTCAGACTCCACCGGGACTGGAAATGGCTCTCACCATCTGCTGAAAACAGTCAATACATCCCAAAGCATCATGTAGGGCCTCCCCATATTCTTCTGTGATTGACTGAAAAGGTCACGGGCGGCATCAAGACTAAGCAGCCAATCAACATGCACGCCCCTTACAGAATGCCGATATCTCATCAGCTCTTTTAAACGCTCATCATCCGGACTTTAGGTCTTATTTGCTTTCATACTCTGAGAAAAACAAAGACATTTAGAGAGAAACTACTTAAAGATCGTCTTGAGTGTCTAATCACTGAAAATAGAAACACTTTAGAGCTGCCTGAAGTCTAGCTAACAGAAGTATAACTAAATATAACCACATAAATAAACTAAAGGTTTTAAAAGTCACCGCCACTATTTTTGTCTCAAGGGACAGCAGAGACTGTCAAAACAGTGCACCTGAGAACACGTATTCTGACGCATTATATATGAATAAATAAATGATGAGAGGTGTGTGCTTTCTGCAGCAGCACCGTCATCTCCACACCTCAGATCTATATCTACATGAATAATATCACACCACAGATATATATGTGGGCATTTCTCTTTGTGCAGTTCAGACTCCTCTAGTTGAAACAAGGATTTGACCCAAAGGTCAGTATTGATATCACAGATGTTTATTTGATTTTTGTTTGAGCTGGGTAGGAACCTTGGTTATAACACAGAATGTATCAAGATGATACTCGAGCCACAAACTGTTGAACACTCTGAACTATGCAATTAACACTTCTATTCAAACAAAAGTAATGTGCAGAGACTCAAATGAGGGAAATTGTTTTGCTCTTTTCAAGTTTGGGGTGGTGTTTTAATTAGATATAGAAAATTGTGTGCAGAAATGAACATGTTGACTTATTCGTCTAATTAAACAAGATTCTACAAAATAAGAAAAAAGCACAAGCAATTTTTCTTAAACAGCACAGTTTTTGCCTCGACTCATGTTTTAATGACCGCTAGAGTGTGTTCACAATTCATAATGTTAAAAAACATTCTAGTTTTCACATACTTTGCCCCTTAACGAGCTGTATTCAGACGTATTTCTAAACTGGGACAACCCAGACACTCTGAAGAAAATTCTTAAAAGATTTACTGAGATACATGTTTAAAATAATCAGCTTCAGTTTGGATGGACTACCCAAAACATGATGCCTTTGACCTCAATATTCAACAATGTGGAGTTGTAAAATCAAATGTTAAATATCTGTGGGTATCATTTACAACAGCAACCCACAAACTGAGGATAAAGGAGTAACCTTTCTTTTTTTAGAGCAAGAATACGTCATGATTAAGGTCAGACTTTGAACTGTTGTAAACATAAATCTCAGTATAGATTACTGTAAATAAAACTAGTGTGAATGTGCCAATTTAAGTTTTGGACTTTGCCAGACAGAAGATGCCCAAAAGCAACAAGCCGCGCTCGATTCCGCATGACAAGGTGCATGGATGATGCCAGAAGTCAGAGGCTCATCCGAGTCAGCCGAGCGTGAAGGGTGCGAGTGTTAATAAAGCACTAGAAACTGAGAGGAGGAGGAAAAAACACACACAGGCTGAGTGAATGCAAGAGTGATTTATAAGAGGGAATGTTGGGTAATGGTTTGGGGGTAAACAACAGTGTCCCTCTGGCCTGGTCTGCATTTCATACGACTGTGATGAAGCTGTCATCAACACGCACCACCCTGGTAATCTAATCCTCCGAGGGGCGCTTACTTTTAATTTGGATGTCAAAGGAAAATGATGGACTTTTATTGTTTGTTTTGAGAGAGTGTGTGCATGAGTGTGTGTGAGTCCTCGTATATCTATACCCGTCTCTTGTTTGTCTGGATGTCTTTATATTCAAGAGCTCATGAATACTTGATTTACCTGTAGGGAAAACTTTCACCTGCAAAATCTTCAATTCTCAAAAATAAAAACGCAACCTGGGCTCAATTTAAAGTTATCACTCGATTATTTTTTATTTATTTGGATTGTTTGCCTGATCTTTATTAACCTTTCGGATGCCTTTCACTGCATGAAGGACTCTAGTGAAAAAGAAATTGTTGGACATAGATGAAAAAGATGCTGTGATTTGAAACAAGCAATTGAATGCAGCTCAACATGAGTTACTAACTCTGATTAGTTTAATGCAGTGTAATGTAACTATGCCATGATGTGGAGTTGCATCTTCTAAACCTCAACAACCAAGAGGAATTTGGCCAAAGAGTACAATCTCCAATGAGAGTTCAAGAGAAAACAAGCCAATGGAGAGACAGGCAGAGTCACACAAACCCCTGAAAACTGTATAGCTTTGTACACATGCAATTATGGTCAGATTAAAACTTTCCTTAAACCAACACTATGTAGTTTTCCATCCTTTGATAATACTTCTAAAATCATTGTGATGGTACATCACCTTACAACAGGTTGAATGACACCTCTGCCACGGTCATTTTCCTCA
The DNA here is from genome assembly GCA_036419115.1 of Scarus forsteni. Classification (NCBI taxonomy): domain Eukaryota; kingdom Metazoa; phylum Chordata; class Actinopteri; order Labriformes; family Labridae; genus Scarus; species Scarus forsteni. The sequence goes on from JAZDUH010000327.1 coordinate 21,418,061, forward strand.
TGGAAATAGGGACCTAATGCTGCTCTGACGTTGGATGCCACCCACCATTAAGCAAGAAGAAGGAGGAGAAAGCTAAATGTAGCGTCGTTATTATGGCGGAAGTGTTGAAAAACCCAAAGAAAAGAAATGCTTTATTGGAGGAGATGAAAAAAAGATAGCTGGAGAGTCACAGGATAAATGCCCGGACAGGGATAAACATTGGCCCCGCGTTCACTCGCTGGTATGAGCTGAAAGGCGAGGAGCAATGTCTGAACGAGTCTGAGTTAGCCCTTTTATTGTTGGACTTGTGCGTATATGATGATTTATTTGAAAAGAAACATAGTCAGACTGTACATTATCAGTCCACATGGTTTACTTGTATCTTGGTACTTCCTGTCGGCTTGCTTCTCCTCCCTCTGTTTGTCAACAAACGCACGTTGGTGTATGACAGGGCAGTTACAATCAACGACCATAGAGGCCCTAGAGGGTTTAAAGCCGGAATCTTACATTGTGCGGATTTAAATAAACCTTTTTTCCATCTTGCGTCACTGGAGTCAAAACACAGCCACCACCTAAGATTGCTGATAGTACATAGTACATCTGACTGTATTTCCATCCATAATTTGTCTGCACTGGAGCCTATTCTGGCTGACATTGGGTGGGAGGCGGGTATACACCCTGAACCGCTCACCAGCTAATTGCAGGGCCGACAACCAGCAGTCAACCAATCACTCCCACTCATACCTACGGGCAATTTGGAGTCACCAGTTAACCTAATGAGCATTTTATTGGTCTGTTAGAGGAAACTGGAACATTCAAACTCCACACAGAAAGGCCCCGACCAACACGGAGATTGAAGTGAGAACCTCCTTGCTATGAGGCACATGCACTACCTGCTATGGCTGGGAAATTAATCTAAAGATAATTAAATCTGATATTTAGACACTCAAATCAAACTAATTTTATTCACGTCGATTATTTTGATTATTTTCCCAGTGTAAGTCGCATGACTGTGCCCCCCTCCATACGTCTTCATGTTTAGACACATTTTGGATTCTGTGCAGAGGACATCAAGCAGAAGGAAGTTAAGTGTAATTATTGCAGGAAGACCATTTTAATGACCATCTGTGACACCACCAGTTTGTTCCAGCATAGCATAAAATAATCATTCATGAATTGTAATTGGGGTAAGAGCTTCAACTAATCAAGATACTGAGTTCAGGTAATATCCCCCAGCCCTACTACCTGCTGCTCCACCGTACCGCCCTTTATGTCTATAGTATGTATTAAAGAGCTTGTATCCTGCTGTTGTTTCAACCTGACACACCAGATGGACCATTAATATCCGTTATGGAAATATTTCACTAATATTTCACAACCAATCATATCAAGCCAGAGTATGAGCTATTGTCTAACTTTAAATTATACAACACAGATGTATCGTTTACCACTTATTAGGACTGTCACTTTATATTCGATATTCGAATAACTGATCAAATATAGGGCTAAATATCTGTAACTGAATAGTAAATAAATATTCAGATGTAAAATATTGAGTGTAGCTGCACATCAGGATGCCTGGAGCGGTGGACCGTTCCGTCCAACAGAGGGCGCTTTGAGTACAGCTTTACCGTCAGACACATCTGCTGCTCTCTTGACCTCAGTAAACAAAGAGTTTCCACTCTGAGCGGACATTAACGGAACTGAATCATCTGAGGAGAGCTGTGTGGAAGTAGTTTTGGTTCTACACTGTTGATGGTAAACTTAAAATCAAAGACTTGGCTGTGTGTTACGTGAAAAGCAGTTCAGTCACTCGTCCTCCACTTATTAGCGGGCTCAGCCATCGGCTTTTCATCCAAGATATACGGCTGAGAGCAGCGGCAGGGTCTTTACCGAAAGGGCGGATAATAGAGTCTGGGTCCCTTACTACGGGTTGGGTGGGTGGGTGGGGGGGTGCATGTCCGAAAACTGTTCGATTTTGATTTTTTGGAAAAGTGACAGCCTTACCACTTATATGTAACAGGAAGGAGAGCATGGAGAGGAGAGCATGTTTTGCCTGGTATTGCTGAGTAACCGAGTGTAGCTGTAGAAGACTTGGGGAAGTAAATCATGCAAGATGGACCTGCATGATTTCAGACAGTAAGTCAGGCAGGTCCATCTGCTCTGTGAGGTTAGATGTTTTTAGTTTTGTGAACAGATAAACCTTTGCTCTTCCTGCTTTTTTGTCCATTAGTGACCCTGAGGATGATCTTTGTTCAAAGGAGTTCCGGCTGTCCAACTTAAATTTTAGGCCTCGACATATGACATTATGGTCACATCCCTACCCCGTCTTATTTCAAGACCAGTGAAGTTTGCCTTAGCTACTCCAAGTTAACCTCGACTTTTCCATCCAACAAGTTTCACTGCATTTCCCTTAAACTTTTGCCTCCATTCCACTGCTGTCATTTTCAAATATTTCCATAAAATGTGCCACCTCTTACATAGATGCTTGCTGCTGCATGGTTTGGAAAAGTTGATAAACCCAAGGGCAGTAAGAGAGAATAAAGCACAAATCAAATGTTCAACTCAGCGGAACTTCTCTGTAAATAACACACGAGAAATAGGAAAATGAAGTTTTGACTCAATAATTCTGAGTTGGGGATATTTCGTTGGTTTTGTCTATCTTTATATAGAACAACACAATACCAGAAATTAAAAAGAGACAAGATTAAAAAAGGTTTTATTCACAAGAGCTTTACATGCTTTTGTGCAAAAACTCTAAAACTCTGTGTGAAAATGATTCAGAGCAAAGCAAATAATGTAAAAGCTCAAAGCAGAGCAGCTCAACAGGAGTCTGGCTCTGATACACAAACACCCGTCCCAAAGTGACGAATAGATATGACAGAGAGTGTATCAGCATCTTCATCAGAGGAGCTTCAAATCCTGCTCAATAAAACATGCATCACAAACAGCATTTCATTAAAACAACTTATTTTTGTCCCTTAAAAAAAAGAAAAATCAGCTCTCTCTTCTACACACTGCAAACCAAAGCTGTTGCAGCATTTGGGCACATAAAAAACACAAATGTGTTTGGAAAGGATTGTGTGTAATCATGTGTGGAGTGTGTCGTGGAAGAGGAACACACAGAAGAAGACGGTGCTTCTTCACTCAGCTTTAATGTCGTTATTAAAGCTTCCCTGGAAGGCACACACATATCGACCTGAGCGTGGACTCCTTCACAGACCGCTGCACTCGCCGTCCCGCCCCGCTAGTGCCATCAAATCAATCAACCTTTCTAATTAACTGCATCCAAATAAGGCAGCGTCTAAAAAGGGTCCCTTTTCCACATCACCTCCTGCACACACTGAATGTTCAGCATGCCCCCAGCTCCTGCTATTTCTGCATGAACCCTGTTTCTAACTTCACAAACAAGAAATCCCTCCTTTTGAACATTTTTCAAAGAGATAAAAACAACTTTAACCTCAGAGTAATTAAAACCTTAAAACTGTCAGTGATTTATTTCTCTCCACCCTCTTATAGTCGTTATAAATTCTGAATCATTGCTTTGCAAATTCAAACCAAAGTGGGGTAAGGATTCATCAAGAAACAGTTACTTAAACACTTCTTATAAGCTATCTTTTTAAAAATTTTATTGACGCCATGTTTATTGCATTTAGACCTTTTACAGCGTATATAGGTGATGCATTGATTCAAAGCACTAGCCAGGCAAAACAAAGCAAAACTGGAGGCAAAAAGGCTATCAGGCAACACATAGTCTAAAGAAATGTCCTCCAGCTGTGTTGTAGCATTACAAAGAGAATAAGTAATGATGATGTCTCCAAGCTGAAATTTAGCCAGTCTGCTACTATCAATTACTTTAAACTTTTTATAGATCTAATATTCTAGTTTGCTTTGTTGAATAGTGTAGTTTGAGAATGTGTGGAGGCTCAAACAGACTCACAGGAAGGAGGCCAAGCTGGAATCGAGTCCAGACTGTCCACACCAAGATATAATCTTTGTATTTGGGGTACACAAACAAAACCAACCAGGCTGTTGGAAATCCAGTTTTCCATCCATCAAGTCATTCTCAATAATTGTTATCCCTCTTTGGGCTGTGGGGGCCATGAGCCTATCCCTCGTTACAAGGAGCAGGAGCTGGGATGTTCCCTCAACTAGTTGCTCGCAGATCACAGGACCAGCAAGTAGAGACAGACAAACTACTCACACCAGAGGGCAATTTAGAGTCACCAGTTAAACTATCAGGCACATTGTTGTAACCTTGTAGTGCAGCTAGTTCTGCTTGATTCCTTACTTGTTTCAAAGCCATAAGCTGAAACAGTTGAGCTCGGTTGGTTTCAATCTTTTAAAAAGGAAAAGATGAGAGCTACAACAACAGCGAGAAGCCTCATAACTAGGCCTGTCACAATAATCAATAAATCAATTAACCGAACGATAAATAAAAACATCCTCGGTAAGTTTGCCGGCCTCGATGAACTGACATGTGCATGCGTATTTGTCTTCCTCCTCTCTTTCTACCAAAGTTGATTGTATTTTTATTTAAATGCAAATTTTTCCAAAAAGAGAGTCCATTTCATTTTCATTGGGTTTATTTTCTCTTTTTTTGTTTGTTAAATGTATTATATTGTTTGTTTAATGTATTTTATTTAAAAGAACCTGACCGTCCAATTACAGTTAAATACTCTTAAGAAATTAAAGTTTCTTGCTTTTGATATGGTGTACTTACTTTTTTATGACATATATTATAATCACATCAATGACAAAATGAAAAAAAAAATCAAAATAATGTTGACAATAATGTTGTTTATCGTCAATATTTTTTTTGACAATTATCATCCAGCAAAATTTGTTATCGTGACAGGCCTACTCATAACTATGGTTGCTCATGCAAAGATTAGCATAGATGCTACCTGGAAAAATACCATGTAATAGACATTTTTATTCCAATTCCAATACAGTTTAGTCAGAATTTGCTTATAAATTGGCTCAAGTTTTGCTCCTGACACCACAGCAGTCGTGCCCTCTTACTACATCTGATAAGCCCGAAATATGATTGACAATTGTCTAACCACCTTCTGGATGTGTTTTTGAAAAGTTTGGCCATCCTCAAACACTCTCTGTGAATTTTTGAGATATATTTGTTTATACTCAACTGTCCATCTGGTGCGTCAGATTAATGTTTGGGACACCAGAGGACACATGCATGCATAGATAGAAAATGCCTTGACTGACTTGGGGATATTCCACTTCACTTCTATTTTATCTTATTTTTGAAATTTTGTTCTACCATCTTTCCCTTCATCAGGTAGTTTGGAGTTGTAACGCCAGCTTCACAAAAGAGCAAAGTCATGCCAGAGTCCTTGGACTGCACGTTTTGCTCTGGCAATGCCCACAGTCTCCGTTTCAGAGCACTTTTATGGACTGGTTGTTACAAAAGTTTCAATTTACTTCTGAAGGGGGTAATGGTGGGTCTTAGGTTGCTTTCACAAAAATATCTGTTGGACTCTGTTTTGGTTCAAAGGGGGATTGGACAGTTGTTTCAAATGTTATGTAATCTAGCCTCCCGCCACTAGTTGGCCCTGTAGCTGAAGTTCTTGACATTCAGCCCATTTCTGCATCATGAGCCTGAAATACTAACTAGCTTTGAGTAATAACATTGTTCAGCTCAAAGCCATTTGGAAGTATTATGTGCTATGAAGTAAAGAGCTGCATTTTGGGTGCATCAAGTGTCACTTGCATATTGACTGGAGGGCTGTATGAACATATTCCACACAGATTTGTATACATTTACCCACAAAGAGGACCGGAGTCTGGCAGTGCTTGCAGTGGTAACGTTACCTGTGCTCTGCTTTATGTTATCAGGGCACCATATGTTAACATTTCTGTTGTAATTTTCAGCCAAATCCAAGCCATAATTTACCCCCTTTTATTTCACTTCCTTGTTTGGTCCTTAATTGGTTTGAATTGCTTTCACAACCACCAAAAATCAAATGTTTCTTGGTGGATCAGAGTTTAGATTTTTGGCTAGCAAAAGAGTTCTTGTGAACCTTCACTCCAGCCCAAACGAACCAAGCCTGTAGAGTTTGTTTGGTCCAGATCAATGTGTTAGGTGTTAAAGCACCCTTAACTAGCCAATGATTTCTATTTCCTTTTATTTATGTCAATTTTGCCAAGAAAGCCGAAGTCAAGAATCGTGAGTATCATGTCCTTTCAGTTGCAGCCTCTCCTGTCAACCGTTGAGTCAAAAGTCCAGTCCGATCAGGTTCATCTCTGCTACAGTTGTCAAAAAGCTGTTTTCATAATTCAGCTCCTTCTTGATTTTGATTGACCTGTGAGGAAAAGGTGAAATGACCAGCGTGCTACTGTTTCATAAATCAAGCTTTTGCAAAGCTGTGAGAGCAGAAAAAAGCAGCTCATTCAAAGAGTTTTTTTGTTACTTACAATGCTGAGAACTTCAAATGCTGAACATACTGGTTTGGTTAAAACAATGAGCAATGCCAAGGCAAAAACAGCTATTTGTGGAGGAAACGAATGCTTGTTTTTTTCACTAACAAAGAGCCTTTTAAAAAAATGCTTTTACATTGTAATCTAATCACTTTATTAATTGTTGGAATAACTGGTCCAATTAAATAATAATAAAAAAAGCTTCAGTTCTATTTCAAACATCATTAAAGATAGCATAATGTGTGTGTGAGCTACAGTAGATATATGTGACAAATTTCACTTTGAGGGCCGATAAAACAGGAAGCTCTGAAAGGAACAGCTGCTCAACAGTAAAATATCCGACCCTCCCAGCCAATTCCCTCTCTTTCTCTCCTGTGTACTTAAATGCTCTCTCACTCTCCCTCTTTTTCTCCTCTCGTGCTGCTGACGGAGCGGTGGAGTGATGCTCCTCTGCGGGATGCCCTACGGGCACTTGGAGGAGCTCCAGATGTGCTGCTCCAGAGCGGTGGACCGCAGCTTCTTTGGCGTTTTTCCATTCACCAGGCTTCTCTCTACTTCATTTACAGTCTGTTCACATTTCAAACGCAATCTGAAAATCAGCTCCTCGTCCATTCCCCCTTCGCTCTTTCCCTCTATCTTTTCTGGTATTAATTGAAAATGCAAACTGTAATCAGATCAGCTGAATAAAGATGAGTGGTTTAAAGATGGGAGATATGAGTGACAATTCACATGGCTGCGCATGAGAAATGAGATAGTGGGGATGGGGGTCTGATCTGTGGATGAGCTGCTAATGGTCTGTTGCGGAGGCTGTTTGTTGTCCTTCTTGATGCCTAAATTTAAAAATCTTAGACAATGAAATGGATAGAACTGGAAAAAAATCTGTGCTTTCCAGCATATTTTTGATAAACCATTTAAGTAGTGATAAATCCACTGTAAAATATGTGCTAAGCTCATTTTTACTGCCAACTGAATAAGTTCACAAATAACAAGACTACAGTAGCCATTCAGGGCACCTTTTCAAGAACAGATCTTCACATGTCGTATGCAAAAATGAAAAAACAGTCTGTGCATCCTCAAATCTGTTCTGTGGTGCCATTTGCTCCAGCCCAACTGAAAAACATGTTAATACAAAAAGAGATGCTGGCTATAGAATCGCTGACTATGTCCCCACTATATAGTGTTTTAGGGGAGTTGCACTGCAGAAATTACCTGCATTTTTTAAACCTATATGTGCTCTATTGTTTACTGTGGCTGCACGGACATGTACAGAAATGTCTCTTTCACTGGAGCCAGCTGTAGGCTAAACAAACGCCTCATACAGGGTTAGGGAACATATCCCCCTATGACGTCATTAGAGGAAATTTAAAGTCTGCTTAAGAAGAGATTTACATTTCTTCTTGATTTAAGGAGATAAAACACAAAAAAAAACACATGAACAATAAACAGTATTTATATCTTACAAAGTAAAAAGAAAAAGGCAAACAAACAAAACATATGCAAACATCCACTGATAAGGTCCACTTTATCATGGCCCTTGTCTGCGGGTGGGATATATGAAGCAACAAGTAACATTTAAGATTTTTTTCCTCAAAGTTAATGTTAGAAGCAGGAAAATGGGCAAGTGTAAGAATTTCAGATATGCTTAAGAAGTTAAAACTGGTCCTGATGCCTCACAGATTGTTGCATATTGGTCTATATAGCTACAGACCAGCCAAGGCGGCAGGTAACCATACCTTTTTTGTCTTAATAAAAGAACAGTAAAAACACTTAAGGCGGCAGGTGGTCATAATATTATATCTGATGGATGTATATTTATATTTTGCATCAGATTTATTAAAAAGCATTTTGCAGTACACCAGAGCTTCATATTGAGTCCCATCAGCTGTTTTATTTGTGATCCATTATTGCTTTAAATGTGGAACAAAGAAAAATACATGTTGCAAATCCTAAAAAACATTTTAATGTTTCATCTTGTCTGACTCAGTGGTCTTTGAATAGTTCAGTCAATAAACCAAGTCAGTGAATCAATGAGTGGATTAGAAACAGCCTCCATGAGGAAGACAGTGTTTAACTTTTTAATCCAAAGCACTTCTAAAATGTTTTATAAAAGAAAGTATTATGATAGTCCTCCCAAAACTATGCTTATTTGTGGACGAATAAAATAAATTATTAGAATAAAAAATGATAATAGTAAGTGGAATGGAGTAAAACGGGGTGGTTGGAAATCGTTTTTATTTCATAACAGGTAAAATGTTCCACTCAGCTGCTCTGATCCCATTCCTAAACCCTGCTCTGGCTTGTTACAATAATTTCCCCTCATGCTGTCTCCTTCTTGATACCATTCAGACTGTGACTGTGCCAAATTATCCTCACCTGCCAAAATATCTACAGGGATTAATGGAAATAGTACCAGGTGTTAGCCAAATAGACTCACCGGGCAGAAACCCAAGATGTTTGAGTCCCATTACTCAAGGTGTTATTTATATAAAGCAGAACCTGCAAATGAGACTGTAGGGAACAAGAGCATGGCTGATGAATAAAACAAAATAATATTTAATATAGATTAACCTGCACTCGCTGTCTGGGCTTTGAAAATACAGGGAACATCTCTGAAGAGTTGTTTAATCCTGAAGGAAGTTAAGCACAAAGCTGTTCTGAGGTGTGATGGTTTGATACTGTAATTTTCTGGTTGATAATTTAAAATGTGTTCATTAATGCTGAAGTCGAGGCAGAAGTCTGTGAATAAAGCTTGTGTGGAGAGGACTACAGTTACAAATGTATCTCTGAGCACCGGCTAATTAAAAAACATCAGGATCCATGAGTCAGGGATGAAGATTAATCTGCAGTTGTATTTTTGGCTGCTCATGTGTGTCCACCAAAGAGCCTCTCAGAGGAAACGATTTAATATGCTTTAGATTATGTTTAATAATTAATGAACCTATTATCTTTTATTGACTCTGGATCAGGGGTGTCGACTGAATTTCTGGTGCTCACATTGGACCCTTCCACCAAAGCTTCAGCCAACCTCATCACATCACTATATTACTGAGATCGGACTACATGATTGCACTGTTGAAGGGAAGGTTTTGGGACCATGAGCCATGTAAAACTGTAGTTTCAGCTTGTGTAATGTATCGTGATATGACCATAAAAAGCTCAGCTGGGGTACCGCGTGACTCCTCGAAAAAAATCAAGAATGTTTGATTTTTGTTGTGCTTCTCATGATTTCTCCTTTACATCAGAGATATTAGCCATTGACAGCACAAAACATTCTGAGTCTTGTAAAATTAGGAATGTAAACAAACAGAACAGCAATGCAAATGGATTAAGTTGTTTTCTCAAAGTGGAACCATGAGATAGAGGTTTGTAAGTATCTGAAAAAAACATTTCTTTTGTTTTAATGTGTCAAACAGAACCTACAAGCATAGACAGAAAAATGAAATGTTTAAGGTTATATAGGAAGGTCAAGGTATGGTTCAAAATGTATTAGTTATGGTGGTGATAGCATTAACTAACACTGATAGAGATCGTTCTAACAATATCGTTATTGGCTATAATGGTCATGAAATGAAAAAGGACAAGTGCTATCACTTTCCAAAATCAACCTCAATTAGTTAACTAGCATAAATACTATTCACTGAAGATATTTAAACCCCTGCTGGCCTGACTGCATTACAGACATAAGGCATTTGTATCACAGTTAGGCTGAACTGGGGATTTGTCATACTAGGACTAGGAGTGGGCCAGCTGCTTTGCACATAACCAGCACACACCCGGGTATTTTTTAAATTATTTGCAATGGGTGGCATGAAGCCCAAAGAGTTGCTCTCCCTGTCCTCCATTTTCTCTATATGTACTTCCTGTTGTTGAGGTTAAGAGAAGTAGAGCACCCTTTGTTGGATGGGGTAATACACTGCTACAAGTGCCCTAATGTGCTGTTAAACATTTGAATGTTCATTCATTGTTCAAGTATGGATTTTTACCTTCATGTCCATGCTTTAATAGATACCCACACATCAAATTTAAGGTGACAGCGCTAGTCCACAACAACAATTCAGAGCAGTATCCAAAACAAGAACCAGGAACTTAACCTCGCAAATCAAAAAGAAAGAAAAATATTCACTCTTAAAAAAAATGCTGCACAAAACTTTTATCGAAGCGTGTTAGTCAATGTTAATCACTATGTACCAGGAAGCAAAGCTGTCCTCTGTGCCAATTGCAAAGTCACCGAACCAGCTCGGTCTGAATAGGAATTACTTTGGCCTATATACCTGGTGAGGAGGATATTAGGATGTTACACAGAGACAATACTGTTTGTTAAGTCTAAATATTTAATTAGAGCCCATATTACCAAGTGCTGTAAGGTTTCACAATATATTCTTAGGCCAAAGTTTATATCTGACTTCCACTCATACAGCAGCATAATGGAACAAAAGGCAAAATGCTAAATAAAGAAGTAGCTAAAGGTGTACCTACGTTGAAGTCACAGTCTCCCTCTTTCTCTCTTTTCCGCCAAAACCATTGAAAAAAAAACCTTGAAAAATAATTGAAAAGTAATTTTTCTATTGGTCAGTTTCTCCCAGACAAAAACTGATTACAGTTGTGACCTCATACTTACAAGCCTTCAATTTTAACGGTATTTTACTGTAAATATTATTTAGAGTAAGGAACTGATATTATTGCAGTAAAATACTGTTGAATTTACAAAAATCCATTACAGAACATGTCAGTCATCAGGAAGCTCCATTTTACAATTGGAAAACAGTTCCAGCTCCCTTAAGTAAACAATCTCTTTACTCTATTTGCTTTTCAATTCCTTCAGCTTTATTCTGCATTCTTTGCAAATGGAAGACGTCCCACTCTCAGGTCGTCAGGTAAAGTGATCACAAAGAAACCAAAATTCATGGCAGGGTTAACTGAAGTGGTCTATATTGTGTCTTAATTTTGGACAAAAAAGCTTACTCAGTGACAGCAAACAACTTACTTGCATTTATCTTTACAGCACAACATTTAGTATCAGGAGTGACATGTGTTTGACGTTGCCACTGAAAACATATTAAGGACAATATTTCCATACTTAAAATCCACAGAAATCAATGAAGTTATTGACAAAGATTTGGACCAGTAAGCGGAAGTGTTTATGGCACTGACATCGATACAATCTGATTGGTTCCAATCCCTAATCTTACAGCCAAATGTCCATTCAATAGCCCTCCAGTTTTTCGTCCTGCCCCTGCTGACCACGTTTTATGAGATTTTTACCAGATGGATGTGAAATGTGTCAAACGAACATGTGAGACAGTCTGTCTGGTGTGAGGTTACCAGGGCAAAGAACAGTATCTGTCTTTACGGGCCTTTTTTTTTACTTTGATAGTCCGTCTAGTTTTACCCCTTACTACAGATCTTCAGCAGAGACACCAGGCTGATACTTGTCAGAAAGAGCATTGATAAACCTGTGTGTTTACTGTCAATGGATGTTTACATTTCACATTTAATGATTTTTCAAACTGCCGATCCATCTCAGTACAACTTGGCAGCAACTTTTGCTCTTACATAAGTTCCTCTCTCTGTGGTGCTTTAAGTATATTTAGCCTTTTTCCAGGCGCAAGAGAGGAAGCATATATTATTTAATTTCTTGATGCTTTAACACTTCTCAGATTGGCAGGAAGACAGATATTCGTTTTCCTTCTCTTGTAAGCAAGATACAATTTAACAGTGAACATATGCATTATTCATTGTTAAAGCCACATCCTCTGAGTGGATCATGCCTTGCGGGGGAAGCCTGTTTATTTCCTATTGAAATAATCTCTCTGTAGGAGAAAAAGTTGCCCATGTGAGAAATCAGATTTTCTGGCGATGCACCAGAGTGCAGAGGAGGAGCACAGAGGGATCGAGAGAGGAGAGGCTACAAACCAGAGTTTCTCTTGCGATCCGACAAGACAAACAGCCCTTATTTCAACAGCTGACGGTTAATTGCTGCCTCAGAAAGCACTTTGCAATCATTATCCCCACTACCTGATCTTCTGCTGGCACTTATCCTGTATGTGATCCTTCATGTGGAGGCTGGAGCTCCTGTTTTGCCTATTAAGCTAATTTTACACATTGCCTTTCTCATTTGCTGTAGTGTTTCAGTTTTCAGCCTGTTTGTGAGTGAGTTCATGTGTGTGTGTGTACCTTGAGTGTGGGTGTAAACAATGTGCACGACATAGTTGCCATACCTAATGCGCTTGTTAGCCATCCCGGACTCCCCTGAGGCCATCTTCCCGATCCTAGGACTTATTCATGGTGTGGTTTTAACAAGCACTGTCGATGTGAGGCCATTGAGAGCTCGCAAGATTGCAGTCAATGGCAATTTCATGTGCCACACAGAGTGCAAATGAGCTCCGCAAATATTACCGGAGCCCTCAATCTGTGTCGGCGACGGAAGGAAGGCTCAGGAGCTGTGGCCGCAGGCTGCAGGTAGAAGATATTATTGTAGTGAGCACGTCCAGGTTCAGCAGTGCAAGAGAAGATTTAACCACAATTACCTGCACTTTCCATGTAAATCACTGACACAGCAGAAAAGGTTATTGAAATAAAATAATATAGTATTTTAGTATTTAAGTCTTGCATTTCAACTCGTAAAACTGGATTTTTTGTGGGCAGAAGATTATTAAATTTTGACATGTCTCATAAAAAAAGAGCATAACATTTTCTGTTTTTTAATCTCTTGGTACAGGATAATTTGAAATAAAGTAATATCACTCTAAAGCTCCTAAATAAAGAGGTCACTACTGCAAAGACTTGAAGTCCAGCAACAAACTGTGCAGTGTGGTAGTTTCTTGAAGGTCCTGTCTAGGCTTGCCTTAAAATTTGTGAGATAAGGTTTCTTTATTTGTTCCTGTAGGTAAATTTAGGTAACAGCAAGAAAGTGGAAGCCATTTTGAACACACATTAAAATAAAAAAGGAGAAGACAAGACTGTACACAATTAAGCTCAATGCTAGGGATGCCCTGGTAAGACTTTTCCCAGCCGATGCTGATCATGTTTTTTTTTTCTTTAGAATTAGACAAAAAAGTCTCATATACTGCTTGTTTTCATAAATGCTGATTTACAAAATTAATGACAGACTGATTAATTTAATCAAACAGGCAAAATAGTGCATGTAGTTTGATAAATTAAAGGAAATATTAATGATTAAAGGTGCATACACACCGGATGCTGCTTGTACTACCTCGGCGATCACTCTCTCTGCAAAGTCAATGTACAGCCGCGATGGGGCGGGGCTAACCCTCCCGCGATGCGTACAAGATGATCACTTCAGTTGCCGCACAATGTAAAAGTTAAAAAAATAGTTTATCGTTTCAGGCGATGTCGTGTGTGGCTGTGCGGCAACAGCCAATCAGTGGTGTGTGCATGTGTGACGGTGCCTGTGACAGACAGTTTTTCACCCGGACTACAGAGGAACAATTTATGTCCGTGTAGGAAACATTAGTCAGTGAGGACATCAGTTCCGCCTAGACGGACCGCAGAAAACTCACAGAGAATGCTGCTGCAGGGCATCAGCTGCAGTGTTTTGTGTTTGATAAGTGAGTGAAAAGGATGGAGCTGGAATAATGTCTGCTTATACATCCTATTATATGATATGTGATATGATCGTGGTGAAACTTGAGCAGACGTGACGTAACCGAGCAACGGCCGACGACAACGGTGACCAAAATGAGGTATTCATAGCCGCGCCACGTGACTTCGGTGGGCGTCGAGATTTTGATCGCAGAGTGGCTTGCGGTGTGAACGCAGCATAAGACGTGAACAAAAAATATTAATTCATCAACTTGTGTATATTAAGGTGCCAAGAAAACAAATTTTACCCCTTCTCAACTTCATTTATTCAAGGTCTCAACAAAAATCAAATCTTTGTCTCTGTAAAAAACAAAGAAACATTTTTTTCTCATTTTTCTAAGCCATGTGAGGCCTCTGCTCAAAATATGATACAACAAAGTATCATCAAGCACTCCGTGGGGTAATGTGTATCGATACAGATTCTTCAGCATCCATATGGTAGGTGTAAGACAGTTGTTGTCAATGCTTTTTGGCTCAAAGTAGAAGCCAAGCGACAGGATAAAGCACATGCTCTAGATTTCAACGTAGGTTCACAGTCTTTGAGGACCTGAATAAAAGTTTCTTAAGTTGTGCAATCATTTAAAACTCTTCACTTTTACTTTTCTCCTTGTAATTTAAAACAAAACTGATCAGGAATAGATTTAAAGGTGTAGTCAGTGTTCACAATGGTGCATGTAACAGTATTATGAGGTAGTTGGAAATACCCAGCCCTAATGTGTCACATGTTTAGCTTTGCTTATTTGCTTTTATGCTGTTGGTCTCACTGTGAATTTCAGTACATACTCACACTGGACTAATCATTTTAACTGAATAGACTTGAGGCAAATTTTTGAGACTCCACTTCAGTTTATTTATGAGGAAGACTGAACAGACAAGCACGTGGTATCTACGAGTAAACATGAGGTTAATTCACAAGTGGTTGATGGTAGGTATCTGTGTTTACAGGCAGTCATTTTGATCAACCAGTCACTTTTTGACAAAAATTAGCCAATACTGACTGGTGCAGAAACAGTCAGGGTAGTTTTACCCAAAACAAAAGGAGACCATTGGTAAAAAGAAAATAATTGAAAAAATGAACACAGCAAGTTGAAGTAAAATACTACAAAGAAGGTGTGGCTGTTAAAAAATGAGACTAATGCTGTTTAGGGTCTTTTCCCTACAGTATTCTCCTCTTATTATTCTGGGCTTCCTGTGCAGCAGGTCTCTTTCAGACAGCAGTTGTTTTCTCAACCTCTAACACAGTCCCAAAATGTGTTTCTTCGAGCATGGATTTGACCTCAGGAAAAAGCGTGTTAGATCGGGTGAATATGGCAGGTTACCAAGCACTGTGATTTGGTTTTGGGCCAGAAACTGCTTCATCGAAAGTGCAGTGTGAGCTGGGGCATCGTTTTGATGAAGAATGAAACCACTTTTCCTCAGCTGTGCTCTCTTTCTTCTGACTTTTTGTAGTGAAGATTCACTGTTGACCTTTCTGGAACCCACTCCTCTAAATTGATGCCCTTGAAGTCATGAGGAAATCAACATGACCTTGAATTCCTGCTGTTTTGTCTCAGGATCATATTGGCAGGTCTAATTTTTATCCCACACAAACACTCCCTCTTTTGTTTCAAAATTTGTGTTTTGATGTGCATGGGCTCTCTGGACATTCATTGTCTTGGATTTCCTCTGTGACTTAACAAAATCTTTGGTGTCATTCAGACATGTACAGTGTTTTCTATTTTCTTTCTATTTTCTGTTTTCTTAGTGTACAAAACGTTTTGGCTGCTTTATCTTTTTAAGTGTCACCCAAAATTTTAATTGCTCTACTTTAAAGCTAATCATATTAGCCTAAACATGTGCAGTTTAATCAGTTTGCAGTGAACTAAAGACATAACTTATTAAGAAACTTACACTAGTTGTGCTTTAATACCCAACCTTTTGTATAATGCTACAGCCACACCAGATGCGAATTGGTGAATTTAAACGCGCGTAGTACCTGTGACGCGCCGCACGTAACGCCCGAGGCTGGACCATTTTGACAAGCTGAGGGGCGACGGGCGTCACTGCGCAAGAGGAGTAGAGAGCCGGAGCCAGTCGGACTTAGTGATGACCTGTGCAGGCAAATCCAGCTGGAAACAAATATTTACAGAACTTACCATCAAAACCTGTCTCTTCAACGACTTTCACCCAAGCCTGCTCCTTTTTGTTCCGGTTTCTGTAGAGTAAACACGTTGAATCGTATAGCTCCGGATGATGGCAAACAGCGCAGATCAACCTCTCCTCCATCTTTCGGCGGGGTTTGAGCTGAAGCAGGTGGCCGGGGCGTCACACGTCACCAAATCAATGACGTCGGGGGGGAATGTCATCACTGATTGGCTGCTGCTGCACAGTGTCACGTGAATTTGCGTCGAAAGTTCAATATTTTCAACTCGAGCGTAGAGGCGTTTGACGCCCCAAACGCGCCAGACACTCCATATGGCCGCGCCAAACACGTCCAACGCGCCGCCCGGGGCGAATCTACGTCCAAACGCGTCTTTGCATTGACTTTGTATGTAATCTCAACGCGCGTCTCTTTGCGAATTCACGTCTGGTGTGGCCGTAGCATAGCACTTCTGTGACTGTGTATCACATGGTGTTACCCTCATAAGTGCAGTCTCCTTATTTGACAGAGATACCTTGTGAAAGGCTAACATACCACAACTGGTAAGAATACGAGTAAATAAATAAAACTAGCTGACTCCTACATTATGGATGCCAAATGGTATAAGTTGTTGATCTCCCTGATGGCTCCTCAGATATCAACAAGCTGGTTCAGGCAACTACTGGTGCTGTAAACGAGGAAGAAGTCCTGATGCTGCAGATTTTTTTGTCTTTTGTACTCTACCGTGCGGTGGAGACATATTATACTCACTGAAGGTCTTCTAATGTGCCTCCTTCAGTCGGCATAGTCTGCAGTTCATGTCATCAAGAAACAAGAAAGTTGCTGAATATGATGAAGCAGTACATCTGCACAGCTTTGCACCAGTGTCAACCAAAAATGATAATCGTTACAGTCAGATTGTGTTCACCCTCTTTTGAGGGAAAAGAAAATCCGCGTCCTCAGACTGGGTGAAATATGTGACTGAAGATAGAAGCAGAGTCAAAAAGTTAAGAAGTCTGTCTGATGTCTGAGTATGGATTTGAATCAATCCTTTCATCTGAAGTCACCATCTAATCTTAGTAAGAAAGAGAATCAGCCTCTTTTACTGAAAATGCATTCCTTTAATTGTTTAGGATCAGAAAGGAGATGATGCAGAATCTCAAAACGCCTCTGCGTGACAAATCACATAAGTATGCAAAGCAGCAGCAGAATATTTGCATCAGTTAACTCCACAGTTTACTGCTTGACTCCTTGTGAATATGTCTTTCTTTTAGCTATGTTATAATGCTAAAAATACTTGTAAAATTGCAAATAAATGGTAAATACATTCAAGATTATATAGTGCTTTTTATTCTATAATTACTCAAAACAGCTTCACACCGTAGGTCACATCTGTGCATGCACACCCATTCACTCTCATGTTCACGCACTGATGGTTGAAGTTTCTATGTCAGCTGTCCATCAGTATCAACAAACACATCTGTGCCCTTTTATGCCCATTTACATGCCACTGACGCAGCAGTGGGAACCACTTGATGTTTTGCCCAAGGACACATCGCCATGTGACAGCTTTGAGCTGGGCTCAACCTTCCAATTACAGACTGTCCTGCTGCAAGGTCAACAGTGGGTCAGAGCGGGTGAATGTTATGTTCTTTGTAAACAAATTTATATAGATAGACAGATGAACTGCTTGACCAGACTGTAAGATTGTTAAAACACTCTTCCAGAAATCCTTTTCAGACTTTGATAACCTAGAGGTGTGCAAAAAGAGTTGGAAACATACTGTAGATACCATAAAAAACCAAATAATAGCCGGAGCGTTTATTTGTTTCAATCACTGACCAGACCAGGCATTTATTTGGGACCAGGCGACTAATTGGGACAGGCATTTAATTCCTTTCCCACAAAAACCTTCCTTAGCAAAAATGAAAAAAATATGGTAAATGTAATAAAATTATTTATTAACACCAGTATGAATATCACCCTTACATTATCAAGGCAAGATTACTGTGCTGTTGTTATATTCTTGTCTTCTTCTTTCAACTCAGCTCTCACTAAACACCCTTAAGTACTGGTAAGGAACTACCAGTAGTAAAGTCAAGGTCACACTTCTTTCTTTCACTGCACCAGGACTAAGAAATGAGCAGCAATGTACCGCTAACTGACGTGACCGGCTTCCTGGTGTTAGTTAAAGTCAAAAACATGCAGCGGCAGTGGCAACATCTTCTTCTTTGGATTTGTGAAGCTCTAGAATGTAAAATTAAAGCTTTCTGCACTCTAGTGGCCTCTGTGGATGTTGAGTGTAACTGCACTGTTGTGAAATAGAGCGCCGCACAGCTATGTGCATTTTGTTGACATACAGGACGTCCAGAAAGACGAATGAAGCATACAGACTGTTAAGGTACAGTATGATCATGTTTCTTTTCAAGCGTGAACTGTCAGAGCTCAGCGTTCACATGTGTGTTCTGTAAACTTGGACCGTAGCTTTTAAGCAGCACTGAATAAATTACACCCAGCGTTTATTTGGAATGGGCGTCTATTTGTCAAAATGTACTGCTACACCCTGTGTTTATTTGGGAACTGGCAATCAATTGGAACCCGGCTTTTATTTGGTGTTTTACAGTAAGTGAGTAAAGTCAGGAGTCTGTCTGAAGCAGTCTGACAAGAATTACGTCCTGGAATAACCTTTTTTTCTTTTAAAATGTGGGCTGTGTTCGAAACACAAGTCTAACCTTCACACCTGGGATGCTGAGATCTGACCAATCATGGGTCGATTTGTATTTTTGGCACATCAATCATACCAGATTTAATTTTCTCACAGCACTGACTATGACAACTCAAGACAAGAGGATCACCCTGACCTCACATTCAAAAGGGGTGCTGCTTTAATTGTGTTGTAGAAGCCCTACAAATGATGTTACTATGCAGGCAACTTTCCACAATATTCTCTGCTTCACAGCTCCCTCTCTTATTGAACTACTGCCCACTACACACTGCTGTAGCAGGCCTTGCACAGGTGGAGTCATGGTAGTGTTCATGTACGCCACAGGAGGACCTCCAACCATTGAGAAAAAGGAAGTAAGAACAACTTAGACCTACAACATGATTTACATGCTTCATTATTGTGATCATTGATTCTGTTGTTGAAATAATGAGTTGACACAGGTGTAATATCATTGTAATTATGTTTGGTGGATGGACATAATTAAGTTGGAGAGATAAAGCAGTAAAGAAAGATCATTGATAATGCTTGAACCATGTCTGGAAACACACTGCTATTAGTCTACCACTTCAATAATTACTGTATTTTCCGGACTATAAGTCGTACTTTTTTTCATAGTTTGGCTGGTCCTATGACTTATAACCTAGTGCCACTTGTATATCAAAATATACATAATTTAACATGTTTTTAATGTTTAAGTCATATTGACAGGCATGAACCAAGGAGTTAACATTACAATCTACATCCATGAGAGAGCGCTCTAGGCTAGGCTTGACATATACAAAATGCCCACAAACTAAAAATGCTATTCTAACAAACTGCTGGTTCTAAGATATGCAGCGGTAATTGAGAAGAAAAAACGTCTGGAGTGACTGAGAAACTCGGAAGGGACTGACGAAAAGCAGAGGTTACTCTTACTCTAATAAAGAAAATGAAGAAAGCTAATTGCGGTCTGAAGGCAATATGGCCAGAGCTTGAGGAACAAGTTCACAGATGGGTGCTTCAACAATGTTACAGGTCCATTAATGCTCAACTTTGACGACAGATCCAGATACGTAAGGAGGCTACTGTCCATGCTCTGTGTTCGTTTTGTCCGTATTTCTTCATGTATCATAAAGCTTACGGATACAGGCTAAACGGAGCAGTACTACTTGAAACCGTTTGGCAGTGATGTTAATACCCATTACGTAACTCTAGTGAGACATGATGAAGAAATAATAATGGCGGAACTTTTTCAGGGAATTAGTTAGAAATTACAAACATCTGTATGTTGTAACGTCGCCTCGACACCGGGCCAAACAAATGCAACAAAAAAAAGAGAAAAAACAGCTGGGAGTAGATTTAAGAGCAATTAAATATCAGTTGGTTGCTAGCAAAGGAGAAATGGAGGTCTGTGCGAGACAGATTTGTTTTAGCCCCCCCTGGTGGATGTATTGGTTAACAGCACTGCCAACTGAAAGGATGCATTGGGCCTTCAAGATGTTACCGCTTCATACAAGGCAGCCACCTCTCCATCAGAGCACTAAAATATGTAACTTATAATCCAGTGTGACTTATATAGTATGTTATTTTCTCTTCATGATGCATTTTTGACTGACGCTTCTACTCCAGAGTGAATTATAGTCTGGAAAATATGGTAATGCTGTTTACTGTAATAGGTACTGCTAATAGGCACTGTGACAATCAGTAATGCTACTACGGCTACTTTTGGAAAATGGTGTATTGACTTAAGGGATGGGAATCAAAACCTGTTTCAGTTTAGAATCGTTAACAGCTCCATCAAAGAATCAATATCATGAATCTTTTTGCTAATCATTTCCCTTATCGATGCCTTCCGCTGACAAGGTTCAGAACTGTGGCTTAATTTTTTATAAACAGCGCCTACTGCACAACCTTAAGTGAGTGGAAACACCAGCGCCAAGCAGTTATCTATGCTGTGACATGTGTTTGACATTGTTGCCACTGAAAATCTATAGGCCAACATTTGCCCCCACGGAAAATCTGCAGGAATCAAAAAGGGAATTGGATCGAGGATCGTTAATAGCACTGATATTGATACAATCATATCAATTCCCATCCCTATTTGGCTTTGGTCCAGTAAAATTAGTAGAAAACTGTAGTAGTAGTAGTAAAAGTTTTTGTTAACCGTTGGTGCTGCTTTCAGCTGCTCCCTCACAATGACATGACCATATCTAAGTTTTAAAAATATAACAGGATTAAATGTGACTGAGTGATGTGAGTTTTTTTTCCCTCTGTCTTTTTGGAAGTTCCATTAGCTGGTAGAAACCTACTATCTTAAGATACATGATCTATTTTTACAGTATGATCATAAATAATTTGCATGTTGTAGGCTGCTGAAATATATAGAGCAGGGCATGATATAGCCATAGCAGCCCTGCTGAATGAAACCATGGTCTTATGCCTTAAATGTGACAATGAAACAAGTGGAGTGAAAGTGTTGGGCCGGAGAATGTATCAGGAATCAAGGAGAATGTGGAAGGAGGGCATGTGAAAGAGGAGACCTGTGAGAGGAGGGGGCAAAGAGAAACCCACTTCATGAATTAACAAACCCGTGGTAATGGAGTCTAAGGTCTCATTGCTATTTGTGATGGAGGCAGCCATGCATTCACTCTCTACTTATTAGGAGGGAATGGGGAGACACACTTCTTTTGATTAATACTCCCTTCCTCTGCGCGGTTGGTGGGGGGTGGAGGAGACGGGCAGGGAAGTGAAAAAATAAAAGAGAAAAGAAGAAGAAGAGGGAAGATAAGATTACCACCAAGAAAGAAAACATTATAAATCTATACCTGGAAATAACTGAGTCATGCAGGAGGACAATAAGAGAGATTTAGCAGCTGGCTAGATTACAAACACAATAGGCAGAGAGAGCTAAACAATGGTTTATAATGCTCTTTGACTAAATATAACCAGTCGAGGTACACTCATTTCAGCAGAGGCACTGATCTACAGTAAATACAGTATCTATTCAGAAAGCACTGGAAGCACACGGATGACTATAAGAAGAAGCTCAAAGAAAAAAAAACATCACATGAGAGCTGAGATGTTGCAGTAGAAAATGGATTTTTTAAGTCTAGATGAAGGCTAAAGTGTTGCTTTATTGAAGCGTGGTTTCAAAATGATGGACCCAAAACTTTTCATCAAACAGAAGACGTACAAATAGAGGTTTGGAGTGTAGGCGATATCTGTGCTACTGAAATCAGGCTGAACCACATTGTGAAGCTGGCTCTCTTTAACTCTGCTCAATCATGTTTATAACTTTGCACAGTAGCTGGATCTGCCTGATAAATGTCTGCAGTCAGTCACATAGATCCAGCTAGCTAAGCTCCAGTCTACGATGACTGTGCTTGGCCAAAGTGGCACGGCCCAATCTTTGACCTTTAGAGTGGGAAAAAGTGGGAACTCTGAGCTATGAATGAAGAACAAACTCAATGGCAGTAATATTTGTTAGCGATGTAACAAAATTTCGCAAAATAAAAAATGACAAAAATATTCAAAGACGCACGAAATAAAAGCACGAAATAAAAACGTGAAGGGGCGGGCGCACCACTGAGACTGGTGATTTTTTACCCTCCTCCCCATGGATGTATTATAAGAACTGGATAGCGTGGCTCCGCCTTCTACCATGTAACGGATTTGAAGCCAAATATCCTCCATCAGGGCGCTGCCATTGTGCAGCCAGCAGAGAATTTGGGCCATAATCTGGACGCAGCTGTCATAAACGGTCGCAACACTCCACAGCATACGCCGTACACAATCATTGTGAAGCTGCCGGAAACCGCGGTTATTTTTAAACTCTAATAACTAATAAAAAAGAAACTTTTTAGAAAAAAAGAGGACTTGGAAAACACGCAGCCCAATAGTACTTTCATATCACCACAGCATACAGATGGGAGAAATATTTCTACGAGGTGTATTAATTTTTTGAAGTTTCACTTCAGCCCGTCCAGATGAATGGGGGAGACGGAGATTTGACCTATACTGCAGCCAGTCACCAGGGGGAGCAGTTTTCGTGGAGGCTTCAATTTGAGCCCAGTGTCATGGCGTCCATGTTTTTTACAGTCTATGCTCCTCCCCTACCGTAGCAAAACACTCTCTTCAATATGGAGGAAGACGAGGTCGAGGAATTAGCTGACGCTCCTTCATCAAATAAATCGGTTGTGTGGACCTATTTTGGCTTCCAATGTAAAAGACAAGAGAATGGAGAGAAGATTGAGGACAAAAACACAACCGTGTGCAAAATGTGCCGCTGCAGTTCGCCGTATACTGCGGCGAGGACAACTACCAACTACCAACTACTTTGACCTGGAGACAGGCAGCAACTGTATGTTTGTGTAAGTCTGGATATAAAACAATATTAGATTTTTGCACCTACTGTTGAGTTGACAGAATTTGATCATACTTGAAGATCAGAAGTATGTGCACTGTTGTAGGCTAAATATTATAGTTCACAGTTCAGACATTTATAGGTCTAAACTGCAGCTCTGAGGACTGATATTTGTTTTCCTTTTCATTCAAGAATGTAGTTATCCTGATATGTTAAAACAACAAAGCTGTTTGAGATTTTATGTTTGTATTTGCACTGTAGTCTAAACAAGGGGAAAAAACTACATTTTTGTTTTTTTTTCAAAGACCATTTATTTTGTACTGATGCAGCAATATTTTTTGTATGTCTGCATTAGGAAGAAAATAAAGAAAATGAGATTTTTGCACAACTCCCTACTGTTGGGGGTTTTCTATAATCTTTATTTTGTATTGTGAGTATTTTGTATTGTGACCCCTGTTTAGTATTTTGTATCGTTTCGTGAGTTGACCATTTTTATACACCCCAAATATTCGTCAGCTTTACTGATCCATCACTGATAGGCATGGTGTCAGCTCAGAAATATGCTAAGGCCTTTTCCAGTCATGCTACCTTCATTTTATGTCGAAAATGCGAGAAGTAAGAGTCAACACTCTTTTTCCACTCATGGCTACATTTTCCTTTGAGGCTTCTCTTACAGCTTACGAGATCAGTGACTAAAATGCCTCACAGCTTTGGAGGAGTCACTTTCATGTTCACACTGAAAGACCCGGCAGGCTTTTATTTTGGTAATGGCACAACTACCCTGATTTTTTTCTTACAGCGTTAAACATAAATGTGTTGTTGAAGAGATGAGCTGATTACATCTCATCTGTGTCTGCCTGTGTTACACTCAAATGACTACACAGGCTGCTGATGCTGTTGGAAGTTACACTGGCTAAATGTTCCTTTTACATTATCTCCTCCTTGTCCTGGTCTAGACCTGTGACTGTTGAGCACCTAGTATACATATTTCTAGACCAACTTTTAAAATTAACCTTACTGAAGCAGGGTCTATCAAACCTCTGTAAACACAAATGAATCGAACTATCAGTGTACTTTTTATGTTGAATTCTGGTCTGATGTAGACCTGTTAACCCCTTTATGACCCCAAAACCTGTAAAATCAGAACTTGTAGGTTATGTTACGATGGTAAACCGCAGACAGCTAGCAGTGTTGAAATTCGCTGGTACATATATAGTCAACTCTAGCCTGTCTACTTTGCAGAGTGTCTTCCCCCTGCTCTCTCTTATCCCCTTTTACTAGCCTATCCACTGTCTCTCTCCTGTCAATAAAGGCACAAAAATACCCACAAAAAGTCTTGTAAAAAAAGGAACCTACACTGTTTCGAACCACCAGCCTTCTTTCTGTGAGGCACATGCGCTATCTGCTGCACCGTCGTGTTGCATCTGTGTGGTTTAATGAAAACCAAAACTGATTGTTCCTTATTTTTAAATTAAAAATCAGCGGTAAACATTTGTATGATGCCTCCTGCAGTAATCAGAGTAGTGATTGCTGTGCATGGAGAGTCCGTGGTTGTTTTCACACTTTTGGGAGAGTTGCTCTGATACAAGCAGGCGCTAGGTGCTCGGCACCGTTTGGTTTTATATATAGGAACACATCAATCAATCCCTGTTTCTGCACAAGCAACTGCGCCGAGCTCACCTGAAAGAGGTGGTCTCAGCTTGATTCCAGTCAACCCCTGGAGAGTTTGTTTGTAGTGAGGACACAATCGCCCCAGGAACTCCCATAAACTGGATGATGAGTTAACTCATCACACTGCATTAGTGGTTTAAGCAGCAGTAATGATAATAATAACTGCACTACAGCTATCAGCTAACCAAACTGGTAAAGTACTATTATATTAATAATGTTTTGAACCCCTCAGTCACTTTCAGTGCACAGGTTATCATTAGGCCTACTCACTGTCTCTACAGCAGATCATTACAGGACTCATCAACATGGACTGATTAATAAAGCCGTTAGGATTCCCAGGATTTAGTCCAGCTCATTAAAGAAGGGGAATGTATACTTTTTAAAATCTGACCTCTGTTTTTGCTGCATCGTTGACAGTTTCTCTCACTTCTGTAGGTGTTACATTGTAATAAGTTACCATGCTATCTGGTGTTCCCTATGGTCTGGCTAGTGTTAAAAGCCCCTCTTCTTTGTGCACAGTTTGCTTACATATATGTCACATGGCGTGTCACACATTGATAACTATATACATCTGTTTTGTCCTATGTTAGACATTTAAATTCCCCTATTTGTGGGTAGTTTAATCTGCTGTCTGTTCTCCCATAATGCACAGGGCCGACTCTGGCCATTAGGAAGGACTTAGTTTGCTGAAAATACTGCTGTGTGAACATGAAACGATTCAAAGGAAAGCTTGTTGGTGTGAAAACCACTTATGTGTCCCCTGCACATGCTCACAGTCAAACCCCACTATACTTCCCTCTGAGCATGCAACAATGCACCTCTCGGGTCCACCTACCACAACTTTAACATTTAGCATTTTCAAACAGAAGCTACACCCCATAAGGTGTATCAAAAATCATTGAAGCACCTGGATGAAATCTTAAATGAAATTCACGTATTTAGTGGAAAAGCACCTTGAAACGAATGATATATCATAGAAATACTCTCACAACATATCTAGGACATGCTGATGAACATGAACTACCAACAAAAAAATGGTAAAAAAAAAAAAGACATCGTCACACTGGTAGGTCTACTGGTGTGGCATGGGAAACAAACTGTTTTCGGCATCTGGCTTTTAATACCAAACCAAATCAAAGATTATTATAGCGCTTGTATCATTATATCTTCAGCAATCATGTAACAAGTCGTGTATTTTATATAACTTTATGCGATTCACCAGCCGTTATAGAGCTATTTTGTTTCATTGATTTAAAGGACCTTGATTCCAGACAGCTTTTGTGTTAGCAGACATAACTACAGTTGACTACAGCATTTCCCTGACAGTCTGTCCGTGACGACTTTGCTGTATAAAGGGGGCTGAATATCTGTACAAGAAAGCTCTTAAATATAAGATACAAAACCTCTCACATCACCATAGTAACAACCTTTCAGAGTTTGATTTGTTAAGCTTTGACAACTTTGAAAAATTCAACATTGGCTGTGTGCTGTATAAAGTTCTGCATGGGCTGGCACCTCCTCCACTGAGTTTTTTAAGCAGAGGGTAACCAAATGCTCTATAAGCCCAATTACAAGAGCCGGTATTCAAGGCAGTGGCGGGTGTACGATTTCATGAGTTAGGGGCCATCAAGGGGCCACATTTCTCACAGAGGGACCAAGTATTTGTCCAGCATGCATGCAGTCACATTTATGAGAAAACACACCCAGTCACATCTTTTTGAAACATTATAATTACAAAAAAAGTGTAGACAGAAAAACTCATTTAAAATTTCATATTTGAGGATGTGAGCAACTTCAAAGGATTTATTAAAGCTGCAAGCAGCGTTGGACGGGTCCTCGCTCTGTCGCAGGTCCCTCATGCCATGTTGACCTCCATTTCGAGGGTTTCATCCCTTTTATATGTGTTGATGACGACATGTGATATGTGTTTCTGCAGCTCTGTCAGGAGCCTCAGTCTTTATAATGGCCCTGTTTATACACAAAAAACACTCAAGACACACAGCCTCACAGATGGCACAATTTTGACCCAATCTCTCTGAAAATGAGATCTTTACATGGAAAATTTTGTCAGGAATCCAGTCATGTAACTTTTAGGGCTGTACTTTGTTTTCATTTTTCTTTAGAGGCCTAACTGACACAGGATGTCTCTTGCTGTTCCATTGTCCCCATCTATTTGAATGGGAGGAGCTGCGAAGGCTGTTTCAGAGTTCACCAAACTTTGAGGCCTTGTCGCTTGGAAACTGTTTGAGACACAACAAATTGCTTCATAACTTTTGATCATCAATGTCTCCTCTCTCATCTGTCCACATATCAACCTCATACCATTTACGGCGTAGGAGGAGATCATTTTTTCTTGAGCCTTTTATTTTTACTTTTCTTTTACTTTGAAAGGCAAATTGATGGATTCATGTTTGAGATAGGTCAGGGGTGTCAGTGCATTATTTGTGGGTCTCAATGAGATGAACAGTTTGGTGTTGGTTTCATCTCTCTATAACATTCCAAGTGGAAGTTACAGCTGTTTTAGTGTTTTTTTAGGCCATAGGTGACACTGGAGAGCCTATTTTGGAATGACATGGGTATTTTTTTTCTTTTTATGAATTCTGTTATACCATTTGGCATGTGTGTCAATTTTGGTCTGGCAGTGAGCTTGTTAGGGGTGTCAAATCATTAGGAGTGGGAGAAAAAATCGATACACCTAAGTATCGCGATTTTTTGTCTGCCGATTTTAAAATCGATATTTTTATTCAAAAATCGATATCCCCCCCCCCACAGACACACGCACACTCACACTCTATAGGCGCTTAAAGTCGCCAAACTGAGGCAAGCGACATTGCTGGATAAAATAGGCCATAGCTGTTAAAATAGTGCTGAGTAGATTTATACTTTTCACCAGCAGATAGTGGACAGGTGACAGGTTTCTATTCAAAGTTTTGGTGTATATTTATTTTAAAACACACACACCGGACCGAGGGACGCGAGTGTGGCTGTAGAGGCTGTGGAGCGGAGCAGAGAGAGACACAGAGTGATAGAGAGAGTAAGAGTACTCACGATGCCGAGAGTACTTTGTCAAGTACTGTCTGACTCTGAATCTGAGGAATATTTACTCTCTGAGGATGACGGTCAGTCGTCCAGTGAGAACCAAACTGGCAGCGAGTGTGTGCAGCGGGAGCGGCTCTGTGCGCCATTACAGTCCCGGAGCAGTACATACCGAGAGCTTTTCCTCTCCTTGGCAGGCGACTACCGAAGAGGGTAGCCTACATGGTCTGGGATGCAGGGAAGCTCAAAACACCGCGAAAAGTGACGGTGTTAGCGGAGAATGAGAAAGACCGCGGAGCTCTGGTCAGACGAGGGAGAAGCCGGGGGTAAACAGTGCAGGCAGCAGAGGCGTTCATGCTCGGCCCGTAAATTACAGTGATGACGATGGCTGGGAAAACCAACCACTTCGAAACTATAGCCTTTTTAAATCTTGATAGCAAAATTGAATATTTCTTGAAAAAACTCTGTTGCCTGAAGGGATAATAAGCTACTTTTTATATGCAATCCAGGCTTTTGAAGAGAGGGAGCATAAACAGCTGGTTAATATATATTGCTGAATAAATCCTAAAAACAGACTCACATGTGATGTGTATTTTTCCTGATATAGTCTGTAGGCATCATCATTGTTCATCTTTTTCACTGGTTTTAAAAAAGCTAACTAAAGATTGCAAAAATCTGCAATATCGTAGAATCGCAATTTAAATCGTATCGGCACCTAAAAAATCGCAATAAATCGTATCGGGAGAAAAGTGAATCGTCCCAGCCCTACAAATCATAGTGCAAAGTGGGGATGATCGAGTGATCTCTTACTTTGAAAGGCAAATTGCCAGCTTCCTGTTTGAGATAGGTCAGCAGTAGGGGTGCAACGGTTTACGGTTTAAAACCGAACCGTACGGTTCGCCCTGCACGGCTCAATTCGTCTTTATGAAGCGCGCTTTTTCGGTTTTGCAATTAATTCATTTCTAACAGCTGTGAGATGTATTTCTCGAGCCAGCGCCTGCTCTCTGGCTCTGCAGACAACCCCTCGTCGTCCTCCTCGCACAGCTCTGTACAAACCCCGCCCCGCTATCCAATCGCTATTGTGTAATAGGAGCCGAGCACATGGCCGAGTGGGCGACGTCTCTCACTCTGGAGCTCGGCTCGGCTCGGCCTCACAAAAATTGAGACGAAGAAGGAGAAAAACTCAAATAAAAGTTATGGCGAGCGGAGAGGTGGAGAGACCGGAGTTTGAAGAAGCACTGGCTTCGTTCAATCTGCGGTGTGGGGACATTTCGGTTTCCTTATGGATTATAATGACGAGGGAGAGAAAACAGTGGACAAAAATTAAACCATGTGCAAGCATTGCTCAGCGCTCGTCCCATACGCGAATGGAAACACGTCCAACATGAGTCAACACCTCAGCCCTCATCACCCAGAGGTTTAGCTTTCTCAGGCTACGTTCACACTGCAGTCCTTAATGCTTAATTCCGATGTTTTGTTTGTCTGTTCAGATCACTTCTGTGAATGTGTCCTGACTGTAGACTGT